>RXID01011022.1:0-369018 GCA_005019695.1 Trichopus zeylanicus subsp. travancoricus
AAATTGACTTTAAAGTTATCAATTGATTTCTCATTTATCGGCCAATTGTATATGCAAGTTCTACTGATTTTAGAGTGTAGATTTGAGTGTTCGAGAGTTTTTATCAGAGTAGTAATTTTTCACTCAAAGAATATAAAAAGTGAGCGGAAGAATCAACATCCGATGGTACTTTTGATTCTTTCATTTAATGTTTTCACCTAACGATGAGCGAAAGCATCAATCTTTATGGGTGGAAGAATGAATGAGTAGCTTTTTGAGTTGCACAAGAGTTCTGAGGCTGACAAGGAGATCAGTATTCTCCTGCTAGCATGCAAGAAGTCCACCTTCCACTGAGACAGGGCTGCCAGAGAATGTTGCAAAGCTTCATCTACAACTTCTCTAGTCTTTCACAGAATCCAAAAAATCTTTTAATGACTTTTTTCTTTTCTCAAAGTTGGGAATATATTGTGGTGTTTGTGGAAGTATTCTCATGATATCGAAGAAATTGGAGGAACAGTGGGGAGTTTGAACTTGTTCTGAGATTCTTTTGTGCGATCATTTTGCTCTGCATGCGCCTCTTCGCTGAGAGGGTCACTGAGAGCTTCAAGTCAATGTCCCAATTATGTCAGAATCCTTTCAAAGACTCTATTTTTCCAATTAGCTTTTCCCATTAAAGTCAAAGGTAGCATTGTCGTGTCTCACATTAGAATTGCTGATTGATGTTTACGCAGACACATGCAGTGATTTTATGGATCATTGACGCTTTCTAAAGTTGCTTTTAGAAATTTTTGATATGACAAGTTCATTGAAAAATATCAAAATATTGTAGCAAATTGAAAGAGACATTATCGTTAAAATTTTAATTGTCGTTGTAGAATCATTCGAATGATAATATATGTTCTTGTCTATTCAACAAAAATCCTAAACTATTTTATAAAACAAACATATTGAATATCAAACAATTAAAATATCTGAAACTAAATGACGATTTTTCATCATATTCAAACTGATTGTGTCTCTTGGTATTTGTAAATAGAGCTCATTTCAAACAAAACAATGTCAAAATAAGAAAATTAGATCATTTCAATATCATGTTAGGCAAGCTTAAACGACAGAGGTATACCTCGGGTTATCTTGGCCATAGGCTATAATGGTGTGTTTAGCCATATTCTGCATTTGTTTTATTTATTATAAGTTGAATCGTAACAAACAAATCAGGGTGGCGCAGCGGAAGCGTTGTGGGCCCGTAACCGACGAGTCCTAGGATCGAAACCAGGCTTCAATTTGATTAGAGAGAACCGTAGGGACCGTTTTGTTGAGAATCAAATTAAAAATTGGTGAATTATTTTTATAAATTAATATTTTTTTAATTAAAATTAAGACTTTAATAATTTAAAATTTAAAAAATTATTTAATTTTTTTATAATAATTTAATTTAATAATAATATAAAATAACTAATCTTGATCTTGATTTCAAAACAAATGACCTCTTATGTTTTAACCGAAAAAAGAACAAAACCAATTTAAGCATCCATGGGCTAGGCCCAAATCAAGGATGCTGGGTCAGCCCGGTCTGCTTGAGTCATTTTTGGTTTAGAGTGTCTTAGAAATAATATATGTAGGTAAAAATAAGTTATGTTCATACAAAATTTCAGAAACTAGAAAAAAATTGTTGTTTACCTAATAATCGCTTTGACTTTCTGTTCGCTCTCAGACAAAATTATTAATATACTCGTTTATAATTTTGTCTAAAAAATTATTAATATTCTATTTGTGAATATTTTAATTTTGGTTTACTCATCCTTCAGTTTTAAGAGACGAAAGGCTATATTTTCTCAACATTTCCCCATGATGTATTCTAAGAAAAAGCTTGACACGTTGATGCCATGAAATAGTCTGGTATATTTTTTATATCTTTTAATGTATTTTCTACAGTTTAAATAATTGCTAAATTCTTGGAAATTTTGTCCCTTTTTGCAAGAAATCTTTGATGTCGATTTCTCTTTGTTTTTCGGAATGAAAAGAAAAAAAAAAGAAATTTTTGTCGTTATATTTCAATAATAAGAAACAAATATTTTTCGTTATTTTTTTAAGACGATAAATTATTTTATTTGATATAACTTTTTTTATATGTGAAAATTCATAAGTATTAATTATCAGTTGAATTTATTTTTTATATATAAAAATTTATAAATTTAATGCTCCAAAACAAAACAGCGAAATTGGGATCAATATCAAAATAAAAAAAGCTTTATTCGATGAGACGGCAGCATAACATACTACTCTTAGGGCCCGTTTGGTTCAATTCCGGGGAAAGGAATCATGGAATTGAGGGAATTGAGTGATTCCGGGGAATTGAGGGAATTGAAGGAATTGGATAATTCCTGTGTTTGGATGAGTATTACTGTAGGGAATTGAGAATTGGTCAATTCCTTTCCGTTGTTTGGTTGACAAATGGAATTGATCAATTCCATAAGTTGTTGAATTCTTGTGTTTGTATGATTTTGTACCGTAGAGAATTGAGAAATATATAAAAATAATTAAAAAGTAATAAATATTTTAAAAAATTTAAAAAAATAGACTATGTAAATAATTTATTATAATCAATTATAGATTTATTTAATATAATTTTTTCATTATCTTCTAAAATAATGTTAAATAAACATAAAAAATATATAATTATTTTTTTTTGAAAATAATTAACATTTAAGTAATTTGATTAAGAAAATATTTTAATTTTTAAAATTATTGAAATAATTTTAAAAATTAATAAGATTTTACAAAAAGACCGAAAAATAAAGGGATTTCAGTTTCACTATATGTACAAATAGCACAATAAATATTATGATGATTTGTATGTACTACAAAGACAACTTAATATATTACAAAAGACATCTTAGCAAGGTAATATAAAAGTCCGCTCAAAAAATAGTTAAATACATAGTTTAACTTAACAGATCATTACAAAATATATAACTATATACTTATATCATCCATAAACTCCTGAAGCCACTCAATTCTGTCCTCATCAGTCATACCATCAACAAATGCCATGCCATCAATCTTGTCCTCATGTAAACGCCTACATGCAAGTTTCAGAAAAGGCTTACTAAATCGTTCCCCCTTGAACTTCATCAAAGTTGAATACAAGGCTTTCTTCCAAGAATCCTTTCCAGCTGTTTGAAGGGAGGATGCAACTTGACGCATGGTGATCATCAACTCTTCCATCATCCTCTGATCAAGAGTTTTGCCCTTGCGCTTACGTGACCTCGATGTATTCTCTGAAGAAGAGGCTTGTTGTTTACCTTTCGACTGACTACCAGTAGCATAGTTGGTAGAAGGTCCCTCTCTATCAGCTGCATTCTGAGTATCCTCGTGTACAGAATGTTGTTGTTGAGCCTCCTCTCTATTAAAATCTTCTCCAAAATTGTCAAATGCAGATTTAGCCATACTGCCAGTAGCATAGTCTGATCCACAAATCAGAAGCAACTCCTCGTAAAAGGGTATATGTGTGTTCAAAATTTGTTTAGCTTCCGGAATTTGCTGTAAGATTAGGATAAAAATATATTAGATGCAACCTAAACTGATAATATATTTAAAAAAATTTGAAAAAATATATTTCTTTCTTACCGCTATGATATCAACATAGACTTGTCCGGATGCTGTGATCATCTTCTCATCTTCAATCCACCCTACCCCACTGAAGTCTTGTACTTTTTTAATGACTGCAACTCGCTTCTTTAATGTCTTCTTATAATGGCCTTCAACATTATCAACGTTGAACTCAGTATTGAACTCTGCATTCACAGCATTTGCAGCTGCGACAAATGCTTGCCTCTTGAAAGACTTGTCTTGCTTTAAATCTGCATGCACTTGTCCAACCAAAAAATTAATAAGAAACTCGAAGTTGCTTTTAGACCACAGTTTATGTGATCTATGAATCCTGGCGTTGGTTGTTCTTTGTTGCGCAACTGCTACTTCCAAGTTAGGACTCCTGTCAGAAATTGAGTTGGAGGAGCCCAACGCTTCATATCCATCTGAGTCCATACCTTTTAAACAATAATATAGGTTTTAGTAAACAAGTATAATAATACATACATATTTAATATAAAGAACAAGTATCATATCAAACAAACCAGTATAATAATACATACATATTTAATATAAAGAACAAGTATCATATCAAACAAATCATATCAAAAAACTCATTCATAAAGCCTCGTTTTTGTATAAACAGGTAAAATACAACCAAAATTTTTGAAACTTACTCTAAATTTCCTATCAGAGAATCAAAAACATCAACCTACTATGATTAAAACATACTGGATGATCAAAGTTAACATCAAATCTAAATCATGTCGGCAATGTACAAACATTATGATATAAAGAGAACAGGATTTTAGCTCATTAACAAACAAAAACAACATGTCTTCTTTCCATGGACCCGTGATTTCATACAATTCTCTGTGTTTTCCTTATCTACGGCAATAATGAAGAACCAATATAAGTGTTTTCTGCAAATAAAACACTCTGTTTCTCGCTCTCCCAACCTGATCATCTGTAATTCAACCAAAAAAAAAATCATCAAAACAGATAAAAAATTGAGTAAAAATAATACCTTTATCAAATTTGGAACCCGATTGGTTGAATTTTCCGGATTCCAGCTTCTCTGAAAATTACGGCAGAACCGTAAAGCTTAGTAATCCAACCAAAATAGCTTCACGATGATAGTGAAGAACTCGTGAAGAACAGGGGCAGCGGTCGGGCCGTGGTCAGGGCAGCGGTCGGGCCATGGTCAGGGCAGCGGTCGGGGCAGTGGTCGAGAGGGCCGTCGGGCCGCAATTGGGGCAGCGGTCGGGATGGCCGTCGGGAATACGAGATCGGGAAGCTCGTGAAGACGAGATCGGGGAAGATCGGGAACACAATCCGGAGCAGCGATCGAGAAGACGAGATCGGAGAACGATCCGGAGCAGCGGTCGTGAAGACGAGATCGGGGAAGATCGGGAAGACGATCCGGATCAGCGGTCGAGAAGACGAGATCGGGGAACGATCCGGAGCAGCGGTCGTGAAGACGAGCTCGGGGAACGATCCGGAGCAGCGGTCGTGAAGACGAGCTCGGGGAACGATCCGGAGCAGCGGTCGTGAAGACGAGCTCGGGGAAGATCGGGAAGACAAGAGACGGAAGGCGACCTCGATCTGAAATTTTCGTGAAGATGAGATCGGGGAAGAGGAGATCGGGGAAGATGACCTCGATCTGAAATTTTCGTGAAGATGAGATCGGGGAAGAGGAGATCGGGGAAGATGACCTCGATCTGAAATTTTCGTTCGAAATCGGGGACGAAAGGCCAGAGAGACGAGATCGGGAAAACACGGGAAATCACGGTTTCCCGTCGTTTTCGAGAGGAAATGAAAGGAGTAATCGAGGGAATTGGGAATCGGCTGATTCCCTCGATTCCGGGCTTTTGGAATTGAAACAAACAAGGAATGAAACAAACAAGCCCTTAGTTCCGTTTATTTTAAAATTAAAATCAAAATTAGCACGTTTCGAAATTTTTTTTATAAAATTAATATTTATTATTTTATATTATTATTAAATTAAATTATTATAAAAAATTTAATAATTTTTTGAACTTTAAATTATTAAAATCTTAATTTTAATAAAAAAATATTAATTTATAAAAATGATTTTGATTTTGATATTTAACTTCAGTCAAACGGCTCCTAAATTCCGAAAAAGAAAATATATCCGGTGCATAATTTGGACCAGTCTCGAAGACCGATTCTTCAAATCGTCCTTTTTTTCATAAAATCAAAAAAAGAATATTCGTCAATTTTTACAATTAAATCAAACCTCAAAAATAATTGATTCAAATCATTACCCACCTAACTCAACACCAACTGGCACCCGAAGTCCCTCCACGGCTGCCGCGCACCACCGAAGGAAAACTCCCCTGCTCAGTTTGACATCATGAATCCATCATAACCAGCCACCCGATTGCCTCGTAATCAGCATCCATGTCTCATCCAACGGTCGAAATCCGTGTAGACCTTGTATCCCCATCATCAGCAAAACCGCGTGCCAGAACGTAGCCAACCAATTTGGCCATTCAAAATTGACCTCTTCATTTTGTTTAACTTTCAATTCTACTATAAAAACTCTAACCCTAGTTCTCATGAACCATGGCTGCTTCTTCTTCTTCTTCTTCGTTGAGGTTGCTAGCCAATCTTACACTGGTCTACTCTCTCTTAGTCGTTGTGTCGTCGTCCAACTTCTACCAAAATGTGGATATCACCTGGGGTGACGGCCGTGGGCAGATCCTAGACAACGGCCAACTCCTCACACTATCGCTAGACAAGAGCTCTGGCTCTGGATTCCAATCCAAGAATGACTACCTCTTCGCGAAGATCGACATGCAGCTCAAACTCGTCCCTGGCAACTCCGCTGGCACTGTCACCGCCTACTATGTACGTTCTTATTCATCTTTTTCATTACCAAAACTCCGGTTTGAATTTTCAAGCTCCTGTTTAATATATTGTACTTGCAGTTGTCTTCTCAAGGCTCGACACACGATGAGATCGACTTTGAGTTCCTAGGCAACCTAAGTGGAGACCCCTACATCCTCCACACCAATGTCTTCACTCAAGGGAAGGGTGATCGAGAGCAGCAATTCCACTTGTGGTTCGACCCCACCGCGGATTTCCATACCTACTCCATTCTATGGAACCCTCAGCATGTCATGTAAGTTGTGATTTTAATTTTATCGTTGAATACGATGATTTTTTCGATAAAAATTTACGCTTGTAGTTGTTGTTATGTATAGTTTCATGGTCGATGGAACGCCGATAAGAGACTTCAAGAACTACGACTCGCAGGGGGTGGCATTCCCCAAGGACCAAGCAATGAGGATGTACTCCAGCCTGTGGGACGCCGAGGATTGGGCTACGAGGGGCGGGGCGGTGAAGACAGACTGGTCCCAAGCGCCGTTCATAGCATCCTATCGGAATTTCAGCGCCGCGGATGCCTGTGTGTGGTCCTCGGGCGCGTCTAGCTGTGGGTCGGGGAGCTCAAGCCCGTGGTACAGCCAGGCACTGGACTCGGACGGCGAAGCGTCGATGAAGTCTGTGAGGGACAAATACATGGTCTATGACTATTGCAACGATACCAAGAGATTCCCTCAGGGTCTACCTCCGGAGTGCTCCATGCCTTAGTCTTTTTGTTGGTGAAGTTGGTGTGATTAGTGTATTTGTTGCTGTATCATGAGTTTGTTGTTTATAATCATCTCTATTCTTTAATAATCGTGTAATAAACATTGATTAGTGAAGGAATGTGAAATTATTTGAAAATTTGAGGGATTATTGAAAACGAAATATTATTTTATTATTTAATCATTTGTAACGTCGCATGTAGTCACAACTCCTTTACTTGTAAGGTACAGAGACATTATTGCAGATGCATGTATATAATATGAGAATATCTGAACCGTATCATCATGTTCAAAAAACTAGTTTTGGCTGTCAATCCTTTGTTATCAAATTCAGTTGCTTGGATTACCACATTCAGGTGAAGATTCATGTATGGGTTTTCTGATTAATACCATTTTTTTCATCATGTGAACCTGCACAAAGAGAACAGAAAGACGCTTCAAAGAGAAACGAAGACAGCCAGATATTTGCAAATCTTCTGGAGTCTTGTAATCCATTCATGAAGAAGAAGAAGGAGAAGAAAAAGAAGAAGCGGGCGGAGGATTCCTGCAACATCCACAACCTTGAGGTTCAAAGTCCCATTCCACGTTCCACATCAAGGACTACAGAAAGGGACATGCAAGTCTTTACAACCTTTGTGTTTTCCAATCATCGAGCGATTACATGCCTATTTGATTTTCTTCACAAATGCAAGAAGTTGATCTTATTTTGAAACGTCATTTACAATTAGAATGTATATCATTTACCTAAAATGTTTGAAGTAGAAGATTACATGTACAATGTATTAGGCTCTGTTTGATTTGAGAACAAGGTAAAGTTGAATTCATTTTAAAATTATTTTTTTTATAAAATTAATATTATTTATTTTATATTATTATTAAATTAAATTATTATAAAAAATAAATAGTTTTTCGATCTTTAAATTATTGAAACGTTAATTTTGATAAAAAAAATACTAATTTATAAAAATGATTCACTAGTTTTAATCTTAATTTTAATCTCGATTCAGAACCAATCGGTGTCTTAGTGTTCTGATACATTTTAAACATATCTTTTTAGAATGTCTTTAATCATATATAATACTCCTAATATTCTCCTAATTGGTTTTTTGTGTTATACAGTGGAAGAAGCCTCCCATGGAGGGTTGCTGCAGCATCCGTCACCTTGAGATCTAGAATGCAATCCCAAGCTTTCTAATTAAGCAAGCATCCGTCACCTGGAGAGATAAAGTTCAATCCTGTTTCTAATTAGGCAAGACCGCCACCTGAGAGGATTTGGTGGAAGTATGATGCACAACTCATGTCTCATGTCTCATGTACAACCCATGGAGCAACCCCAGTTCCACCTAAGCCAACAATGCCAGACCATTGTGGTGGTTTCATATCCATATCCTACAAGGAAGTTCTGCTCTATCCATGTTCCATGTTTTTGCATTCGACTGCCGGCTGAGCTGAGAAGTTAAGTTGAAAAGCTTTTCGCTGAAAGGTGCACGATGAGACAGTACGTCTATTTGTCTGGTATGTTTTGCAATCACAAGTTACTTCCTCAACGTTAAGAAAAGCAAAATCATTGTGTTCCCTTGGTGAGGAGACATCAGTTGTGTGTAAGAATTCTAAGTAAAATCAGAACAGCCAAGTGCGTCACTTGACAGTGTTTCTAATGTAATGCCACTCCTCTAAATCGAACATCTGAAGCTTGCAAACCACTAGAAGTTGATGAAAATGCTCCACTGACCAAGGAAGATGGGTTCAAGTCTGTACTTTAAAATTCTATTGAAGTTTGTAGCTCTAATGTGTGTCTGAATTCAGAATGGATCCGTATTTGCAAACTCTGCACTTGTTTTGCTCTTTTCTGAGCAAGTATGACTAGAAGGCAAATCAATTGTACAAAGCAATTGTACTAGAAGGCAAAGCAATTCCTATTCGTTGTTAAGGGAATAGTTTTTTGTGTGTCACTCGAATGTGGATGCCTCACTTGATTGTACATGAATGTAGGTCCGGATTCAGAATGGATTTGTACAACTCTTGTTAGCAATTACGAATAGAAGGCAAACCAATTGTACAACTTTTATCATCAAATTTGTAAAAAGTTCCCACACCATACATAATACAATTTATTGTTTATGTCACTGGATTTTATGAGCTTTATTTCTGAATTTCACATGAATTCAAACTAAGCTTGAGATAAAATGTACATACACAAATCTCAGTTATTGGTTTATGCTTTATGATTAGATTAATTGGATGTAGAAACTCCAATGGAACTCAAGCCAAACATTCCTTTCTTATCTAAATCCAACCATTCATATATCTTATTGAAGTAGACTACAAGAATACATGTAATTCGTATCCTCTGCAAGTATGACAGTAAACAACATTTTTTGTGTGATACTCAAAGAACAAAAGAATTGAATAAATAAAACTCAAACAATCTCTGGTCCTGTATTCCTCTGTTGGAGTTCTCAAGGTAAAGAGCATTCTGAGGGCAGGCCCTGGGGGAACCTCTTGTAATCAGTGCAGTAGTTGTATATCATGTAGTTCATCTGCACCCATCTCAGTCTATTCTGGCTTGCAGAATCCAGTTCTTGATTAAACCATGCACTGCTCAAAGAACTACCTGTTGAAGCACAGCTAGATTTGCCATTGGACCAGACACAAGCATTGGCATTGAAGTTTCTGTAGGATGCAGTGAAGGGGGCTTTGCTCCAGTCTGTCTTCACCAGCCCGCCTCTTGTCGCCCAGTCCTCCGCATCCCACAGGCTTGAGTAGATTCTCATTGGCTGGCTCTTTGGGAACGCGACCCCATTTGACTCGTGGTTTTTGAAGTCTCTGATTGGCATGTCATCGACCAAGAAGCTGATATAAAGTATACTACAAGTGAGTTTCCTTTCATTTTTAGCTTTAAAGGAGCAGTAGCAAGTTTAAGAACTTACATGACATGTCTGGGATTCCAGAGAACAGAGTAGGTGTGGAAGTCCTTGGTGGGGTCGAACCACAGCCGGAACTGCTGTTCCCTGTCGCCCTTCCCCTGCGTGAACACATTTGTGTGCAATGTGTAGGGGTCCCCACTCAAGTTGCCCAAGAACTCGAAGTCAATTTCATCGTGCGTTGGCCCTTGTGACGATAACTGCAATATTAACGTTCCATGCTATCAGAAATTTAAGTTGGCGTGCAAATGTGTAAGGTCATCAGTAGAATGAAATGAAATGTCTCTTACATAGTATGCGGTTACAGTGCCGGCGGAGTTGCCGGGGACAAGCTTGAGCTGCATGTCAATCTTGCCAAAGAGGAACTCATTCTTGGACTGGAAGCCGGAGCCGGAGGATTTGTCAAGAGACAAAGTGAGCATCTGGCCATTGTTGAGGATCTTGGCTCGGTCGTCGCCCCAGGTGACGTCGAAGTCATTGTAGAAGTTGCCCGCATTGGCGAAATTCGCCACGGAAGTGCATACTGCCAGCAAAGCTACGAGAATCACCACGTTAGACATGATGCAGGAGGTAGAGGAAGATATGAGGATTAGAGGGAAGTGATGAAAGAGATGCTCGTGTTTGTGGATGTTTATATAGAGTGAGTGATCGCATAGGAGGAAAAGAAGAGGATGGTTCGGGAAGTGGAGCTGGGTACAGACTGTAAAGAGAGACGCGGTGTGTTCAATGTGTTTGATTTGAGTCCTCAACGAATGAATGGAATGGGTAAAAAGAGAAGGCTGTCTTGATGTGCTTAAATTTCTTTTGTCAATGGGACCTCATGGACCACACGGTGCATAAAAGATAAACAGCTGGAAGCCTGGAACGAGTTGTACATGTAGGGTCGCATTTCACAGGGCTGTTTTGTTAATTATAGAAGAGAAGTGGAGACAACTGAATTCACTTTATTCAATATTAATGTGGTTTTTTTATAGGTAATACAAAATATAAATTATGAAATCTAAAAGATAGGAGAAAATAATCACTAGAACAAAAAAATCTGAACTAATTTATGATAAACCAAATCTCAACTACTTCATGATAAACCATAACAGAAAATCTGAAAAGAATCGTTCAAACTCTAACACCCTCCCTTAAACTGATATCTGCAGAATCAGTTTAGGAAATAACTTTAAAATTCTTTGAGGAATACACTCCAAGTATACTGCGAAGCTTCACAACTGCATCATAGCCAAATTGCTTCAAGTACAAAGCTTCAAGTAGCATTTGTAGCCAAATTGCCTGACATGTACTTGATGCTGTAGCAACAAATTCGGCTTCAGTTGTTGATAATGTTACTATCTGTTGCTTTTTAGAGGACCATGTGACAGCTCCAGAATTCACCATGAACACAGACCCAGATGTACTCCTTCTATCATCAACATCACCTGCATAATCACTATCTGAAAATCCATAAAACTCCGATTTTAATTCACCACCAATTTTTTTAAATTTGGTCTTGTAAGCTCATTTCACATCAATGGTTTTCTGCCCTTTAGGAAGTTCTGTTAACTCCCAGGTATTATTTCTTTCTATTGCTGCAAGTTCTTCATCCATTGTTCTCTTCCATTTTAATTGTTTGGCACTTCTTCAAAGGTTACAGGATCACAATCTGCAAAAAGAGCAAAATGCACAAGTTGATCATCAGATTGATCAATTCCTGTTACCTCAAAATCACTCATCCACGCTGGTCTCTTTCTATTTCGTGGTTCTTTAGCAGCTGCATGTGAATCTTGCACCACTACTTGTTGATCTTGAGTTGTGATTGGTTGCTGCACTATCTCTGAACTCGGTTGCTTTTCTCCTTCTTCTTGACCATCAAAATCTGTAGGAATTCGTTGTGGAGAACCAGCCACACTCCATTTCTAGAAAGTTTCTTCATCAAAGATGACGTCTCGGCTAATGACGATTTTCTTGGTGATAGGATTATATAGTTTGTAAGTTTTGGAACAATCACTAACACCAAGAAAAATACATTTCTCACCTTTGTCTTCTAGCTTGGTCTTTTTCTGGTCTAGAATATGGGCATAACAAATACACCCAAAAATTCTGAAATGATCCACACAAGGCTTTCGACCACTCCACGCTTCCTCTGGTGTCAAATTTTGAACAGCAAGTGTAGGACTTCTATTCAGAATATGAATACTCCAATTGACTGCTTCAGGCCAGAAAGTTTTTGGAACACCATTTTTTGTCAGAATGCTCCTCATCATATTTAGAATAGTACGATTTTTGCACTCACAGACCCCGTTTTGTTGTGGTGTGTAGGTTGCTGTCAGTTGTCGGTGAATGCCATGAGCCTCACAAAAATCTGCAAACTCATTTGAGATATACTCCCCTCCACGATCAGTACGCACCACCTGTATTAAACATCCTGCTTCATTTTCCACAAGAGCTTTAAAGTTTTTGAAAACGATAAAGACCTCAGATTTTTCTTGTAAGAAATATACCCCAAGTCTTTCGATTGAAATCGTCAATAAAGATGATGAGATAACGTTTACCTCCATTTGAAACAGGATCAATTGGCCCACAAAGATCTGAGTGCACAACTTCCAATAACTTCCTTGCTCTTTGTGTTTTTCCTTTGGGGAATGGATCTCTGTGTTGTTTGCTAATAGCACACTCTTCACACACTTGCATAGGAGCAGAGAACAATGGCAGGCCATTTACCATCTTCTTTTGTTGGAGTGTCTTCAAGCCACCAAAATTTAAGTGACCATAGAGAAAATGCCACAACCACGTTGTATCTTTCAACTTTACTAAGAAACATGAATTAGTGGTACTATAGATATAAAGTGAAAATATTCGATTAGCTGTCATTTTAACTTGAGCAATCAAGCCCAACTTTGGATCTTGAATTCGGCATGGCCCATCTTTAATGGAGATCTCATACCCTTTCTCTTGAAGCTGACCCATACTAAGCAAGTTGGTCTTTAAATCTGGGACAAAAAGAACATTTGCAATAGTATAAACAGAGTTATTTCTTGTTTGAAGAGTAACATTTCCTTTCCCATAACTGGTCTGGTGGTGTTGTCACCAAACTTGATAGTAGTGCAAAAGGATTCGTCTAGGTCAGCAAATGCTTTCTTATCTCCACACATGTGATTGCTGCAACTAGTGTCTAAATACCACAAGTTTTGTTGAGTTTCTTCATCCACATGACATACCATTAAAAGGGACACCTCTTCTTCCTTTTCTGCAAAGTTAGATACTTTTCCATTTTGTTTATCTAAATATGTTCGACATTCTGATTGATAATGACCATACCTATGACAACGGTAGCACTCAACATTTGACTTGTCTGCTGACTTTGGCCTATAATTTGTTGAGTAAAAGCCTCCACGTCCTCTTCCTCTTTCATGAAATTGATTTGCTTGATGTTGATGTTGTTGTTGGTTGCTGTGATCATTGCTTCCTCTTCCTCTACCTCGGCCTCGTCCTCTTCTGCGGCCTCCTCTTGTTGTCGAATGATTTTCTATTGAGGCTTTCAGTGCTTGTTCCTCTTTTTTCTGCTGGAAAATTTTGTGCTTATGAACTAATAAAGAGCTCCGCAACTCATCAATTGTTAGTGCATCAATATCTTTGGATTCTTCAATAGAGCATACAATAAATTAAATTTTGGTGTCATTGATCGAAGAATCTTCTCTATGATGGTGACGTCCTCCATTTTCTCTCCATATATCCTCATCTTGTTGGCAATAGTCATCGTTTTTGCAAAAAATTCTGCAACCGACTCACCTGACTTCATACGTAAAGTCTCAAATTCAATGCGAAGTCCTTGAATCTGCACCCGCTTTGCTTTGGCATTCCCTTGGTATTTTTTCTTCATGGAATCCCAAATTTGTTTGGAGGTATCTTTGCAAAGAATTGTCTCCAAAGTTGCTCGATCAATTGCTTGGAAAAGATAGTTCTTGGCCTTAAGATCTATCAACTTCAAAGCTTCAAAATCTGTCATTTCTGTAGCTCCTGCTGCTGGTTCTGCTATTTCAGATTCAACAACATGTCAATACTCTTTGGACCTCAAGAAATTCTCCATAAGTATACTCCAATGATCATAATGACCATCAAAGCGCAGAATCGCGAGTTGTACAAAACTGTCGGAAGAAGCCATTTGTCTGTTAGCTGCTGCTCTCTTATGTCTCTGTCAACCTACAACTCTGATACCACTGTTAATTATAGAAGAGAAGTAGAGACAACTAAATTCACTCTATTCAATACTAATATGACCTTTTTATAGCCAATACAAAGTATAAATCAAATCTAAAAGATAGAAGAAAATAATCACTAGAACAAGAAAATCTCAACTACTTTATGATAAACCAAATCTCAACTATTTTATGATAAATCATAACAGAAAATTTTAAAAAAATCGATCAAACTCTAATATACTCTTTCAGCATTCTGCACAACGAATGAGACTTCCTGCGTTCAATACGCTCAATATTAATTGTCACAAAACAATCCATGCATGCACATGAAACTCAAGACTGTTTGAATCCATCGTATTAATCTTCATGGATTTTGCCGTCTGAAACAATAATCAGTCAAGCTGTATCTGGGGGCGGCTGGGATGTTGAATTTGCATTAGATTTGCATCTGCGATTGGTGGGCACAGTCAAAGCCAGACGAAGATAGCGAGCTGTGTCAACCGACAAGAACACACCGCGTCTCTTTCCAATCTGGAGCGCTGCTAGCGTTGTGCACTCACTATGCGGATGCGAGCTGTCACGCCCAGAGAGTGGCCATGTTACACCGTTTGTTTATAATAGAAAAATTATAAATATATAATATCAAATTATGCGATGATATATTTAAAATTATTAATTTTATAACATCAAGTTACTTTAATATTAGATTAAAAATAATATTAGAAACTACTTCAAACTTTATAACTTCAATAATTTATAATTTTAATAAGTTTACGCAAATAATTAAACAAGTATAAATCAATTAATATAACATCAATTTTTAATTTAAATTAGAAAATAATGATAACGTCACTCCATTTAAATCCTGAAATATTATTATGTTGTAACTGCAAACAAATAAATCATTCTTTTAGTAAAAACATATATATAATATAATATTTTTATATCAAATTTAGTAGTTAGAATTTTAAAATATCAAAGTCATATAATTATAAAATATAATTAAAATAATTCACAAGTAAAATTGATAATATAATTATCTTACCACGTTTAAAATTTCAAAATCAATTCAAATTTTTTGTTCAAAATAATTTTTATTTTTAACTTATTAACTACAAACACACATTTCATTCAATAACACAGAATCACACGCATAAGATCTGGGATTAGTTAAAAATACAAAATATCACACTTAAAGGTATGTGATTAGTTAACATATATAACACTTAGAGATCAAATCATAATAAATAAATAAAATTAATTTCTCACAAACACATATGTATAACATTAGTTAATCATAGTATAGATATATTAAAAGACATTTAACAAAATTTTTATTCGATATTTATCCAATTTTATAACAAAAATAAATGACTATAGTTTAGTTTCTCAAACTTTTAAAAACATAGTTTTTATTTTTTATTTCAAAATATATATAATAGTGATCATATATTCAAAATATTTTATTACCATATAATATACTAAAAATCGAAGAACATAAAAATCCAAAATAATTCGTATATACTAGTATCAGATGGAGTCACTCATATGTTTACTTACTAAACAAAGAGTGTTAGAAATAGAAAAATTTCTAAATAAATTATAAGGATAATTACGTATAAGTCCCTGTAATTAGCCTTAATTACGTATAACCCCCGTAATTTCCGGAATTACCCACACCCCTATTTTTAAAAATATTTACCCATACCCCCCGATTGTTATTTAATCAAAATTTTTCGAAAAAATTTCAATTTTACCCTTAGTTATTTTTACAAATACACCCCTAAAAACTTATTTTTTATATTTAACGTCCCAAAATTCGGTTTTTTGTAAATAACACCCCGAAATAACTCCAATTTACATAAAAGTCCTCGAACTTCGGATTTTTTCAAATAACACCCCGAAATTATTCCGAATTACAAAAAAGTCTAGAAATTTTCTTATAAAACCCTCTCCTTCCTACTTAGCCCTAAACCTCAGCCCCCGCCGCCGCCGCTGCTCTGCTCTGCCGCTCCCTGCGCTTGTGCTGCCGTCGCTGCCCCGCCGGCGAGGAGATCACCGTCCGGTCGCTGCCCTGCGCCCCCCACGCCGTCGCTGCTCTGCGCCGCGCCCCCCACGCTGTCGCTGCTCTGCGCCGCGCCCCCCACGCCATCGCCGTCGCCGTCGGTGCTTGGCCCTTGCTCTGCCCTCGCGCCGTTGCTGCCCTACCGGCGAGAACACCGTCGTCCGTCCCGTCACTGTCGTCGCTGCCACGCTCCTTTGTCCTCGGTAAGCCACCACCACCTTCCGAACCCCCCCCCCCTCTCCTCGCTCGACAGCCTCAGACCCACACACGACTCGACTCCCCGTCCACGGTCCCGGCTCCCCAGCGCCTCAGTAACCCAAAAACGCACCCCGCCCCTCCCCCTTTACTTACACGCTAGCACCCAAACCCCCACTACCCCCGCCCCAGGCCCCTGCTGCCCTATCGTCTTCGGGACCGCACCACACTGCTCCCAACCCCGGCCCCATACTGCCTCGTTACCACCCGGAACCTCCGGATGCCCCCCCCACCCCACCCCCCCCCCCCCCCCCCCCGCCCCCAACAAAAAAAAACCAAATCCCCGCTTCGACTTCCTAGAACAGCACCCACCACTCTTACAACCACCACCGTCCCAGCCCCTGCACCCAGACTGCCTGCCGACGACTTCCCGCCCGCTCCCCCTTGGCCTCAAACATGCCACCACCCCCCTCCCCCACCCCCCCGCCCCCATCTAACCTCCTGTTTCAGTGCCTCAGACCCTCCGCCTCCTCCCCACAGACTCTCTCTGGGATCAATCTACATACGGGCCAATCCCCCTACCCTCCCTGCCCCCCACTCCAACGCCACCCACCCCACCACCCCTCCCCGAGCCCCGCCTCCTTTTTCCTCTTTCCTTTTTTCCCAGCAAGCCACGTGTTAAAAATTCTTCTATCTTTTTGTTATATCTAAGTTTTTAATATTGTGTATTTACTATGGGCTGATTCAGAGAATATTGGTATGATTTATTCTCCATTATAGAAGATATTGGAAGGAAGTGGCACATACTCAAAGAAAAAATATGTATTTGGTAGACAGAAGTCTTTGCTGGTTGATACAAGAAAATACACATTTACAAAATTATGGACTGAAGCCTATAAATTGATCGAAGCAAGGACAAATGAGTTACTTGTGATCAAGTATTTATATCCAAACAGCAGTCTTCCAATTTATATGTCAATCAGCAGTGAAATTCAGCTGGAAGCAATGTGGACAGTAATTCAAAACTTGAACCATAGCAATATCTATATATCAGTGGAGGACATAGGTGATCCTTTATCAGCAGTGTCTGCACCAAGGCTGACTCTTTTGACAGTAGAATCTTCTGTGTATCACAGTGTGCAAAGAAATGAATATATTGATTCAGATTTAGATGATTATCATTTTGATTCTATTTTTCATAGTTTGATGTATTCTTCTGATGATGATGTAGATGAGGAGGAGGAGGATGATAATGATGAGTTAGTTGCTAAGCAGGAGCAAGAAAATATAAGATAAGGCGAAGAAGAAGGAGTAGAATACAGAGCGAAAGATGATTTACTACCTTTACTTGAAGATAATTTGAATGACAATGTTTTAAAAATAGGAGACATATTTGAAAATGTATATGCATTCAGATTGGCTCTTAGACAGTACTGTATTGTGCACAGATTTCAGTCTTTATTTGTGAAGAATGATCATAATAGAGTAACAGTCAGATGTGCTTCTGCGAATTACCGATGGAGGTTTCATGCTTTAGAGAGATCTGATGATTCAGGTTTTCAGATAAGAAAAATGAAAACAGTTCATACATGTATTGCTGTCAATACTTCTGGAAATAAAATGACAAATGCTGAATGGGTAGGCAACCAAGTTTTGCATTGGATGTGTGTTGACAAGTAAATCACAGTCAAGCAAATACAGAATATGATGAATGAGAAATACAGTCTCAGACTGACTTATATGCAGGCATGGAGGGAAAAAGACTATGCTTACAGGATTATTCATGGCGATGAAGAAGAATCTTTTAATTTGTTTCATTCGCTGAAGGCAGAGTTGGAGATGAGGCATTCTGGTAATATTGTGCACATTGCTCAGTGTCCAGATATGTCTTTTCAGATATGTTTTATGTCACTACATGCTTGTAGGAGAGCTTTTCTTACTGGATGCAGACCTATATTGGGAGTTGATGGATGTTTCTTGAAAGGAAAATATAAAGGCACATTGCTTTCAGCTTGTGGAATTGATGGGGAGAATAATCTAATTCCAATTGCATTTGCAGTTGCAGAAGTAGAAACATACCAATCTTGGTTATGGTTTCTACATAACTTGCAACAGGTTATTGGAAATTTGAATAGTTTGACTATTATATCAGATAGGCAGAAGGGTCTTTCTGATGCTGTGAAGAATATTTTCCCATATGCTGAGTATAAAGCTTGTATAAGGCATGTGATTGCAAACTTGAAAAGATCCTACCCTGGGAAAAGATTAAAAAATTTGGTTTTTAATGCTTCAAATATATTTTTGCCTACTGAATTCGTGAAGTACATGAAAGAAATAAATGATTTTGCATGGAGTAGAAGTCACTTTGATCATTCAGTGAAATATCATTATGTGACTAACAATATTTCTGAGTCATTTAACAGTTTTATTCAGGATGGTAGGGAGCTTCCCTTTCTTGAATTACTTGATTTCATCAGGCAGAAGATAATGGTGAAATTTGCCAAAAGAAAAAATGAAAGATCCCACTGGTCTGAAAAGCTAGTGCCAAGAATAGAAGCTTTTATTAGAAAAGTTTCACAGGCACGGGGCGGATATCGTATTTGGAGGTCTTCTGATGATATTTCAGAGGTCAGTGATCCTACAGGCCGATGGATTGTGGATATAAGGCAGAGGATTTGTGACTATAGGCAATGACAGCTGACAGGAGTGCCTTGCGTTCACGGTATTGTTGCTCTCTTTGATGTTCGGCTTGATCCTATTGATTTTATTGATGACTACTATACTCTGGAGACATACAAAAGAGTATATGATGTTCCTGTCACTCCATTGCCAAACAAGCAACTTTGGGTGTCTGTGCCAAATGCTCTACAAGTACTTCCTTCACGTTCAAGGAGACAACCTGGTAGGCCTAAAAAGAAAAGAATTAAGGATCCAATGGAAACATCAAGTAGAGCAATATATACTTGCAGTAGATGTGGTCAGCCGGGACACAACAAGAGAGCGTGTAAAGAGCCTCTTGGACTACAACAACAAATTGATGTTTCTGGATCTAGCAGTAATCAACAGTCAATGGAAAACCAATATGTTGGAGAATGTGGCAGGAGAAGAAGAAGAAGAAAGTCTACCGTAATGACTTCAAATTGTAGTATGCATTTACCATGTGAGTTTTTCTTTTAAAAAATTGATAATTTTTTTCTTATTTTATGTGCTTTTGAAACAATACATTAATAAATGTCACTGTGTTTTTTTGCAGAAAGTTCGTCAGATCTCTAGGATCAATTTTGATTGGGTAAACTGTCTTCTCGAAAATGATGATGATGTCATGTTACTTGGTTACCATAACTATGAGTGCATTCTGTTTGCAGGTACATATGTCTTCTAGATAGACTAGGGAGAGTTAGATGACAAGGTTTTGGATTGGCAACTCAGGAGGAACTGTCATATCTTTTAGCATCCACCTCTATTTTGTTGAATGAGAAATGAGGAGTGTTATTTTAGACACTTGTTTCATTAATGTTCTTCAAATTCTGATTTATAAGGAATAATGGAAGGTTTCCTTTTTTGGTTGAATAATCGAAGGTTTCCTTTTATTGGACAACAACAGAACTTGTTATATTGCTTTGTATCTTGAACTTTCTAACTGCTATTGCTTTCTGATTACTGATTAGGCTATATTGTTCTAGTAAGCTGCAAGCTTCTATTATTGTTCTGGCATGCTATATGTTATAAAATCTCAGGAATAATTGTCATTCACTAGGAAATGACTTTCTTTATCATTTCCAATTTTAATAGATCCCTTGATTATTTTTTTAATAAATAAGTCAATATTTTAATCATATTTAATATTAAATTTCACAAAAAAAAACAGTGAAGGTTTTTAAATTTAAAATTTAAAATTACATATTTATTTGTAAAATTTACTTGTAAAATAAATAAAATTTACTTGTAAAATTTCGGAAGGTGGTGGTGGCTTACCGAGGACGAAGGAGTGTAGCAGCAACAGCAGTGACGGGATGGACGACGGTGTTCTCGCCGGCTGGGCAGCAACGGCGCGAGGGCAGAGCAAGGGGCGAGCACCGATGACGACGGCGACGGCGTGGGGGGCGCGGCGCAAAGTAGCGACGGCGTGGGGGGCGCAAGGCAGCGACCGGACAATGATCTCCTCGCCGGTGAGGCAGCGACGACAGCACAAGCGCAGGGAGCGGCAGAGCAGAGCGGCGGCGGCGGCGGCTGAGGTTTAGGGCTACAGTAGGAAGGAGAGGGTTTTATAAGAAAATTTCTGGACTTTTTTGTAATTCGAAATAATTTCAGGGTGTTATTTGCAAAAATCTGAATTTCGGAACTTTGTTGTAAATTGAAATAATTTCCGAGGGTTTATTTGCAAAAATAAGAATTTTGATGACTTTTCTATAAATCAGAGTTATTTCGGGGTGTTATTTGCAAAAAATTGAATTTCAGGGCGTTAAATATAAAAAATAAGTTTTTAGGGGTGTATTTGTAAAAATAACTGAGGGTAAAATCGGAATTTTTTGAGAAAATTTTGATTAAATAACAATTAGAGGATTTGAGTAATTCTGGAAATTACGGGGTTGTACGTAATTAAGGCTAATTACAGGAATTTATACATAATTATCCCTAAATTATACTTTTTAAGACTCTTGACCGATACCTATATTGATAAAAAAATAACATATATAATATAATAATTTATATATCAAACAATACTATCGAAATCTAAATAAACATAAGCCTAAACCATCATGTATTCGATTATACTCAATTATCTTTAAATATGCTCATACATCCCAACATTGTTAGAATTAAATAGGATTAATATTGTACAATAAAGTCTCACATAAAGAAATTAAAGCTACTTTAGGATACAAAGACACATATCAAAGCATGTCTTAAACCCACAACCATAAAATAACAAATTAAGAAAATAACGAGTTTTTGCATTGTACCACTCTTTATGTCCCTTAAGAACTATGGTGAGACCACTCTTCAAAATATGCTCGTATTTCTCTCGATGCCGCACGGTGGTGCTTAATGGATTTATTGAGATTTAATAATAAATTTTTTGCAAAAATCCTTCCTTGATTGTCGTCTAATTATTTCTAATTATAAATAAAAAGTGTTTGCCAATAAATAGAGTCGTAAATAATTCTTTCAAATAAGGAAAACTAAGAGTAGGATTGCTACCAAGATATATCAAATCAACCTTCAATAAATTTCTTAGAGTCCTAAGATGATTAAGAGTTTCAAAGATAATATGATCAAAAATAGTCCAACGCAAAATAAAAAAATCGTATAGAAATGAGAATTCATAGCCTTGTGAGAGAACTTTATTGTATTTTGTCCCTTGAGTTTTTTTTCTATTTTTTAGTTTCTTTTTCATTAGAGGATAGAGAATGAAGATATTCTTCTCGACAAACAGTGCATGTGGTCATCAATCATCGTATGTAATGTCAGTGCAAATTCATGTCATTACTGTAGATATGTTTATGCTTTGAAAAAAATTGCTAGTCCATGTATATAATAAAGAGGATATCTAGGTCATATATCATCATGTTCGAAAATTGGATTTGGTGGTTTATGTTAGGGAGTCTAAAAATGCTAAGTCGAATAATAAATTATTTAAAAAAATTTAAATTCATAAAATATAAGTTTATTTATTATATATTAAATTTTATTTATTTAACATTTGATATGAGATTAATCGGTCATATCTGACATTATAGCAGGTCTAATTTTCTATTACTAAATTTTGTGGTTTGGATTAACACATACCGATATTGATGTATGATTACAGCAATGGATACCATTTGTTTCTTATGAGCCTATATAAAGAGAAGAGAAATGCATTTGGAAGGATATTTACAATTTTTTTCCGAGAATATCAACAAATTGGAAATCCTTCTAACTCTTATCATCTAATAATAATGAAGAAGTTTGAAGTTTGATAGGGGTTTGCTGCAACAAGCCTTACACTGGGGCCAGCGTCCGATCCCAATTGCTGAGCACATCATCTAAAAGGCTTGGGCATGTTTTTTCTTCATATATTTCAATTTATTTCAGAAAGTTATTTTATCATCCATTTTTTTTTTCTGCTTTTGCTCAAGAGTTACATGCATGTTGGTTTTCTCTTCTGCTGTAAATCAATTGTATTTCTTGTAATGTGTTGTGTTGTAGAATTAGTGAGACATATCATTTTTCTGTTGCAGGTATTTGTAGTTTATAAAATAAATTATAGAATTTATGGAATTATTAGATAAGCCTATCATTTTTCTCGGTGATATTTAGCTGGATGCAATCTTTCATTTATTCTCCCTACTCTACCCCGTGGCTTTATTTATTATCTCAAAAAAAAAACTGAGAGAATTGCATTTATCTCTTTATAAATTTAAAAATTACACATAATTTTGTGAGTTATATGTGAAATTATAATTTGCAAATGCTTCCTCTGCTTTACTTTTATCGTTATAAAAAAATTCTAAGAAATTCTGTTACGCTATTAGGAGAAACATGAAATTATTTTAAATTAAATCATTTATAAGATTTAATTAAAATTTTTTTGTATTAAATCGCGATTATAGTTAATTACTCTCTAAAAATTAAATTGTGAATAAATTTATTGATCATATTAAGAAGTTGAGAAAGAATTATTTATATTTTTTTCAAATTGTAAGGAGACATTGATAACTTATAGCTAAAACTTTAGATTAATTCTAAACGTACAATATGAAATGACTATATTATTCGTTTAGGGTATGTCTGTTTCGTATAATTTAAAAATTTTGAAATTTTTAATATTTTGAAATTTTAAACCTTTGGATTTGAAAATTCTAATAGTATGTTTGTTTTGTAAGATATTTAAATTCAAAATTTTAAAATTTTGTGATTATTTTGTTGAATTTATAAATTTTTAAATGATAAATTTTGTATTTTGCTTGATTATAAAGTTCAATACGTGATCTCACGTACTAAATTTTAAAATTCAATTAATTTTAAAGAACTAGTAAATCTTATAGTTACTAGAAGTTTAAAATTCTAAAATTTCGAAATTTTGTATAACAAATATTGAATTTTATAGTCTTTAGAATTTAAAATTTTAAAAACTTTAACATCCTACAAAACAAATAGGTTCTTACTAAAACTTTTGAGTTGAATCAAGATTAGGTGGACCGCATGATTTATCATCATCAAATTGGCCCAATTCACATAATTAAATATAGTTGTCTTGTTATAATGTATGTTAAACACAATTTAATGGTTTAATGTTTTTTGAATATTTTTAAAATACATAGTTGAGAATAAATATTAAACTGAAAAGATATTGAACTATTAAACTGTGTCTTAACATGATTTAGGAAAAAATCATGACTAATTATATTACTTCAAAGTTTAACAAGGTTGTAATTAGATTTTTTGTTAGTCTAATTGGCAATTTTTCATTAGGCAAATTTGATGGATCAGAGGCCATGCACTGCACCTGATTGTGCGTTGTAATCCATTTCCACCAGCAAGTTTTAGTTCATGTCAGCATAATGGCATTGTTATTTGATTCATCAGGTCTTCCACCACATACTTATTTTTATGGACTGCATTTATCCGAAATAAGTAATTTAGACTCAAACTTTTAAAAATACGTACATCTAACATAGTAACATAATTGTCCACCCATATAGACTAAAGACACATGAACTTGCAATATACATGCCCAAACTGTATTGAATGCATTAATGTTGATTTATTTCATCAAGCATTTGTAGCTTCATGCTTCTTGCCAATCTATCCTATATAAAGAGGGGTGCAGGCACTTGGATATTATACCAAAGTAGGCATTTATTTTATTGAATCCACCTGACCATGAGGAAGAAGAAGAATACCCGAACATAGAGTTGCTATGGTACCCTTCATTTTAAGATTCAGAGTCTGATCCCAAGCATAGAAAATTCATTAGGATGATTGGAGCGACACACAAGTGAGTTTAGATCTTTATTGGAACTGTGATATTTGTTTATAAATAAAATTTAACTTTGAAACAATTTTATATAGATAGTAATATTTGCAAGCAAAAAAATTTAGCTATAGTGTTGGGGCTCACAAGCATTATAGTCCAAAGCCTGTCGAGAGTCTTGAGGGCCATTTGAGTGATTTAGGCAATCTCAACTTCTGTCTCTAACCTTTTCATGTACTCATCTTAAACTCACGCAAGTTCTGATATATTTCTTTTCATATAAGAAGCTTTTCGTTTAAAGGAAACGACGACAAAGTACATCTAATGGTCTAGCGTCTTCAGCTATTATAAGCTACTTTCTGAACTTTATAGCTCTCTTGCTGTTGTTTCTAATGGCATGTCGCTCCTATCTTTGAATGAAGGATTTGAAACTTGCAAGCCACTCCAAGTTAATCAGGGGGAATCTTATGAGCAAGGATGATTAGGTCTAACTTATTTGTTGTATCTGGTTTTGCAACTAGATAAAGAAACTACTCCCTAGTCTCATATTCAAAAAGAAGGTGTCTATTAAGATGAAGTTATAACCCCTATGTATTTCTATATGTGGATTTGAATTTGAAATGAATTTGTTCCTGTGATTTCCATTTAAGTTTGTATCTACTTTATTTTGAAAGAAATTATGAATAAAAAGTTGAGCAATTTTATAACTTTTATTCTTGAAATTTCTTAGAAATTTTTGACATTGTAAATGAAATAATTTTTTGTTTGTCACTTGAATTGATGAGATATATTTCCGAATTTCATGTGAATTCCAAGTGACTTAAGCCTTTTCTTTTATTCACCCAAGTAACTTAAGATGTACATTATGCAAATTTCAATAATTTGTATTTATGCTCTACCATTAAGTTAATTGTATAGAAATCAAGCATTTGTTTTAATCATGTCCAACAGTTCATAACCAATAAATGAGATACTGTGAAAGAATATTTGATTCAAATTAAAGTAAACTATAGTAATATACATCATTCATATACATTGCTTTACAATGGTGATGGTAAACAAGCTCTTATTTGTGATAGAGAACAAAAGAATTGAAAGCACAACTCTCAAACAATTTCAAGGTAAAGAGCATTTTGGGGGCAAGCCTTAGGGAAACCTCTTGTAGTCATTGCAATAGTTGTAAATCATGTAGTTCTTTTGCACCCATCTCAATCTATTCTAACTTGTAGAATCCAATTCTCCATTAAACCATGTAGTTGACGAACTAGCAGTTGAAGCACAACTAGATTTGCCATTAGACCAGGCACATCCATTTGCATTGAAGTTTTTATACGATGCAGTGATGGAGCTTTCCTCCAATCTATCATCACTAGCCCACCTCTCATGTGGCCCAGTCCTTTGCGTCCCAAAAACTTGAGTAGATTCTCATTGATTTTCTCTTGGGAATGAGATGCCATTTGAATCATGGTTCTTGAAGTATTTGATTGGTATGCCATTGACCAAGAAGCCGATACGAAGTATATTATAAATGAGTTTACTTTCACTTTTAGCTTTAAAATAGTAGTCACAAATTTGAGAACTTGCATCATATCATGTATAGAATTACAAAGAATATAGTAGGTGTGGAAATCCTTGGTTGGGTCAAACCAAATCTTTAATTGTTGCTCCCTATTGCCCTTTCCTTGCATGAGCACATAGGTGGGTCATCACTCAATTTTCCTACGAGTTTGAAGTCAATCTATATCATGGATAGGTCCTTGTAATGATAATTGCAGTGTATATTGTGGTCATTGTTATCAACAATTGAAGTTATAAATATTTAAGAGAGGTATATAGAACAAAATATTTCTTATATAGCAAATAATGATCGTGCTAACAGAGTTGGCAGACACAAGCTTGAGTTGCATATCAATCTTGTCAGAGAGGTAGTCATTCAAAATTCTAAACCTTTAGTTAATTTTTTTCATAAAGAATGCTAGAAATTATCTCAAGTTCATCCACGTCACCATGGTGACATGGATTATTTTGTCCTCCTAGCCTTGTACAATAGACTTGTTTCAATAGGTTGAATTCATTACGAAACAATTGATATGTGCTCGTAATTTTTCAGCAAATACTAGGCTTTATATACATGAATCATATTGATATAAATGTTTCAGTGCATTTGATATATTAAATATTTGGTTAATCTGGTCAATTTTTTTTAGTTCATTTTTTTTTCAAATGTAGCATATATAAGGCAAGGTACAATCACATGATTATTATCTTGTTAGGAAGATGCGGATGGAGAATTGCTACAATGCACTCTGTTTTGAGGTACAAAGTCTAAACTTAAAGTAACACCAGCAAATTCTTATCTGAACATCACTTATTTTGTTTCATAACTATTATTCTTCATATTATTTAATTTTCATCCAGTAACATTTTGTATTATATATGATAACACAGATATCTCTTAGAATAATTAAATTATTGTTCATAAGATTCACTCATATTTTGATAGAAAAAATATATAACTTTGTTAATTGCTCTCATATCATTGTTTTCGTATCATTCTCATTTGGGTATCATGTCTTAAGTAATTGGATACAACCACTTGACATGAATATATAAGACTCACATAACCTTTGTTTAAAGGTGTTATACGAGAATAAGATTAATGAATTTTGGGTCAATCTCTAACTTTTATCAACTCAAATTTTTCAACTCTATTTTTCTTCATCTGCAAGCCAGAGAATAAAGTGAATAAAAAATGCTCCATTATCATTTTCATTTGTTAGATTTTTTGAGAAATATTTATCTTCAAATTAGTGAACTTTTATTTTATTATTTTAAAATGTTATTGTGACCTTCAAAGTATGTAGCTTGAATATCCTAACAACCATGTGTGGGAGATGAGAGATCTCATTATTATTCTTAAAATCTACCTTTAATTTTTTTATTTGTGGAGATTATTTGTATGAATTGTGAGTGATCTAAATAACTTATACACTTGATGGATGTATAACTCTAGCTGGCTAAAGAAAAACTTGTAATTTTGATTCTTATAGTAGAGATTATTAAGAGGAATATTTTTCTCTCATTGTTAGAGGAGTTTTTATGTAAACCTTGGTGTATTATCTCAGCTGATTAATGATTATTTCATTTCATTTCATCAGTGATTTACTTCTATATTTTTTTATTTATTATGGTCTATCTAGTGTTGCGTGTAGAGGGAGTCACTTTAGTGAGTTGTCATCCATTATTTTCTTCCAACAAAGTGGTATCAAAGCCCATAATTGGTTGTGTTTGTGCTAAATTAAAATAAATTTGAGTAACACTAGTAGAATAATCTCACTTAATCAGAAAGAATTAGGCTATCTAAAAGCCAAAGATAGAAGATCTACACTTTTATAGAGACATATATGTCCCAATTAAGGGAGAGAAGCCAAAGGATATGTTGGATATGAATGAAAGAAGCTAGATAAGAAGGTTATGAGTGTTATTCATCAATGACTTGATGATGTTATGCTTTATCGTGTTACAAATGAGACATCTATCAAGTGTTTATAGAAAAAGCTAAATAACTTATATGAAAGGAAAACCACCGAGAATATTTTTTGATTAAGAAATTAGTCAACTTGAAATACAAAAATGGGGTTTCCATTGTCAAGTATTTGAATAAAGTTCAAAACATCATCAATCAACTTGCTTCTATGAAAATCACCTTCGAAGATAAACTTCAAGCATTATTATTGCTTAGTTTTTTGCCAGATTTTTGGAAGATTTTGGTGATTTATTTTAATAAATTTGGCTCCCGATGGTTTGATTTTTATGAGTCATGTTACAAGTAATCTGTTAAATAAGCATACTAGAAGAAAGGTTAATGAATATTCTATCTCACAAGCTCTTGTTTTGAAAAATTGGGAAAAGTCAAGTTAGAGAATATGTTGATCGAGCCAAATTAAGAAGCAAGTCCAAGAATAGGAAAAATATCACTTATTTTTATTGCAAACAAAAGGGACATGTTAGAAGCAATTGTCCAAAGCTTCAAGATAAGATCATAGTGTAAAGGTAAAGAAGAAAGTATAAGTTCTTCCATTGTGATACTCAATAGTGATGTGAGTATTTTTTTATCATTATGTGATAAATGCATCAATGTTGCATCTTCTTCTTTGGATGTTGAATGGATTATTGATATTGGTGCATTCTTTTATATGATTCCATATCGGCACCTCTTCACATCTTACATAATATGAAGTTTGTGTACGATAAAGATGAAAAATAGTGATTCTTCTCAAGTTATTAGGAAAAAAGATATATGTATTAACACCAAACTTGGTTTGAAGGCTATAATGCTTTGGTAAGAGTACTCGGAATATTACCAAAGACTTTCTAGTTGTGACAAGAGGAAATAAGTGTTGTTCATTTTATAGAATAACTTCCAAGTTCTTGGTGACAAGGTAATTATAACCATGAATTATTTTTCTTCAAATTTGTGGCATAAGTGAGAAGGACATGCAAATTTTAGCCAAGAAGGGCATACTATCAAATTTCAAAGGTACGTCATTGAGATATTGTGAACATTGTATTTTTGACAAGCATCATAGTTCTTTTATCATCCATTTTTCTCCTTTCTTTTTCTCAAGAGTCACATGCATGTTGGTTTTCTCGTCTATTTAAGATCAATTGTATTTCTTGTACTGTGTCATATTGCACAGTATTCTCAAAGTTACTTGCAAGTCACTCTCTTCAATCTATTTGGCATACTAGAATTAGTAAAGCATAAAGGCATTGTTATTTGGTTCATCTAGCCTTCCACAACTAGCTTGTTTTTGTGGGCTGCATTTGTCTAAAAAAAGTAATTTGGGCTCACACTTTTAAAAATAGATAAATCTAGCACAATGACATAATTATTCCTCCACAATAGGTTGAAGATACATGAATCTGTGATATGCATACCTAAACTATATTAAATGCATTAATTTTGATTTATTTCATCATCCATTTGTTGGTTCATGCTTCTTTCCTATTTGTCCTATATAAAGAGGGGTGTAGGCACTTGGATGTTATACAAGAGTAGGTATTTATTCTATT
This sequence comes from Trichopus zeylanicus subsp. travancoricus, assembly GCA_005019695.1. Classification (NCBI taxonomy): domain Eukaryota; kingdom Viridiplantae; phylum Streptophyta; class Magnoliopsida; order Dioscoreales; family Dioscoreaceae; genus Trichopus; species Trichopus zeylanicus. The sequence goes on from RXID01011022.1 coordinate 29,592, forward strand.
GAATCCACTTGACCATGAGGAAGAAGAAGAAAACTTGAATGGAGAGTTCCTATGGTGCCCTCCATCTTGAGGCTCAAAGTTTGATCCCAGGCATAGAACGTTCATTTAGGATGATTGGAGCAACACATAAGTGAGTTTAGATCTCCATTGGAACTATTGTCTTTGTTTATGAATAAATTTTAATCTTGAGATAATTTTATACAGAAAAAAATACTTACAAGCAAAGAAAAAAAGCAAAAGTATTAGGGTTCACAAGCATTATAATTCAAAGCTTACACAAAGCCTGTAGAGAGTCTGGGGGCCATTTGAGTGATTTAGGTAGCCTCAACTTCTGCCTCTAATATTTTCATGCACTATCCTAAACTCACACAAGTTCTAATATATTTTTTTTGATATGAAAAGCTTATGGCCTAAAGGGAGCGATGGCGGAGTCCATCCAATTGTCAAGTGTCTTTAGCTATTATAAGCTACTTTTTCAACTTCATGGCTCTCTTGTTGTTTTTTCTAACAACATGTTGCTCCCATCTCTGAATGAAAGATTTGAAACTTGCAAGTCACTCCAAGTTAATCTAGGGGAATCTTATGCACAAGGATGATGAGATTGAATTTGTTTATTGTATCCGATGTTGGAGCTAGATAAAGAAACTACTCCCTAATTTCATATTCAAAAATCTGTCTATCAAGATAAAGTTACAACCCTTATGCGTTTCTATGCATAGGTTTGAATTCAGAGTGGATTTGTGTTTGTGATCTCTATTTAAGTTTGTACCTATTTTATTTTGGAAGAAATCATGAATAGAAAGTTGACCAATTGTATAATTTTTCTCCTTGGAATATATTAGAAATTTCCTGCATTATAACTGACATAATTTTTTATTTATGTCGCTAGCATTGATGAGATATATTTTTGAATTTCATGTGAATTCCAAGTAACTTAAGCCTTTTCTTTTATTCACCCAAGTAACTTAAGATGTGCATCAACAAGTTTCAGTAATTTCTATTTATGCTCTATGATTAAGTTAATTTTATGGAAATCAAGCATTTGTTTTGATCAAGTCCAATAATTCATAACCCAATGAATGAGATATTGTGAAAGAATATTTGATTCGAATTGAAGTGAACCATAGTAATCACTTCTAGAAATTGGAGTATTGCCGGCGGTTTCTTTTTGGCAATCAAAAAAACACTGGCATTTTATGATGCTTGTCTGGTAGTCAAAAAAATTCTGAGAATTACCGGTGTTTCAATTTGAAATGCTAAAAATTTTTCGATGTTTTTAATTAGAAGAATGAAACATCGACATTACCGGCTTTATTACAGCAGCTGCAGCCCCCCATCCTACCCAGCGTAGCCCACCTACCCGCCCACCGTGGCACCCTCCGTGCACCCCCGACCCCCGCCTGCACAACCCATCTGCCTACCTGCCCCCCTAGTGCACCCATAGTCCTCGTTCACCCACTGCGGCGTCCCCCCCGATGCGCCCTCCGCCCCCGCCCACACAGCCCACTTGCCTGCCCACCGCAGCACCCTCGAGCTCCATTGACACTTAATGCATTCTTTTGAGTTCATTATGCTTTATATCTAATGGTTAACCATCACTAGAATTTCATGTCTAATGATTAAACTTCACTAAAATTTCATCTATGGATTTCAAAGTTCTCATGGTTGAATTTACTTTTTAGAATTTTATATGGCTGTATATGATCAGTTAGACATTCTTATCACTAAGTCTGGCTTTACCTAATTATGATTCTCTGTATGGTCAAAGTTTGATTGGATTTGTTCATGTTGAATTCTGTGACCCTTCTTTCTGAATTGCTCTGTAATTTTCATGAAAGAAATAATCTTCTACAACTGGATGCCTAGGTCTCTTTCCAAAATACAAGAAAGTCCCTTAACAAGAGAATAACTGACTTTCAAGTATTTATAGCTTGGATATTTACCTTTTTATACATGGATTCTTTTTTCTTTAATTGAAGGTTTTTGATGCTTGAAGCATAGAAATGATGATGAATGGATGAGTTGCTGCATAAACTGCTTCAAAAATATGTTCTCCCTTAAAATATATCAATTGTTATGTGTGAAGTGTCTAGCCAATTTGAAGTGTAGTTTTAACCCTTTTTTTTATTTATTTTAGGATTTGATTTTTATTTACAAATGACTTGTATACCATTGATAGGATCCTATCATATAGTATCATGATGGATAAAAGTTGAATCAATATAAAGAATCGGCTGGACCGAAGATATATCACAGTAGTTTTTATGTTTCTTGAATATGCCTATATGAACAAAAGGACTGATGAAGTGATTAAATATTCATATATTGATTGTGTAAATATGCATAATTAGACACAAAAAGATATTTGTAAACATGTAATAATAAGGGGATGGAGTCCCTCATATAGGAATTATATTTTTCATGAAGAGGAGCCATGGTATAAACACAGAATGTAATATAGTCATCAAATTATAAAGTCAGTTGAAATATAATAAAAATGAGGATGACATTGAATGTTTGTTACATAATACATTTGGTGTTACAAATGGAGAAATATCAATAGAAGTTTAAGAGAGCATTGACATGAAATTCTTTAAATTATTGAATGAAGCTAATAAACAACTATGCTCTGGATGCAAGAATTTTATATTTTTATCTTTCATCATATGGTTGTTGATCGTGAAAGCTAAATGTCGATAAAGTAACAAATCTTTCAGCACTTATTAGAGACTTTGAAGAACGTATTTCATGAGGTTACTTCATTTCTAAGTCCTTATCATGAGAATTGAAACATTATAAAAGACTTGAGACTTGGGTATAGAAAGATTCATACTTGTCCTAATCATTGTATATTTTATGTGAATGAGAGTAAGTCATATATATACTGCAAATTTTGTAAATCACTAAGATACAAGTAATGAGAAAGTGATGTTGATGTTGATAGTCAAGAAGTGTGGAAAATATCAATGAAGGTGGTTAGATACTTTCCATTCAAGTTAAGATTATAATGACTTTTTATGTCATGACATTGATATTGATAATAATGATTTTATGTCCAACGAAAATAAGCTATAATGTGAGAGTGAAAAGAATTTCTTATGTTTTTATATTAATATGTATATATCATGTTATATTGATTATGTTGTATTTTAATATGTTAACTATTTTATTGTACTGATTTACAGATCAAAATGGTTCACCTACAGGGACATATTAGGATTATCTAAGCCGCCTTTGAGAATATAGAAATGGAGGAACCAATGTTAGAGACTCAGTTTTCATCAAGTGGAGGTTCAAACTTAGATTCTAGTGGAGATCGCATGCCTCCTTTGCGTCATGGATTGGAGAACCAGGATATAGACCATAGAGAAGGTTTGAACATTTAGTCTTTCATTAACTTCGAGTTTCATATAGCTACATATTTATATTTATTATGCATGTTGCTTTTCAGGTTTGAGTGCTATAACTTCTGTTAAATGATGTGGGTTTAACAAGCCTGTTGGTGTTTGAGACATGGAGGATATAGGGTAGAATTGACTAGCAACTGATATGATCAAATCATTGATCTTAATTCGGCAAAACTCGCTACTCAGTTGGGTATCATAGCAAAGATGGTAACAAATGATCATTGACTTATACTAATTGGTAAGCAATACCAGAAGTGAACAAACAGAGGATCCGAGAATAGTTTGTATATATGTTAATAAATTAAGTTTTCACTTTACAGACAAATACAAACTTAGAGGAGGATTGCAGAAAGTTCATAATACAAATGTTGGGCAAGAGATGGCAAAATTGAAAAGTGGATGAAGAGAATATATTTTACACTATTCAAGAACCAACCGGAGCAACTTGCTATGCCTTCCCCGTCGTCTAGGGTTGAGTCGAACCAATGACCTCTTCTAGTGCAATATTAGCAAAGTTTTGATGTTCAGATATCTATCATCTCTCATCTTTTTAGTTTATTAATATCGTACGTATTAACCTATATATTAAGGTAATTAGTACGATATTTTTATTTTTTAGGTAAACAATCGAAAAAATAAAAAATCTCGGAAAAAATAGAAGATTGGTCATTCTCTAGGTCGCAAGGGGTACATCATTCTAAGAGTCGAGGTATGTTAATTATTATACATTAATATTATGTGTTCTTACATAATATACTATCGAATTTCTATTACATTACACATTTTATAGTTGGAGGAGCAGTCTAGTTCTGAGTCATCAAGTCTTGAGGTGTTCTTGGCTCCTCAAACAAAAAGAGAGAGACAACTAGTCGACAAAGCATTCGTAGAAGCAATAGTGAGAATTATGTATACTATATTTTTTTATTTCATTTATGACTAATCTGCCTACATCTTTAACTGTCTATAGACCCAAATTGAACAAATGTGACAAACCCTATCGAAGGATTCTCAATCATATACTATAGCTTAAAATGAGATTCATGCCAAAATATTTGACCGTGAGAGACATGGTCGACTATAAACTTTTGGATTGGGGCTCAAGTCTACACAAGTATCTGGAAGTAGTTCTAGGGGTGACCGTGTTAGATGCCGTTATACAGATGCTGAAGTAGATATGCTTGTAAATGCACGAATACAAGAACAAGTAAATGCATATATTGATCCTCTTCAGGAGACTATAGTTAGACTGCAGAGTACCTTTACGACTTTAGATGCTCGTCTTGGCGGTGAACACATAATTACCTCCATGATATTTAATTATTATTTAAGTTAACTTATTTATTATGATTTAACTTAACTTATTTCTTTGTTGTATATTTTTATTTCGCACGATATAATATATGAATGAAAATATACATGTTTCAAATATAGCAAACTAATTTGGAATTGATCAAGGATCCAGTACACGAGCAAGCTCCGAAGAAGATTCATCTGTTTCTTCGTTGCCTCATGAAGTAATCATCCAGATCTATGTTATAATATGTATTTCTATTACGTGCATTACAAATATATTATACGTTTTTACAGGGAGATCAAAGTCAGTCTACGGTCCACACTTATATATGAAAATGTTAAACATACTATAATTATGCATGATTATTTATCTAATTTGTGATTTGCATATATGTTATTTTGTAAGGACTCTATATGTAATTTATCAGTGACATATAACTTTCAGTCTATTATATTAATGTAATATGTATGTTAAGATTCCAATTTTTAATATTTTATATCTTTTGGCATATTAGCATGATTTATTAAATACAAGATATCTATTAAAAAATTGAAAATATTTCAGCATTACATCATGATTTTTTTGGTATTTTTACGAGAAATGCCTAGAATTTTCTTGGTGAAATGTCGGGGGCTTTTTCGGCATTTCTCGACATTTTCTAGATAAACATCAAGTTTCTGACATTTCTCCCAACTTTTCCTGACATTTCACACAAAAATGCTGGGAAAAATCCCGATATTTTAGTTATAAAATGCCAAAAAACTCTTTTTTGTTGACATTTTTCAAATGCCGTATAAAACACTGGAAAAAAATTTTCCAACAATAAAAAAATGTCAAGAATTTTCACGACTATATTATTGTCGGTATTTACTAAATGCCGGTAATCTTTTGCTGATATTTTTTTGACTAGTGGGGGACATTTTTGAAATGCCGAGTATATCTCTTTTTTTGTAGTGAATATAAGTAATTCATATACATTGTTTTACAAAGATGATAATAAATAACCTCTTATGTGTGATACATAGAGAACAAAAGAATTGAAAGTGCAACACTCAAACAATATTAAGGTAAAGAGCATTTTGGGGGCAAAACATAGGGGAATCTCTTGTAGTCATTGTAATAGTTGTAAATCACATAGTTCTTCTGCACTCATCTTCGTCTATTCTGGTTTACAGAATCCAGTTCTTGATTAAACTTGGCACTATTTGAAGAACTAGTTGTTGAAGCACAACTGGATTTGCCATTAGACCAAACAAATGCATTGGCATTGAAGTTTCTATAGCATTCAATGAGGGGAGCTTTCCTCCAATCTGTCTTCACTAGCCCACCTCTCTCGTGGGCCAGTCCTCTACGTCCTCATTAGTTTTCTCTTGGGAATGCAACATCATTTGAAACATGGTTCTTGAAGTATTTGATTGGTATGCCATCAATCAAGAAGCTGATACAAAGTATATGACAAATGAGTTTACTTTCACTTTTATCTTTAAACTAGCAGTTGCAAGTTTGAGAACTTATGTCATATGTCTAGGACTCCAGAGAATAGACTAGGTATAGAAATCCTTGGTCGGGTCAAACCAAAGCTTTAATTGTTGCTCCCTGTTGCCTTTTTCCTACGTGATCACATTGGTGTGCAATGTGTATGGGCCACCACTCAAGTTGCCCAAGAGTTCAAAATTGATCTATGTCATGTGTAGGTCCTTGTGATGATAACTGTAAGATATATTGTGATCATTGTTATCAACAATTGAAGTTATAAATATTTAGGAGAGTCATACGACACAAAATGTTTCTTGCATAGTAAGCAATAAGACTGCCAACAAAGTTGCAGACACAAGCTTGAGCTACATGTCGATCTTGCTAGAGATACTCATTCTTGGATTGAAAGCCATAGGCGGGGAATTTGTCAAGAGACAGTGAGCAGTTGCCTATTGTTGAGGATCTTGGCTCGCCTATCCCGGCGTCAAAGTCATTGTAGAAATTACTAGCATTTGCACAGTGAAAGCACAAAGCCAACAGCCCTATAAGAATTATTACCTTTGACATGATGTGAGAAAGAAGTAGATGAAGTATAGATGGAGCAAAGCCCCATTTATCGCATCCTACAAAAACTTCAATGTCAACGCATGTGTTTGGTCTAATGGCAAATCCAGTTGTGCTTCAACGACCAATTATTTGAACAATGCTAGGTTTGATTAAGCATTGGATTCTGCAAACCAGAATAGACTGAGATGGGTACATAAGAACTACATGATATACGACTATTGCACTAACTACAAGAAGTTTCCCCAAGGCCTTCCCCTAGAGTGCTTTAGAGATTTGTCAACTTGTTATTCTTTCATTATTGATAGTGTGAGATATAAAAATACAATGATATTTGATAATAATTATTGTAAATTGTAAAATAGTTGTTGAATATGATTCTATTGAAACATTGCATGTTATATCAAGTTTTCTAATTCTAAACCTTGAGTTGATTTTTCGTTTCATAAAGAATGCAGGAAACCATCTCAAATTAATCCATGTCAACATGATAACATGGATTATTTTGTCCTCATGGCCTCATACAATAGGCTTGTTTCAATGGGTTGAATTATTGTGGAACAGGTGATCCGTGCTCGCAATTTTTCAGCAGATACTAGATTTTGCATACATGAACCATATTAGACATAAATGGTTCAGTGCATCCAACGCATTAAATCTCAATTAATCCGATAAACATTTTGTAGTTCATTCTTCTTTCTAATATAGCCTATATAATAAGAGGTACCGGCACATGGGGGTTGTCTTGCTAAGTCATCTTAGTTATGAGGAAGAAAAAGAAGACAGATGGAGAATAGCACAACACACTCTATCTTGAGGTCCAGAGTCCAATCCTAAAGTAACACCGGCAAGTTCTTATCTTAACATCACTTATTTTGTTTCATAACTATTGTTATTCATATTATTTGATCTTTGATAATTAACTTTTTGTGTTATATACAATCAGACAGATGCCTCTTAGAATAACTAATTTGTTGTTCATAGGGTTCACTCATATTTTGACAGAAAAAACTTAACTTTATTAATTGCCATGTTATCTAATTAATTAAAAAAGCTAGTAATTAGAGAATAGAAACCTTCAGTATCTCCAGGAATCCCACTCTCTTATACATGTTGATGTGACAAATCTTGTAAAAATTCTGAACTTAATAGTATTTTTGTGCAGCAAAGAATTTGTGTCAAAACATTTATCAACTGCACAAGCACGCAAATTCTCTACTTTCAGTGCCTACAGGGAGCCTGATGGAAATACCATGGGTTATGTTGGGTTGATCGTTGAGGGGCATAACTTCATGTTAGCTGTTTTCCGGGCTTTTATCAGAATGGTCAATCAAGTTTTGATATTTTTCAGTTAAGTTGAGAAGTATATGGCTTAAAAAGAGAGTGACACAATACATCTACTCGTCTAACATCTTTTACAATCATAGTTGCTACCCCAACTTCAGAAAAGACAGATATTTCGTGGATCTAATGGTGAGGATACAACACTTGCAAGAAAGAATTCTACCATAAAATCGACAACGTGAGTGTCTCTTAGCACTATTTCTAATGCAATTCCTCTCTATCTCTAAATGGATTAATGCCTGAAACTCATAAACTGCTAAAAGTTGATCTGAAGACTCAAATGATCAATAATCGTGAGCTCAAAATTTTCTGCTGTATCTAGTGTTGCAACAAGATAAAGAAATTGCTCCCTATTTTTTAATTTGAAAGGATTTGTACCTGGATGTAGGTTTGGATTCAGAATGGATTTGTGTTAGTGAACTTTATTAAAATTTGTATCTGTTTTGTTTTGTAAGCAATTATGAATAGAAGACAGACCAATTATACAACTCCTGTTCTCAAAAAGTTGTAAGAAATTTCTCATGCTCTAATTGATACAATCTTTTATGTGTCACTAGAATTGATGAACTTTTTTCTGAATTTCACATGAATCCCGAGTAAGCATAAGATACTTGAATGAACATATCCAGATCCTGCTTATATGATAACTATGCAACAAGGAATTTGTGCGGCAAACAATCTTCAAAAATTATAAAGAAAAATATATAAAAACAGATAGGTGAACAATTCTCTCACCAAAAAGAACTTCAATCATTTTTTGCTTGATATTTTTTTATGAATTGCTTGTCATTATTCCATTCTTTGATATGAGAATAAGAAAAGATCATGCAGCTATTGTTGATTTGGAACAAAATGGAATTGATAATGGGAAATTATGTATGTCCTTTCAGTCTTGACAACTTGACTGAAATACATAGATATTTCAATTTTTGATTGTATTGTCAGAGAACCATGCATCTGTTTCTTCTTGAGGTAAATTCTTTGTTCCTTCTTTTTATTTTCTTTTTTATCTGAGGATAGAAGCTGAACATGTTCTTCTCAACATACATTGCATGTAGACATGAATCCTCATAATTTTGGTGCAAATGATCATCTATGCAAATGCATGATATAAACCTGGGTGGCAAAATTCAAAGCATTGTATATTTGACATATTAATTACATTTAAGTCACTCTTATCTTTGTTCATGCTACTGTTTGGTGTGGCCTATATGAGGATGGCTAGGGGCTATTTGATGTTCAAAAAATCCAGGTATCTACTCATCAAGAAGATGGAGAAAACACCAATGAAATGCTGCTCTGATTCCCTTGAGGCCCAAGGTCTAATCCCACGCGCAGGCAAGTTTATTCTCGTGTTATTACACTCTTTTAGATTTTTCAAGATGAATATGTCAAGGCAATATTTTAGTTTTGTATGGTAAGTTTTTATCTGCTTCAGCATGAAGATATTGACTATTCTATCCTACAGATAACTCTCCTCTTCCACAGGAGCCGTGTTCCGTTGGACTACATTCTTTCCAAAACAGGTTATCTAGACTCATTTTTGTATATACATGCATCTAGTATTTGCATAAATCATACCAAATTTAGATGTCTCTGTATGTCTGACTCGATAATTCATGATGCAGAAGACAAGATCTCAATGGAATTTAGATTGAGGTTCAACAAATTCTAGTATCTATTTCCGAAGGAGAATACACCAATAAAAAACTGTTGCAATGTCGTTTGACTTGAGGCCAAGGGTCCAATCCCATGCACAGCCAAGCTCATCCACGGTTTCAAGAATTGTCCCATTTTACTTGATATTTCTACATTTCCTCCCACATTTTGATGGTAGAAGATTGAGGTTTTGCAAATTACTATCTACTTCTGAAAAAGAAGATAATGAATGGGCTGTACAAATTTTTTTTGTTTCACTGGGATTCTTGGTCTTTAGGTGTGGATCTCATATAAATTCTGAGCTTAACAAAATTTGTAATTGTGAACTAATACAAATCGCAGTTTTTTTTTTCTTTTGAAGAAATAAATCTGTTGTATGATACCTATGCAGCAAGGAATTTGTGCACCAAATACTCTCCCAAAGCAAGAACACTAGTTTGAGTGCCCTATCCCATCAGCAATGGTCTCTTCGTCCAAGAAATCCATGGGGCGCCTAGCGCATGCTGAAGCATTTGATTGACCATGGAATTCTCCATACCCTCATCGCAGCAAACAAACACGCATGCTTAGGTCTTAGCCCGCCAACAAGGAACCTTCTCTTTCTTTCTCCTTCCCTTCTATTCAAACAGAGCAACAACAACGCGCCACTCTTTTGAATCTGGTGGTCAGCCCACCACCAGAACCATCATCAACCTATAAATCTCCAACACCCTCTCAATGACTCGCATCACCCTCCTCATCTCTTCTTCATCCACTTCTTACCCCATGACTCGCTGCACAACTAGTTTGGCAGTGCTCGTTGTATCTCTGACAGCATGCTCCTTCACCTTCATCGCTGACGCTGGCAACTGCTACAATGACTTATACATCTCATGGGGTGATGGGCAGGCTAAGATCCTTGAAATGGCCAACTACTCACACTGTCTTCAGACAAAACCTCTGTCTCTGGCTTCTAGTTCAAGAATGAGTACCTCTCTGGCAAGATCGACATGCAGATCAAGCTTGTCCCTGGCGACCCTGCTGGCACCGTCCCTGCCTACAATGTTAGATACAACCTGCTCTGTTTAACTCTGCAAAATCTGCATCTTTAATTGTTGTTAGCATCGAATACAAATGCAGTTATCATCACAAGGGCCAACACATTATGAGTTCTTGGGCAACCTGAGTCTGCAATCCTTACACATTGCATACCAACATATTCACGCAAGGAAAGGGCAACAGGGAGCAAAAGTTCCAGCTATGGTTCTCTAGAATCCCAGACATGTCATGTAAGTTCTCAAACTTGCAATTGCTCTTTAAACTTAAAAGTGAAAGGTAACTCACTTGTAATATATTTCGTAACAGCTGCTTGGTCAACGACATACCAATCAGAGATTCCAGGAACCACGAGTAAAATGCCGTTGCGTTCCCAAAGAGCCAGCTAATGAGAATCTACTCAAGCCCGTGGGACATGGAGGACTGATAGGCAGGCTGGTGAAGACAGATTGGAGCAAAGCCCCCTTCACTGCATCCTACAGAAAATTCAAGGTCGATGCTTGTGTTTGGTCAAATGGCAAATCTAGTTGTGGTTCAACTGCAAGTTCTTTGAACAATGTCTGGTTTAATCAAGAACTGAATTCTGCAAGCCATAATAGACTGAGATGGGTGCAGAAGAACTACATGATGTACAACTACTGCACTGACTACCAGAGGTTCCCTCAGGGTCTGCCTCCTGAGGGCTCTTTGCCTTAAGAACAAAGAAACAAACTTAGAACAAGTCATTGTTTGCATACAAATTCTTCAATTCTTTCATTCTTTGACATCTTAAAAGATTGATTGTGTATCATCGTCTTTTCCTGAAAACATTGTATATGAATGTAATGTACTCTACTTTTGAATTAGCTATTCTTCCATATCTGTCTATGCCCATGAACTTACAGATCTGTTTGTAAGAGTTCTGCATCCAATTAACTTGATCTATACAACATAGACTACCAATATATTACATTTCATGCTCAGCAAATACCCGTAAATTTGTAGTCATTGTAAATAACCCTTTGATCTATAAATTTTTGCAGGCTTATTAGCTAAATGGCAATTGTGACATACAATCATCCAGTTGCTTCTCATGGATTTTCATAATAAATCTTCCTTGATTTGCCAAAAGAGAATAATTTGTTCAAAAGATAAGCAAATAGCTATTTTGGTTAACTCTAATTAGAGACATGTTTTTAGCAGGAAAAAACAATCCAAGTGAGACTTCCTGTTCCTCAGAGGAATAGTTGAAATAAATCTTAAAATACCTGTATGCTGCCCACAAAAATGAATATAGAATCGTGCTCCAAAAGTTCTCATAAGATTCCAAGATTTCCAGAATAAATCATTGTACAGAAAGACAGTTCATCTCCAGAATGAACCAAGTGGTCCATTCCAATTCAAAGGGCATGTATCTGACCGCTATTTGAGAATAACACATCAGTACTAAAGGTCGTGCAGTCGGCACCTTAAAGCCAAACAATCAACAGAGCTGGCTGTCAACTCTTTACAGACCCAAAAGAACCCAGCTCAGTAGCCCTACACCAAAGGAACCTTCCTCTCAATTCACTCATTTAGGATCCTACCATACACACTCAACACATTGAGTTTCTCTTTACAATCTGTAGCCAACTCACCTGCAACAATACCCTTTCTTCCCCATGCCCTCACCGCAATATATATATACAACTCCCACCACCTTCTTCTTCATCACTTCCATCCCAAAACTCATCTCTTCTTCTACTTCACTCTGAAAGCTCCGCATCATGTCTATGGCAGTGCTTCTCTTTCTGCTAGCAGTATACTCTTCTGCGTCCAACTTTGCTGATGCCAACAGCTTCTACAGTAATTTTGACATCACCTGGAGCAGTGGTCAAGCTAAGATCCTCAATGATGGGCAGCTACTCACACTGTCTCTTGATAAGGCCTCTGGCTCCAGCTTTCAGTCCAAGAATGAGTGCCTCTTTGGCAAGATTGACATGCAGCTCAAGCTTGTTCCTGGCAACTCTGCTGGCACCATTAGCGCCTACTATGTAAGACTTCATTGCATTTTTACTCTTGTTAAATACTTGCACCTTGAATATTGGTATTGATGAACTGGGGCACAAATATCACAGTTATCGTCGCAAGGGCCAGCACATGACGAGATAGACTTTGAGTTCCTCGGCAATCTTAGCAGTGACCCTTACACATTGCACACAAAATGTGTTTACCCAGGGCAAGGGCAACAGGAAGCAGCAATTCCAGCTCTGGTTTGACCCAACCATGGACTTCCACACCTACTCTGTTCTCTGGAATCCCAGACATGTCATGTAAATTCTCAAACTTGCAACTATTCCTTACAAGTTAAATGATGCAACTAAAGAAACTCATTCCATTAATAATATTCTTTGCATCAGATTCTTGGTCAATGGCATACCAATCAGAGACTTCAAGAACCAGGAGTTGAATGGTGCTGCTTTCCCCAAGAGCCTGCCCACAAGGATCTACTCAAGCCTGTGGGACACAGAGGACTGGGCAACAAGGGGTGGGCTCATGAAGACAGACTGGAGCCAAGCACCCTTCATGGCATCCTACAGAAACTTCAATGCTGATGCGTGTATATCCTCCTCTGACAAATCCAGCTGTGAACCAACTGGTTCTTCGAATAGCACATGGTTTTAATCAAGAACTGGATTCCACAAGCCAAGACAAGTTGAGATGGGTGCAAAAGAACTACATGATATACAATTACTGCAGTGACTACAAGAGGTTCCCACAGGGTCTACCCTCAGAATGCGCTTTACCTTGAAGAGGGGAACAAGAGATGGAAGCAACTTGCAGAAATCATTCTTTTATTCTTTGACACAGGCCACAAACAGAAAGATCATCTATTTGTCATTCAGTTTGAAACAGTTTATGTCCAATTATTTATATATCTAGGTGTGACAATGCAAGCCATGTAAGCATATATATAGACAAATATTTCATATTTCTGTAATCAGAGCAGCACTCAACAATTAAAAAAGGTCAAATCCTTGTTAAATATGTTCCACTCGATCATTTGCATGCTGCATTGAGTTCCTCAAACTACAATTATTTAGCAAACCAAAAAGATCATTAAAATATTTAGCAAACCAAAAGGAACAGAATATTATGCAAATTAATCCCACGGTGTGTTAATCAGGTACCCTTGTCTATGGCATGAACAACAACACAATCATCAAGATTCATTCAACTTCCATGAACAAGTAGTGAGATGATCTATAAATCAACACGACACTCCAGACAAAGCCTACCATACCAAAATGCCTACAGGTATAGTTAATTTTGGTTGGATGTGAGTTCCACTCACCACACTGACAAATGCCAATGAAATCAGTCATATATCCGGTCCCCATGTGTGCAAGCAGGATTCATGAAAGAGATCATTCTAAATACCAAGACCAAAAAACATAATAGCATGTTTTCCAGATTATGTACAAGAATATAAAGAATAAGCATTGAAAAATATCACAAAACACTTCAGAAAGGATAAGAAAAAACCATTGCAAATGTTTGTAGTCTTCCATGTAAAATGGAGTAATTTGAGAACAAATTTATAGCAATAGAACAAGAAGCATAATTTGCTAAAAAGTAGCATTCACTCAATTGCACAATTTCAATGTTCAGAAAATGTTACACCATGTAAACGAACCTGATAGCTAAGTTAACAAAATTTCAAAAACAATACCAGTTGACAATGCAAGCCTGAAGCATGGAAACCATGAAATACATACTTCCAGTAACACTAGGCAGAAAGGTTTTGCAGCTTCCGGAGATGCTTAACTGCTGCTGAGACACTCATGCTCTTCCGTCCTTTCTTCAACTTAACCTTCTTAATTGTAGGAGAGATTTCCTTGATCGGACCAGGCTGAACCCCTTTCTTAAGAGCACTTCCTCTAGGAGTGGCAGATGGTGGTAGCCTCAAGCTCTCTGGAGGCAAAGGGCTATGGGGCTTCCATACCAAGTTGTTCTTCATAGAGAACCTCACCTTCTTAGCACTCTTCTCCCCGCTCTTTCCACCCACGCTTCCTCCACTTTGATCAATTGAACTAACAGCATCTGGCTTCCTGTGAAGACTCTTTGCTCTTTTCCTCTTCTTTGCAACAACCTTAGCATCCAGTGTTGCCACTGAGCCAGAAAAGCTAGCACTGCCATTCTCCATCCCAGATTCAGCAGCAACCTTTTCAAATTGCTTTTGAAGATTAGAAATTACAGACTCGTTAAAAACAATTGACTCATGGGCGTCAGTTGCCTCCCCGTTAACACTCTCCTCCGTAGCAACGTGATCAACCTCACACCCTGGTTCAGCAGCATCAATTTCATTGGTTATCGTGTTCCTCCTCTTCTTCTTCTTTTCAACGCCATCCGATGGTTTCTTGGACTTAAGCTTCTTCTTCTTCACCAGCTTAACATCAGCAACCACATTTTTCATCACCTCAACCTCCTCCAAGCTCTCTGAGATGGATGCATTCATTGACTTTTTCCTCTTCTTCTTTGAGGGTTTTTCTTCAACCCCCACTTCCATCTCAGCATTGGAAGGCTGACCTGCCTCTGCTCCAATGCCACTAAGGAAATCCTCAGCTGAAATATTTACCTTGGACTTCTCCAAATCCTTCTCCAACCTCAGAAACCCCTCATGCAACCCAAACAACAGCTTCCTATTAGCCTGGAGAGTCTCTGGAGCCGAAGTCAATTCAAAAAACCTCTTCGAAAACCCTAACAAAAATGCAATCTTTCCGAGCTTCCCCACATCAGAATCCGCCTCCACACTCTCTCCCTTCTTCTCTCCATCCAAGAACACCGCGCCACTCTGACGCAATCGTTCAAAGACATTAGTTGTAACCTTTTTCACCAAAATCTTATCAGTAGATTTCTCCATAACAGAAAGGAACGGCTTCAAAAGCTCGTCCAGGGCTTCCAACGGGACCGGGAGGAAGTCCTTGAGCTCGTCCAGGAAGATTTCGGCTATCTGGTAGCTGACTCCCTGCGCCTGGTGCTTATCGGCGGAAAGCAGGGATTTTTCCAAGAGGACTGAGGCCACCGAGGTCGAGAGCTGGAGATCCCACGAGTGGGAGCGGAGGAAGGCGAAGACGCTGAGAAAGGAGCGACGAATAAGGGAATAGAACTTGTCAAGTCGGAGGAAATCGATGCCGGGCCACTCCCGGCGGAGGGTAGCGAGTAGGGCGCCGAGATACCGGAGGGAGAGGTCTTGGGGAAGGGATTCGAGGATGGAAGCGAGGCGAGAGGCGAGGGCGAACTGGACGGGGGGTTTGTCGGCGTGCCAAAGGGCGTAGAAAAGGCCCTTCCAGAGCTTGAGGAGGTCGGCGTCGGAGGGGGCCGGGGTGGCGGAGGGGAGCCACCCGGCGAGGAGCCGGACCGCGCGGCCGCGCTTAGAGGCGTTGCAAGAGCCGAGGAGACGGACTATAGCTGGGATGGAGAGCTCGCTAGCGTCCATGGCGTCGCCGCGTCCACCGCCACAAAGGGATCCGCGATCGTCGAAACGTTTGATCAGAACCCTAGCAGCCACCGGGAGTCAAGGGAGATATGATGGAAATTCGAGGGGTTTTACATATAACACCCTTTAAGTTCCTAGAATTTCAGATTACCTGTTGAGATTTTTTTGTTTTCTTTGCATTAAACCCCTTGTATGTATGTTCTTTCATGAGAAAAGAATTTCACGGAATATTTAGGTGGTATTTGCAAACCTCCCACAAATTTGTTTCTGACGATAACCCATGAGTCCTCGTCAGCGTTCTCCATCGCTCGCCATGGAAAACAATCGAGGTTCGGATCCGCCACAACTCTTCCTGAAACCGCATGCCGCGTCCTCCGTCATCAAGGACGGCACAGTCGCCGGCGTGCTTCCGGAGGCGGAGGCCTTCGCCGTCCATTACCCCGGGTACCCCTCCTCCCCCTCCCGCGCCATTCAAACTCTCGGCGGCCTCTCAGAAATCTCCAAGGTCCCTTCTATTATTCATTTTTATCTACCTCCTGTTTGATTCTGACCCTAGATTTTGGTTTCAGGCCCGCAGCTCGGAATCCGACTACATGGAGCTCCGTTTCCGGCCCGAGGACCCCTACTCCCACCCCGCCTTCGGCGAGCCCCGGCCTTCCTCCTCTCTCCTGCTTAAGCTCTCCAAGACCAAGATTTCCGGGGCCTATGGCGTCTCCGCCAGTGTTGTTGAGCGGGTTCGCCGTGCTTATCACTTCGAAGGTCGGCAACGTTTTTGTCGATGCCACTTTTAGCCTGGATAATTTATTGGAGCTCTGATTTTCATTGGAATTGGTGTGGGAGTTATAGGGATGGTGGACTACCAGCATGTTGTTGCAGTGCATGCTGCAGAGGCGCGGAGCAGGAACAGGCCGTTGGATTCGGAGGAAATATCGGGCTTTGGTAATGTTTTGATACATTGTTTTGCGATTTTGGTTTTTTTTTCTGGGTCAATTTGTTGGTTTGATGTTCACACCTCCTTTTTGTGGATTGATGCAATTGTGTTATTGGTTGGTATTCTTCTAGTTATTGATTGTGTTGTTTTTTGAGTCACAGAGAGCAATGGTATTCTAAACTCAGAAGCTGGTGATGTCATGATGCTGGTGCCAACACTTTTTTCAGTTAAGGACATGCCGGAGAAGATTGTGTGAGTTGTTTGTCTTTCATATTGGCTTGCCATGATTTTTACCTTCCTTTTTGTTTCTATTGTGGTTTATTGAGCTCAAAGGATTTATTTAATTATTGCCAACAGGATTTTTGAAAGCTCACAAATAACAACGTCCACATGCATGAATATGGCATTTTGATTAATCTTATTGTCATTTTAGTGTAAATTTCTTTCATGCTTTTATGTATATATCCTCTTTGAATATCTGATTTGAGGCCTTGGAGATTTATTTTGCCCCCTGTTGGACCAGATCAAGTAGTTAGAAGTATTAATGCATGTCACTTGAATCTTCTTTATTCTAGTTTATGATTTCATTTTCTGTTGTATGTACTTTGATCCAGGCTTAATCCGTCAGCTAATTTGTTCGCAAAGAACATGCAAAGGGGAGTTGTAGAGCATCGCTGGGAGGTATCCTCATCTTTTGTCTTTAACTTTGTAATGCTGATTCTGAAAATTGATTAACCTTATGATTGATCTTGTAGTTATATTTTTTCTGCAGATGGATATGGAACCGTGCCTTGCAATCAACTTCAACATAGAAAATATCCTTTTGTTGTGTTTTTATTTCTGGAACTGTTGTTTCTAGTATTCTGAAAGTATTCTTATCTTAGTAGAAGAGAGCAGCACCAAATCTAGCTTAAACCAGATTGTAATGAGAGTCAAGTACAACCAAAACTGAGATTTATTATTCACTGGCAGCAATTGATTTTAGTCAATGATCCATAATCCAATTTGTCAGAGGACATTAAGCTAGAGCTTATATGAATCTGTTATCATATACATTTATGGTATCGTTAGGTTCCTTTTTCTTCCCAAACTAAACTATTTTGAGTTGGAATTTCATGCATTTCTGATTTTGAAAAGTTCACATTGTTTACTTGTCAACCTTGTTCAGCTTTTTCTTGCTATCTGATTGCCCGTTGGTGAGTCCTTTTATCCTCTATGCTTCATTGGTAGGACCTCTCCTTCTCAAATGTTCTGATTGTGCAAAATCATTCTCCATAATCCATACAAGTCTATGTTATTGCCATGTTTGTTCGTATAAAGGAAACCACAATGCCTTTGAACACTGACTGGTTACATCCCCTACTTCTATCCTTAACTTTCCTTGTTTCTGTATATACGTTTGTATAGGTATCAGCATGGGAAATGAACTGTGAAAGACAAATAATAATTGATGTAATCTAATGTTAAGTTTTAGCTGTTCTTCTCCTGTGTCTTTTCTTCTATTTCTGCTTTTGGTGAATTGATTATAAGTGTCTGGAGTCCTTTGTGAGAATCAAATATATGAATTAATCATCACCAAGTAGCATGTGGCTAACTGATTCTTTTTTGACAATATTTTGCTCGCGAAACTTCAGTGCATTACTCATTTTGAGTTGTTTAATATCTCAAGCTGTGCAATTCTGAGGAAATAATACATTGGTTGATGAAGTCTCAAGAGAGCCTGTTTGTCTATCTCTTTCCTCAAAATTTGTTTCTTAGTACTTTATATGCCAGTTTGAGCCTTAAATGTAAAAACTTGTTCTGTTACTTGATTGTTTTGTTCATAATTTCACTTTTTCTTAGGCTGTATTAGAGCCTCCAAAAACATTATCTTTAGGTTAATAGTATTAGACCATGCAATCGTTTGTAAATTCCAAAATCATAACTTAAATATAATGTATCAACTCCTGCTTCACTTTGTGCTTGTGGAACTTAACAATCACAAATGTTCCTGTGAAGATCAATTGGGAAGATCACATTCCAAAAGGTACCACAGAATGGGAATGGCAGACTGCTGTGTGTAAGCTATTTGATGAGCGACCAATATGGCCACGATGGACACTTCATGAATGCTTGCTTGATTATGGTCTACAGATTTCTGAAAATCAGTTGAAGAGGTCTTTATTTTCCCTATCTCTTGATCTTCATTTTTTTTCCCACACTTTCACTAAATGTGTTGCATTGGTACTGAATCCAAACTGCTATCTTTGTTTGCATTAGTATATTACTGATAATCTTCATAACAAGTCTAGCATATCTGACTTTTCAAAGGACAATAATCATGATTTTTTTTTAATTGATCAGGCTTTTGTTTAGAGCTGGCTACTACTTTTCTACAGGACCTTTTGATAAATTTTGGATCAAAAAGGGTTATGATCCTCGCAAAGATTCAGAGTCGAGGATGTAAGAATTTGAGCCTTTCTAGCTTCTGAGTTTTGCAATATCTTTTTTTTTTGTTTAGCGTTGACTGGATCTCTTTTATGCCCTTTTAACTGAAGATGGATTAACCATATTTGAACTTCATTTTGTTTTTTTTTCTTTTTTACAGTGCCTTTTATTTGGACTTGACACAAGCATGCTATTCTCTAGTTTCTAAATAGTTTCCATGTTACTTCTATACTTTTATTGTAATTCAGTTCATATATGTGAAGTTGATATGGGAAGAAGCATTTTCTGAGATAAATTTTACGTCTTGCATGACTGTTGCAGTATTAGTGTATGTGGTTAATTTTTCTTGTCATTCTGAAATGCAACATGATCTCAGTTGACTGTAGTAGTATTTTGGTTGAAGAATTGCTGACATTCCAGTTTCTGGTGTTGAACAGATACCAAAGAATAGATTTTCGCTTGCCCTTTCAGTTAAGAGGACTTGGCAATGCTAGTACTAGTAGCAGGTGAGTTTCAAACTGGAATTTTCTATTAGCCTTTTTGTCTCTCTTATCCATGCTGGTTATGTGGATAGCTGAGTCCTTTCTGTACAATACAAAACAAGGGGAATAATTTTCTTTTAGATTTTTATACTCTGAAAATTCCACTGCTCTCATTCAAACTCACTCAAAACATGTAGAAGCTATTTTTTCTGTGTTGGATATGTCAACTGTAACACCATCAAATTTGATTGTTGACATTATGGAATTCTTTTCCTGCATAATGTGTATGTAATTGTTGCTGAATTTCCACTGCTATCAGTAGTAATATTTTTTTCCCAATCAATATCCTGAATCAAATACTTCCTAATACACTAAGGTCTTTACTAAAATAATTGCTATGGTGGCTCTAGATCCATTTAGCCATTGAAATTAGCTTATATGTTGTAAATTTTATTTGCTTGCAGATCAAAGCCGTCATGGAAGGATTTATGTCGATTTCAAGCATTTCCTTCCAAAAATTTTATTTGCTTACAACTTTTTGAGCTTGATGATGATTTTATTCAAGAAGAGATCAGAAAACCTTGTTTGCAAACAACTTGCTCTGTAAGTTTTGTTACTTCACTGAATAAATAGTTGAACTTCTCTAGTTTGGTTCAATTCCTTCTAGCTCAAGGAGTATGATTTGCTTGGAAGAATCAACATATGCCTAGGATACATCTTGTCTACAGTAATTTGCTTTCACTGGGAGGATTTTTATCTTTTAAAGTTGTAGCACACCTATTTGTTGGGAACGCACAGATCTTCAGCTAATTAATAAATCTACAGCGTGCATCAGGATGGTTTTCTTGGCCCATGGTTCGAGTCTTGAGGCTGCACGTGAAAATAAGGTTTCTCTCTTTATGTCCTTTAAAGGATGCAGAAGGCTTGCTGAAGTCTGCTAGTGAGCTCATTGAGAGGGCTAAGAAAGAAGAATCCCTTAAAAGGTTTTGGAAGCCTAAAAAGGAGTGCAATCATGCCAATAGAGGTGTTTACCCTAATCTCAGATTTAAGTGTATCGAAGCACCGATTCATCCAGTAGAGTTGTAACTACTCTACCTCTATCCTTCTTGTTTGCATTTTCAGACTTTCCTGATTGGAGTCTGTGGTATGGCAGATTCTAATTACTCTGAGGATGTACATTGTACTGATGAGCCTGGTGGATTCGGTTTTGAAAATGAGGATCAAGGTGGGCCTGGCAATATTGAGGAGGAGGATGAGGAAGAGGAAGAGGAAGAAGAGGAACTTGACGGATATGACCCATTGGCAGTGGTAATTATTTTCTGGGATTTTTTCTTTCTGGTTACTATTTGCAATTATATAGCTATACTTGTTAATCACCACCAATTAGGCCAAGATCTTGATCATTAGCTACAAACTCTTTTCTGCCAGGCGAAGAATATTGTTTGATTCATTTCTCTCTTGATGCTTTATTATCTCAATCATTCTACGTTTCCACTTTTTTTTTTTGTTCAAAAACAAAGCTCATAATATAAAGCTCATGTTATTTCACCTGATGCAAATTTTATGTTCTAGGGAGGAGAATTTCCTATGTTTCAATCAGATCAAATCAGAGGAGGCATCTCGGATAATTACGTGCAGGAGCTCTTGGGTGGCCTTCCATTTGACAAAGGCACGAAGGATCAGCAACCTACTGGGGTTCATGGTGCTGACATAAGTGATGATGAGTACCAAATATACGAACAGGATAGTGATGACAACGATAATTATTTCAACTAATGGTTTTGCATGGCAGAACAAGCATGCCAAGCATTCAACTTTTCTGATTCTCCAAATCCAGGACAACAAGAGTCTTTCCTGGTTCAAGTTTTGAGTGAGTCAATTTTAGGAGATGTTTATTTTATTACGGATACTGTCATACACATTCACAACTGTATACAACAAGGTCATTAGCTGTGCTATCCAATCCAAATTGTAATTTGTTGAATAAGTAACAGCTTGAGGCGTACATGTGGTCAGAATCAATTTGCTGGGCTTTTTTTCGATATTTTATTGATATGATATTCTTTTGCGCATGCAAAAAATTTAATATTTATGAGTTATCAAGAGAATGAGCATTTAATAGGACTCAAAAAATCTTTCATTAGTCTAGTGTAAATATAATTAAAAGTTGAATAGTTAGGTGTCCAATGATTAATAGTAATGAATGTTATACGTTTGTTTGCTAACGTCTAAGAGTGTCTGATAATCTTATTCTTTTTGGGGATGATGTCTAATTTTGTAAATAAATCTTTTTTAAAATATTATTTATTTGCATAACTTTTATAATTTTGAGAATAGAACTTTGATTTGTGCTACCAACGGAAAAAGTGGGTGGCGTTGGCGTTATCAATTTGCTTTGTTTGGATCCAGACCTCATGTTCACTTTCTTTCTGATTCATGAGTAAGATTATCATCAATTATGTAATTGGTTAATCATTATATATAGAGTTTTTATATATAATCTTCTGAAAAATAATTAAATTAGGCATAATTTTTTAACTTGTTCATTATTAGAAAATTAGACTATAAATTTAGCAATTTCAGGGGGGTTTAGAATAAAATCTAGTTGACTATTTTTCAGAAGCACAACTTCAATTTTGATATATCTAATTAAAACATAGAAAATTATTAGAAACAGTAACATCACAAAAATTGAAATTTCAAACAACAAGATAAGTGCACATTATTTCATCAACAAATTTCTATTTTTCAAATCTAAAACTTCAAATATAAGGTATTTAAGCAGAAATTAGACATTTTTAAAAACAATAGCACTGTAGAAAGTTGAAGCTTCTAAGTAACAAATAAGAAAGTAATTATGATAGAACTTAACATAGAAAAAGACTTTGAACAAATTTATAATGATAGAAATTTCAGCCTTCTGTGGTGCTATTATTTTTGAAAATTTTTTATCTTCAGTTAAGTAACTTAAATTTGAAGTTCTATATATGAAAGAGTTTTTGCTTTGATCGTCTTTTTTATCGAAATTGTCATTATATATATATGTAAGTTTTTTTCCGCACAAATTCCTAAATTTTAGTTAAATATATATAATTTTTTGACCGGTTCATAATTATATATATCTCTTCTTTAATTTTTAGAAAGGTTTGAAATCTTTAGATGGAAGGAATTATTTTTTATGAAAAAGATAACTAATATATTTCTCAAACGGTTGGAATCAAATGACCAAAACATTTGTAATTAACTAATTTTGGGGAGTTCGCACGTAAAAAACTCATACATATATATTATGGCAATTTCGATTAAAAAAAAAAAAAAAAAAGGAACCATCAAAGCAATGTGCCCGAATCGTGATGGAATTCCGATATTTCTCTGCCAATCCAGCTCCAGCGCAGTCCCAAGTGAACAAACACGAGGCAGCGACACAAAAATGCCTCGAGGAATATGCACGAAAAAAATGAAAGTGGGTCCCACGTGACATCTCGCTGGCTACGTACCACGCTGAACTCGAGAATATTTCCTCCTGATTAAGCTTCCTAATATACTCCAGCGCCAAATCTAATCAAACGTGTTTTTCATATAACCCCTTAAAAGTTCCCTAAAATCACCGGCACTCAACCTATGAAACTAGAATTTGGTTGTGTAGATAGCAAAACACAAAATCTAGGGGCTTATATGTCAAAAGGGCATTAATTAATCCGCTACCAAACCGTGCACCCCGACTTTCCTGCTCAACAGTGACCAGAATCCGCTGCACCAGACGAACTCCAATTACATCAGCACATCAATTCCGAACCGCCCACGTGTCATCACATGTCAGCTGTTGATTCGGTTCGAAGCCCATTTTCGGCGCCGCTGCGCCCTCTCCGCCGCACCTGCGACTAACGAACCCCTTCGCTCTTTGAAGTTTGAACCCTTCTCCACAACACCACTCACCTCCTCTCCGCACTCACCATCCTCCACGTGTCACAACCACGTTTAGGTCTCTCATTTGTTGTCAAAACTTTAATTTTATTTATCTTTTTTTTTACAATGGAGCCAATAAGCACGCCTGGCACTGATCATTCGTGCCTTCTTCTTTTTTTCCCACTTTTTTTCTTTTATTTTTGCGTCCCCTTTCCGGTTCCCAGATTCCAGTTCGAACGATTTCTAGGGTTTCTTTGTCCACTTCGTTGATTGCTTCTCCGCCGCGGTGGCCTCTCGTTGTGGTCGGTGCCTCGCGGGTTTGAAATCGAGGTAACTGTCCGAGCTGGAGATTTTTTTTCTACTTTTTTGGGGTTTTTCTGTTTGTTTAATGGTGAGCGTGGATAAATGTTGCTTTCTTTATTAAATTCTGGGGAAAAGGACCGAGTAATTGGTTTCCATTGGGTGCGGCTTCGTGTGGGGAGCTGCGATTTGGATCTGGACCTCTGTGCTGAATTGGAGTGTTGCTGTGGCGTTTTTGGGATTGTGATTTGCTGATTTTGTTTTGGGTGTCGGGGAACTTGGGATGAGGAATCCAATGGTAGGTGTGCAGGTGTGGGGATTGATTTTGGTTGAGATTTTGGGATTTGAGGTGGCTTTTTTGGGGAAAGGTCCGTTTTTATGTTCCTGTTGATTTGGTATTTGGCGAAGGAGTGACCTCGAAGTGGTTCTTAATTTGTTGTTTGTTGGAGGGTGTATTTGTGGGCTGCGATTGAGTGCGATATTAATTTCATAACGTTGTCGTGATCTGAGTTTGTTTTTCTTTCTCGTTAAAGAAGGCTTTTTTATAAGTTTATGGCTCGAAAATTGGAGGAAAATGGAGATCAGGAGTTTTGGCCTCGAGCTGGATGATACCTTGATTTCTGTTACCGTTTGAATTGTCTCCTTTTCCCGAAATGGTTTCGTTTTAAAATTTTTTGTCACTGATTATTTGTAATGTTTCTGATCTAAAACAGTTCATGTGTTGTTGTGCCTGTTGTTCTAAGAACTTCTTAGATTAGAATTTTTGGTGGATCGTTTTCTTTTTGGGAGAATGACTCAAGTGTCACAGGTGTTCATCATTCACAAGCAGTCAGCTGGATCATGTTATGATCCATTGCCATGCCCCAAATGATAGGTTACCTATATATCAATGTTTGCTTGCTATTTTGGGAGTTCAACTTTCTTAGTTCTTATTCATTGCTTTCAAATTTTTCATGGCTTGTTGTTGTGTCTAAATTGGAATCTGTTACCATTTAGATGTTGTTTGAGAACAAATTATAACTGTTGTATATTTTTGTGTTTTTTCTTCAATTCATGGCTATCTAAGTGACATTAAATTCTATTTACTGTGTTGGATTGTATTTTGAAATTTAATTACAGAATTTTTCTGCCTTCAATTGGAAGCCCAACTCACTGGACAGTCCTTCCATCACAACCCAAGAAAATATGGCGATTTCCATGAGAGATGTGGATTCTGCTTTTCAGGGTGCTGGACAAAAAGCGTATCCTTTTGTCATTTCTGAAAAAATAACATAATTTTTTAAATTTTATTCGGATACAATCCTTTTTAATCCCAAGTACCAAACAATCTTGTGTTCTGGTTGGCATTGTAACTATAAGGAGTTTCATCAAAACTGCCATCAGTTCTATTTACTTATCAATTCATGAGTCTTATTTTCAGTAATGCTGCTTATTAGAACTACAATTTTGTATTCCTTGATGAAGCATAGTGGGTTGGAGATCTGGCGAATTGAGAATTTCCGCCCTGTTTCTGTCCCAAAATCTTCTTATGGGAAGTTCTTTACAGGAGATTCATATGTGGTATTGAAGGTATGGTGGTTTTCCAAATAAACTAGTGCATTGCAAATTTCTGTTGCTCTGACAAGGTTGTCTTTTTACTTGAATATGTTGGAAAGATACGTTCGGATAACTTCTGACTGTGGAATACTTATTCCTTCTCTCCATTACTTGTGGTTTTCTCTATTCTATTTTTCTTTGGAGAAATTAGATAAACTCAATTCCAGATAATTACTTTGTTTTCAAATTGGAGTTAGAATGCAAAACCATGCGCAATGACATATTTATCCCCATCTATGATGGAAGGAGAGGATTTTAATGACCTAATCATGCTTTAATTATCTATATTGGGATTACTTGAAAATGTTTACTTCCCACCTCCATGGAAAAGCTTTTTGCAATGGTTTGACCTTGGTTATTCTTTTGGCTTGGTTTCTTTGTGAAAATTTTCAGTATATACATGCTGCCATTCTTTTTTTTTCTTGTTCCAACAAGGGTTATGCTACTAGAACCATTGTGGAATGACAACATCTGAATTACACAATAGAAATTCATGAACATGATGTAAATTAAAGCTGTTTCTGATAATAATTTGTGATTCTCTTGAACAGACAACAGCCTTAAAAAGTGGGGCTTTTCGACATGATATTCATTATTGGCTTGGTAAAGACACAAGTCAGGTTAGCCATCAATCCTGTCAATTACATTTTTCTGTCTCATCACTTGCCACATGTAGTATATTTAGGTGCATGATCATTTCTGACAGTTATTAGTGTGTTTTGAGATAACAGGATGAAGCTGGAACTGCTGCCATCAAAACCATAGAACTTGATGCAGCTCTTGGAGGACGAGCAGTTCAATATCGTGAGGTTCAAGGCCATGAGACTGAGAAATTTCTATCTTATTTTAAACCATGCATTATTCCACAGCAAGGTGGTGTGGCATCTGGCTTCAAACATGCTGAAGTCAATGAGCATGAGCATGAGACACGATTATTTGTATGCAAGGGGAAGCATTGTGTTCATGTAAAAGAGGTAAGCTCAATATCCTGATTACACTGAATTATGTGTCACTGACTACACTTGGAGGATTACTTGATAATTTTTTTCTATAACCATCAGGTTCCTTTTGCTAGATCTTCCCTCAATCATGATGATATATTCATTCTGGACATCAAATCTAAGATTTTCCAGTTTAATGGATCCAATTCTTCTATTCAAGAAAGGGCCAAAGCTCTCGAAGTCGTCCAATACATCAAAGATACTTACCATGATGGGAAGTGTGATGTGGCAGCAGTTGGTAAGTTGATCTTTAGCAAGGTGACTGTTCTTCAATCTTTCATAAACTTTAATTGATTTATTGGAAGTCATTGATAGAGGATGGGAAGTTGATGGCTGATGCTGATGCTGGAGAATTTTGGGGTTTATTTGGTGGCTTTGCTCCTCTTCCTAGAAAGACAGCTAGTGACAACGATAGTAGTGTAGATGCCTCTCCTCCAAAGCTTCTTTGGTAGTGTATACTTTTCCCTGTTCTCAAGATTTTAAGAACAGAACTACAAAATTACATTCTAGTTAAGGTTTTGTTTTGGTTTTTTTCCTTTTTGAGAATACATTATATTTAAAAAATGCTGGAGAAAAATGTGACCGTGGTGAATATTATTTCTAATTAGTAACTATTTCTCTTTCCAAGTATTGAGAAAGGGCAGCCATCACCTGTTGAAGCTGATTCACTGACAAGGGGATTGTTAGAGACAACTAAGTGCTACCTGCTGGATTGCGGACTTGAAGTTTATGTGTGGATAGGTAGAAGCACCTCCCTTGGAGAGAGGAAAAACGCCAGCACTGCTGCAGAGGTAAGTTTGATTGTTGTCATCATTGTTTCAGTTTGAACTTTGTGTTTATATTTATTGAGTGTGGACAGGAATTACTCCGTAGTGCTGACCGGCCTGAAGCTCATATTATTTGCATGATTGAGGGTTTTGAAACTGTCATTTTTCGGTCAAAATTTGAAACATGGCCTGAGACAGCTGAAGTGACTGTATCTGAGGATGGTAGAGGTAAAGTTGCAGGTTAGTGGAAATGAATATCAGACCTTTTCAATACCAACAATTTTGTCACCTTCTCTGTTTCTGATATGTTCCTTGAGAATTGCAAGTGGTTCTTTTTGTTTGTAGCACTTCTGAAACGCCAAGGATTGAATGTTAAGGGCCTCATGAAAGCTGCCCCAGTAAAAGAAGAACCCCAACCATATATTGACTGCACTGGGAATTTACAGGTTCTCAGTCAATGATGTCCTGTAATTTTATTGCAAGGGTGGTTTCTTTATTTTCTTATTTAGGTCTAAACCTGAGACCTAATAAAGTTTCTTAATATCTTAGGGTATTTCTCTTCTTTGATTCCAATATCACACTTGAAACAGTAACCCAAAAATAAGAAAAAATAACACTTGATACCGTGGCTTCAGATGCTAACTCTGGTTCTGTTGAATATGCAGGTATGGCGTGTGAATAGGAAGGAGAAGATCCTTCTCTCAGCTTCTGAACATTCAAAGTTTTATAGTGGAGATTGCTATATATTTGAATATACATATCCTGGAGAAGATCGAGATGAATATCTAGTTGGTACTTGGTTTGGGAAGAAGAGCAATGAGGTGACTGCAGCTCCTTTCTACTGGCTTGCATCTACATGTTACTCATAGAATATTTTCATAGTGGAAGTTATGCATAGTATCAGATATTCATTTGAAGGCTAGTATTTGATATTTTAGAACTTCTAAGCTATGATTGAAATGGTCTCATGGTCATGGCCAATCAGAGTTAAAGATATGAAGTTCTAATATTTAACTTATAGAATGGTTATTACTATGAGATAACATTGCTGAAGTGACACTATTCAATAAGATTATTCTAAAGATGAGTTGTGGATGCCTTTGTTATTGATCATTATTAACTGAAATATCTCTAATTAAATTGCAGGAGGAGAGGTCAGCTGCGACTTCACTCGCTAATAAGATGATTGAATCTTTGAAGTGGCAGGCTGTTCAGGTACCCACCAGTTGGTTGCTTTTGACTCTTTCATATGCTTGTTGATATCATAAATACTCAATGATTCCTAATATGTTCACAGGCACGCATATATGAAGGGAAGGAACCAATTCAATTATTTTCAATCTTCCAGAGCTTTATTGTGTTTATGGTTTGTTTCTAGTATCAAATTTGTGTGGAAGGCTAATTAGTTTGATTTTGCTGAAACTATTTTGAAAGAACAAAAATTTTGATCTGCAATTTTGCAGGGCGGGATTAGTTCTGGATATAAGAGTTTCATTGCAGAAAACGACATTGCTGATGATACATATGCAGAAGATGGAATTGCACTTTTCCAAATTCGAGGTTCTGGACCTGATAATATGCAAGCAATTCAAGTTGAACCGGTACATACTGCTTAAATCACCTTAGAGCTTCTCATATTCTGGATTAGAACAGTAAAAATATGGTGTGAACTATCATGACTTGCAAACATTAGCCCTTTGAATGTAGTTTGTTTCTATGTTCATTTATGAGTTGGAGTACTTTGACCTCTATTGCTGATACTAATATAATATCAATATGTTGCTTGCCAGCTGCTACTGTATGCCATTCAATGCCATGCTAGGTTCCAAAAATATTTTTATAACCTTGATTTTGCTTTATTTTATGGATTGATGTAATGACCTTATATAGATTATGTTGTTGACAATAAAAATCCTGCTCACGAGATCCTATTTTATCTGAATTGATTGATATTAATATTACAATAAAATTGTTCTCAAGATTTGTTTTAAATGGATCAGGTTGCATCATCTTTGAATTCGTCCTACTGTTTCATACTGCACAATGGTGATAGTGTTTTTACATGGATGGGAAGCCTTACCACATCAGAGGATCAAGAGCTTGTTGAGAGACAGCTCGATGTTATAAAGGTATGGTGCTGTTTCTACAGTGAGGGTTAGTGACTCAAATTGTAAGCTTAATGAGATCAAATATTTGGCCAATTTTTTTAGGCTGGAAAATCATTTCATCTTGCTGCATGCATTTGTATTTATGAATTATATTACAAAAATTTAAGTTGGCTAAAAGAGGGGAAATGGTTAAAATATTTGTTTCTGCTGGGCATCTATAGGGCTTTCAACAGGAAAGGCTGGCCCTAGCAAGCCTGAAAACCCAATCCAAAAATTCAGGTTCAGATCTTTTTGGTGGCAGGTCTCATGCAGGCATTCAGATTCATGAAATTTTGAAAAGCCAAACTGAGGGTCTGTGGCAGCCCAAAAATTGAATTATTATTTCACACTGAGGCAAGGCCCAGGAGTACTCCTAGAGGTCTCAGATTGGAGCCTGCTCCAGCCTGTTTGCAGCTTTAGCCATATATTTTCAACCTAAACACATTTTTTTATCCCTTTTCAGTGCCACTAATATCTATACATACATGTTTCCTCTGGATTGGACCTTCAATGAAAATGATGAGCCACTGCTGTTTACTCATCTCAAATTAGATACATGGCATATATTTCGTCACAGAGTGCTTCCGCAGTTGGTTCATGGAAACCTATATGCTACTGTTTCTGTTACAATTGACACTTGTTGTAATCGTTGAGGATGCGATGATTTTGACTTGTCTGCATGTCCTTTTTATGCATGTTACATCTCATTTAGTAACTCAATGTGCCATGGACTATCCAGTCTGTTCAGTTATGCTTATTCTATGAGCGCACATCATAAAATTATGGTTCAGTAATTTGTGGAGATTGGGAACATGTCAGAACTCAATTTTCTTGATGACTTGAATCAAATCTATCTTCTACTTCCGAGCCAATTCAATATTTTTATAGCATGTGGTTTTCTTTGATTGCTTTTTTTTTGGTCAAAGGTTTTCTTTGATTGTCCTTAATTACCTAACAGCAATTTTCCACACATGCAGCCAAACGTGCAATCCAAACCACTAAAGGAAGGAACTGAAAACGAGCAGTTTTGGAACTTGCTTGGAGGCAAAAGTGAATATCCCAGCCAGAAGATTGGGAAGGAATCAGAAAATGATCCTCATCTATTTGCTTGCAATTTCTCAAAAGGTAGAATATCAGAGAACTTGTGGATACGATTGCTGCTTGTCATTTCTAAGTTGTATTTCATTTACTCGATATCATGCTGACGTGTATGAAATGTTCTGTTTGGTTGACATCATACATGTGCCATGCAGGCAGCTTGAAGGTATGTATTTGTTTCTTTTTTTTCCAGATCGAATTTGGGTGCTAATTGTACCTTTGATGTTAACAATTGCTTGATGCTGCTCAGGTTACTGAAATTTTCAACTTCGGGCAGGATGATTTGATGACTGAAGATTTATTTATTCTTGATTGCCATTCAGACATATTTGTCTGGGTTGGACAGCAGGTTGACACAAAAATCAGATCCCAAGCTTTAACCATAGGAGAGGTACTGCAAGTTGTCTTTATAAGAAGTATTAATGGACCTGCTTCAGATAGGGCTTTCATAAAAAGTTCTTTGACCTACTTACTTTGGTTATTGTTTCTTGCACAGAAATTCCTTGAACATGATTTTCTTTTGGAAAAATTATCTCGAGAAGCACCAATATTCATTGTTATGGAAGGAAGTGAGCCACAATTTTTTACTCGATTTTTCACTTGGGACTCTGCAAAATCAGCTGTAAGTCGTTGTTCACATCATAATAAACAAAAATCCATTCCATTTATCATGGGCATGGCTAGTTAAGATGGATGAATTATCATCTTTTATGCCTAATTCATTATGATTCTTATATGATCGATTTCCCTCCAGTTTATTTGTGTGGAAAACAATTTTTACTTTATTACATGCTTCTCCTTCCAACCTATGCTGCTGTTCGCTTGTCTCTTTGGTTGCAGATGCATGGCAATTCATTCCAGAGAAAACTTGCAATAGTGAGAAATGGAGTCACTCTGACAATAGATGTAAGATATTTGTAGATCTATTGGTATTATAGCTTCTGAACCTTCCTGCATGATCATGGCGGCAAAAGCATTTGCTTCTTTCTCTTCATTTTTTTTAGCTATCTTTTATATAACAATGACACGGTTCTTCAAATCTTTTTCATTTTCTAACTTCAATTATTAACTTTCTGGTGGCATTATGATATTGGAAAAATATTGCATTTACAGAAGTGTTCTTATCACAAAGCTAACTTCCCAAACAAATCAGTTTATTCATACAACTCAAGTATTATGTTATACATTCTTGTATGCATAGCTCTGTCTGCAAAGCTCCAACATGGTCAATTTGCAGTTATATTTAGGGGGAATTACTGAGTCATGCTTGTTTAAATTCTCAGAAGCCTAAGCGGCGAACACCAACATCATATGGAGGAAGGTCTAGTGTGCCTGACAAATCGCAGCGCTCCAGAAGCATGTCCTTCAGTCCTGACAGAGTTCGTGTACGTGGGAGGTCTCCTGCCTTCAATGCACTAGCTGCAAATTTTGAGAACCCACATGAGAGGAACGTATCAACACCTCCTCAGAGGAACTTATCAACCCCTCCTCCAGTAGTTAGAAAGCTATATCCAAAATCTGCAACCCCAGACTCTGCCAAGGTGGCCCCCAGATCAGCAGCAATAGCTGCCCTGACTGCTTCTTTTGAGATTACCAGAGAAAGGTTGATACCCAAATCAATTAAAGGTATTGGAGATCTACAAAATTTTGAAGCATATATATTTAAATGAAGCAAGATCATAAGCATTCCTATCTTTGTTTGTAGTGAGCCCAAAGACCAACGATAGAGTACCTGAGGCAAATGCCAGGGAAAGCCCTAGCAGAATAGAAGCCATACAGGAGGATGTGAAAGAGGATGAAGCTGAAGATGAGGAAGGGCTTCCTACATTCCCATACGAGTGCCTGAAGACATCATCAGATGATCCTGTTACAGAAATAGATGTAACAAAGAGAGAGGTACATGATTAAATTCTCTTTCATCATCAATTGAGGTTTCAGTTCTGACCTGAAGATTTTATAATCCTCGGTTGCAGTCCTATTTATCGTCAGCAGAATTCAAAGAAAAATTCGGCATGAGCAAGGATGCTTTCTACAAGCTACCAAAATGGAAGCAGAACAAGCTTAAAGTTAGCCTTCAGTTGTTTTGATGTTTGCAGTGTGCTTCTAATTCCCCTTCATGCCCCAAAAACATTCAAAGATGGGCTATGCATGTGTGAAAATTTGTATGAGCGAAATTTGTCTTCCTTTTTTCCATTGATTGATTCAAACTGTTTATCTAATTTAGCTTATTATGGTCTTTTTTTCTCCACAGGGTATGGATAGTTAGTTGCGACATCAATGCATTTTTTTGGCTACATCTGCTACCAGAGTTTGTCATCATGAAACAGGTTTTCCTATTTTCTCTTCAACCACTGATAATTTAGCTGTGTTCTGTTAGCAGTTTGTTATTCTTTAAGGTCACAGGTTGATTGTGAGCTTGCATTTTGTTTGTTTTATTATGTTTGTTCAGTTTGGGTTGGTTGTTTATTGTTTTAAATTTAACAATTGTTTTCACCTAAAAGATAAGGGAATTTCCCAGTGCATGTGAGGCTGTATTATGTAATTAAGGGAATGGAAAACTCATTAGTGTAAATTATATGTTTGTAAACCTGCTTGCTTGCACCTTGGTTGCTTGATAAAAGCATAATCATTGGCTTTGTATGGATACATGTAACTTTTTTGGTTTAATGCTATTATATTAAATGAGTGCGGTGCAAGAGCAGCTACCCTTTGTCATTTGGGTGTCTGGAGATAAATGAAATTATGCAGGATCAAGGGGATTATGCTTTCCTTCATGTTTAACAGGATCAGTATTGTGCTTCAAATTTGTCCGAAATTAGTTTGATCATGTTAAATTGTCATATAAGAAAAAAATGGAAATGTGTACTAATGTAGTTCAAAAATCAGCTTTTCTCTTGGTGGGCAAATGTCATTTCAAGCAGTGAATCAAGAAATTTACTGCTTCAGGAAATAGATATTAGGCTTAAGGATTTGGCTTAAGGTTAAAGTTAGACATGATCAACCTGCTACAAGACAGGATTCTTGTATTCTTCTCAGCAATGCAGACTCACATTAATCAAAACAGGTGTTCTACAGATGCTAACTAAATTGGAAAAGCAGAGCTCCGGTAATTAGCAGCTCCTGTGAACAATGCTTGCTTTGCTGACCGGTCTACAGGCACAAGTTAATGGTGCAAGCGCCAATTCAATATTTGTCTCGGGCTGCATAAACAATCAACTACTAAGAACTGCCACTCATCTGGGTAAATGATTGAACAATAAGTTATGTCTTAGTTTCATTGGAGTATCCACATTGTGAAATATACAACAAGCCAACCAACTCCATCAACAACACGCCTATATTTGTAAATGCACCATTAACAACCACTGCAACTGTATCATCTTCAAAATCAAATCATAAAAACCATGGTGTTGCTCCTGGGTTAAATAAATCGTCAGAAACAATTTTGTTAGCCGCATGGAGGCTCTGTTAATGCCCACAGATCCAGCAACACTGTTCCAAATGAGACATAAGCAAATAGGCCATCAATGACCAGCCGATTGTGATACAAAACATAAATTTGCCTACCTTAATCAATTATGATTTAGGTCAACTTCACCACTGATATATCAGTCTGATACAGATGCACCGCTTGCCCACCTGTGTTCATGTTAGATACAGGTTAACTTGCCCACCTGCTGTCAAGTATATAGCCCAAATGACGAAAAGACAATATTTGTAGAGAACTGTAAATAGAAAAGCAGAACGGAAGGCCCAAAATCAAAACGCAAAAACATGTATATAATAACTATTAGATCAAAGATGGTGATGATGCAACAGAATTACACAAATTTATCACCATTTTGCCATGTACAGGATTCCCTGCAATCCATAGATTGAACAACAATTGCAAGCAGGAAAACAAAACTCTATACAGAAGCGTTCTTGATTTCTCTAGAACCATATCAGCTCCAATAAATTTCAGGGTCATCCTGAAGGCTAAACATTTATCTGATGATGAAACCCGAACATGAATAGTTATACTTCATGTAGTTTAAGTGAGTAGTGTCTTTCAAGAGTGTTTCGGTTTAGGATCCAATGAAGGCAGGTTTGTCATAACCTATGAAGGTGTTGAAGAACCAATCCACAAACAATCACCAGTCAACTTGTGCTTGAAATCAGGTTGGTTCAACTTTCACTGCAAATAGGTTAATTCATAAAACAATCATGATAATAAAATTTAGGCTTTACAAGAGGGGAAAGCCAGATAACAACATTAAACTGATGGATGCAAACCTTATTTGATCTCTGGTCCCGCCAGCTTTTAGGGATTTCTCACAAGGTCTTTCCACAAATACTCTGTAAAAAGAGAAATGTCATTTTGCATCTGCTACAAGAAAAGAAGTTTTTGAAAGAGTAAATCAATCACAAAGAAAAATGCCACTATTACCATTGGTAAATGAATACCTAGCAAACAGCAAAAGTTTGACGCTTAAATACAGATGCAATAGCCCAGAAGTGAAATAACAAACTAAAGAAAATTCTGGAAATTCTCAATGTCATCAATTCTTTGTTTGTCACAAAATTCTCAGGTTGTTCATATGTTTTTAAATGCTGCAGCACTTTTCAGTACAGAAGGCAACAGTAAAAAAAATTGTGATGCAAATTAGAAGTGTATGCAACATACCAAGTTTACCTGTCCCTTTTCTGGAACTATTTTTTCCTATTGTCATCTCGTTACTGCCCACTGCAAGTGGTAGGCCATCAAGCTTTGATAGAACCCACTCCGGTGCAGAGTCCAGCCACAGCGCATCTAGGGTATCCTTGTGCTTAAAGTCCGGGCATTTGGGGTTCAACTATACGAAGAAAAAATCAAGGTATTGCTTTTGGAAGTAACAAAGGAGACAAATGATATGCCAATTAGAAAAAAATATCAGAGATGATATTACCTTGCATGTTCGTTGGTCCCACCATTTGTGTGGATTATCAACGAGGTCACTCCACGATTTTTTGACGTACTCAGGAAAATTACCTGGAATGAGCCTTATGGATCAATATGAGCATGGTCATGGATGCATAGTCAGTCATAGCGTCCAATAGCTATTTTATCTTTTCCATTTTTTGAACTATCTTCTCCAACTTTGAATTTGTCAATGCCCTTACCAAATTCTAAGCCATCAAGCTTCGACAGAACTGACTCAGGTGCATCGCGCAGCCATAGTGCATCTTGGGAGTCTCTGTGCTTGAAGTCAGGAAATGATGGCCCCGGCTACAAATACAAAAGTGGCAAACCTATATCTTATAATTTCAAGAAATGCTGCACCATAACTTGAAATAGTAACAGAAAACACAGAACGTGTAACCATAAAGCCCCACTTTATTCTACCTTGTGAGTCCGACAGTCCCTCCAATTCTGTGGGTTATCAATAAGGTCTCTCCACAAGTTCTCCCGATTACCTGAAGTAAAATCAGTGCATCAACTGCCAGCAATGTCAAGTGTGTACATACATATGGTAAAAGCAAAGAGAAAGCACAGCATAAGCAGCTACATGCTCACCAGTTCTTTGGCTGAAAGACATTGTATCCAACTTTGAGATAACCCAATCCGGAGTTGTTTGATTTAAAAACAATAGTTGGCCACTATCCTTATGCTTAAACGCTGCAGATGTTGAACATCCCTAGAAGTACGATTACTTTATAAATTGAGATATTAAGCAAGAGAAAGAAATGTAGGAGAAACCACTTTTGTTGAAAGAGGTAACTGCCAATAATAATGATAATAATAAATAAATAAATAAATAAATAAACGAATAAGACCATTCACCTTGTTTGATCTATTGTCCCACCATCTATGAGGGTTGGCAAAAAGGTCATTCCACAAATGCAGGATGCTGGAATCTTCACCTACAATGATCACAGGATGGAATATCTGAGCATGCCATAATGCTTATTAACAGGTTTGACAGCTCAGTTACACAGTAGAAAGAAATACTTTTTGGATATCTCTTTTCTACATGCTGCTTGAAAATGGAACAAATAATGCATGGAACCAACAATTATTGCAACCACGTGTGCTCATCAAAATCTATTGTATAGGGAAAAAGTTATACAAAAATTGAAGCAAATTGAAGAAAAAGTTATACAGTAAAAAAAATTGTGATGCAAATTAGAAGTGTATGCAACATACCAAGTTTACCTGTCCCTTTTCTGGAACTATTTTTTCCTATTGTCATCTCGTTACTGCCCACTGCAAGTGGTAGGCCATCAAGCTTTGATAGAACCCACTCCGGTGCAGAGTCCAGCCACAGCGCATCTAGGGTATCCTTGTGCTTAAAGTCCGGGCATTTGGGGTTCAACTATACGAAGAAAAAATCAAGGTATTGCTTTTGGAAGTAACAAAGGAGACAAATGATATGCCAATTAGAAAAAAATATCAGAGATGATATTACCTTGCATGTTCGTTGGTCCCACCATTTGTGTGGATTATCAACGAGGTCACTCCACGATTTTTTGACGTACTCAGGAAAATTACCTGGAATGAGCCTTATGGATCAATATGAGCATGGTCATGGATGCATAGTCAGTCATAGCGTCCAATAGCTATTTTATCTTTTCCATTTTTTGAACTATCTTCTCCAACTTTGAATTTGTCAATGCCCTTACCAAATTCTAAGCCATCAAGCTTCGACAGAACTGACTCAGGTGCATCGCGCAGCCATAGTGCATCTTGGGAGTCTCTGTGCTTGAAGTCAGGAAATGATGGCCCCGGCTACAAATACAAAAGTGGCAAACCTATATCTTATAATTTCAAGAAATGCTGCACCATAACTTGAAATAGTAACAGAAAACACAGAACGTGTAACCATAAAGCCCCACTTTATTCTACCTTGTGAGTCCGACAGTCCCTCCAATTCTGTGGGTTATCAATAAGGTCTCTCCACAAGTTCTCCCGATTACCTGAAGTAAAATCAGTGCATCAACTGCCAGCAATGTCAAGTGTGTACATACATATGGTAAAAGCAAAGAGAAAGCACAGCATAAGCAGCTACATGCTCACCAGTTCTTTGGCTGAAAGACATTGTATCCAACTTTGAGATAACCCAATCCGGAGTTGTTTGATTTAAAAACAATAGTTGGCCACTATCCTTATGCTTAAACGCTGCAGATGTTGAACATCCCTAGAAGTACGATTACTTTATAAATTGAGATATTAAGCAAGAGAAAGAAATGTAGGAGAAACCACTTTTGTTGAAAGAGGTAACTGCCAATAATAATGATAATAATAAATAAATAAATAAATAAATAAACGAATAAGACCATTCACCTTGTTTGATCTATTGTCCCACCATCTATGAGGGTTGGCAAAAAGGTCATTCCACAAATGCAGGATGCTGGAATCTTCACCTACAATGATCACAGGATGGAATATCTGAGCATGCCATAATGCTTATTAACAGGTTTGACAGCTCAGTTACACAGTAGAAAGAAATACTTTTTGGATATCTCTTTTCTACATGCTGCTTGAAAATGGAACAAATAATGCATGGAACCAACAATTATTGCAACCACGTGTGCTCATCAAAATCTATTGTATAGGGAAAAAGTTATACAAAAATTGAAGCAAATTGAAGAAAAAGTTATACAGTAAAAAAAATTGTGATGCAAATTAGAAGTGTATGCAACATACCAAGTTTACCTGTCCCTTTTCTGGAACTATTTTTTCCTATTGTCATCTCGTTACTGCCCACTGCAAGTGGTAGGCCATCAAGCTTTGATAGAACCCACTCCGGTGCAGAGTCCAGCCACAGCGCATCTAGGGTATCCTTGTGCTTAAAGTCCGGGCATTTGGGGTTCAACTATACGAAGAAAAAATCAAGGTATTGCTTTTGGAAGTAACAAAGGAGACAAATGATATGCCAATTAGAAAAAAATATCAGAGATGATATTACCTTGCATGTTCGTTGGTCCCACCATTTGTGTGGATTATCAACGAGGTCACTCCACGATTTTTTGACGTACTCAGGAAAATTACCTGGAATGAGCCTTATGGATCAATATGAGCATGGTCATGGATGCATAGTCAGTCATAGCGTCCAATAGCTATTTTATCTTTTCCATTTTTTGAACTATCTTCTCCAACTTTGAATTTGTCAATGCCCTTACCAAATTCTAAGCCATCAAGCTTCGACAGAACTGACTCAGGTGCATCGCGCAGCCATAGTGCATCTTGGGAGTCTCTGTGCTTGAAGTCAGGAAATGATGGCCCCGGCTACAAATACAAAAGTGGCAAACCTATATCTTATAATTTCAAGAAATGCTGCACCATAACTTGAAATAGTAACAGAAAACACAGAACGTGTAACCATAAAGCCCCACTTTATTCTACCTTGTGAGTCCGACAGTCCCTCCAATTCTGTGGGTTATCAATAAGGTCTCTCCACAAGTTCTCCCGATTACCTGAAGTAAAATCAGTGCATCAACTGCCAGCAATGTCAAGTGTGTACATACATATGGTAAAAGCAAAGAGAAAGCACAGCATAAGCAGCTACATGCTCACCAGTTCTTTGGCTGAAAGACATTGTATCCAACTTTGAGATAACCCAATCCGGAGTTGTTTGATTTAAAAACAATAGTTGGCCACTATCCTTATGCTTAAACGCTGCAGATGTTGAACATCCCTAGAAGTACGATTACTTTATAAATTGAGATATTAAGCAAGAGAAAGAAATGTAGGAGAAACCACTTTTGTTGAAAGAGGTAACTGCCAATAATAATGATAATAATAAATAAATAAATAAATAAATAAACGAATAAGACCATTCACCTTGTTTGATCTATTGTCCCACCATCTATGAGGGTTGGCAAAAAGGTCATTCCACAAATGCAGGATGCTGGAATCTTCACCTACAATGATCACAGGATGGAATATCTGAGCATGCCATAATGCTTATTAACAGGTTTGACAGCTCAGTTACACAGTAGAAAGAAATACTTTTTGGATATCTCTTTTCTACATGCTGCTTGAAAATGGAACAAATAATGCATGGAACCAACAATTATTGCAACCACGTGTGCTCATCAAAATCTATTGTATAGGGAAAAAGTTATACAAAAATTGAAGCAAATTGAAGAAAAAGTTATACAGTAAAAAAAAATTGTGATGCAAATTAGAAGTGTATGCAACATACCAAGTTTACCTGTCCCTTTTCTGGAACTATTTTTTCCTATTGTCATCTCGTTACTGCCCACTGCAAGTGGTAGGCCATCAAGCTTTGATAGAACCCACTCCGGTGCAGAGTCCAGCCACAGCGCATCTAGGGTATCCTTGTGCTTAAAGTCCGGGCATTTGGGGTTCAACTATACGAAGAAAAAATCAAGGTATTGCTTTTGGAAGTAACAAAGGAGACAAATGATATGCCAATTAGAAAAAAATATCAGAGATGATATTACCTTGCATGTTCGTTGGTCCCACCATTTGTGTGGATTATCAACGAGGTCACTCCACGATTTTTTGACGTACTCAGGAAAATTACCTGGAATGAGCCTTATGGATCAATATGAGCATGGTCATGGATGCATAGTCAGTCATAGCGTCCAATAGCTATTTTATCTTTTCCATTTTTTGAACTATCTTCTCCAACTTTGAATTTGTCAATGCCCTTACCAAATTCTAAGCCATCAAGCTTCGACAGAACTGACTCAGGTGCATCGCGCAGCCATAGTGCATCTTGGGAGTCTCTGTGCTTGAAGTCAGGAAATGATGGCCCCGGCTACAAATACAAAAGTGGCAAACCTATATCTTATAATTTCAAGAAATGCTGCACCATAACTTGAAATAGTAACAGAAAACACAGAACGTGTAACCATAAAGCCCCACTTTATTCTACCTTGTGAGTCCGACAGTCCCTCCAATTCTGTGGGTTATCAATAAGGTCTCTCCACAAGTTCTCCCGATTACCTGAAGTAAAATCAGTGCATCAACTGCCAGCAATGTCAAGTGTGTACATACATATGGTAAAAGCAAAGAGAAAGCACAGCATAAGCAGCTACATGCTCACCAGTTCTTTGGCTGAAAGACATTGTATCCAACTTTGAGATAACCCAATCCGGAGTTGTTTGATTTAAAAACAATAGTTGGCCACTATCCTTATGCTTAAACGCTGCAGATGTTGAACATCCCTAGAAGTACGATTACTTTATAAATTGAGATATTAAGCAAGAGAAAGAAATGTAGGAGAAACCACTTTTGTTGAAAGAGGTAACTGCCAATAATAATGATAATAATAAATAAATAAATAAATAAATAAACGAATAAGACCATTCACCTTGTTTGATCTATTGTCCCACCATCTATGAGGGTTGGCAAAAAGGTCATTCCACAAATGCAGGATGCTGGAATCTTCACCTACAATGATCACAGGATGGAATATCTGAGCATGCCATAATGCTTATTAACAGGTTTGACAGCTCAGTTACACAGTAGAAAGAAATACTTTTTGGATATCTCTTTTCTACATGCTGCTTGAAAATGGAACAAATAATGCATGGAACCAACAATTATTGCAACCACGTGTGCTCATCAAAATCTATTGTATAGGGAAAAAGTTATACAAAAATTGAAGCAAATTGAAGAAAAAGTTATACAGTAAAAAAAATTGTGATGCAAATTAGAAGTGTATGCAACATACCAAGTTTACCTGTCCCTTTTCTGGAACTATTTTTTCCTATTGTCATCTCGTTACTGCCCACTGCAAGTGGTAGGCCATCAAGCTTTGATAGAACCCACTCCGGTGCAGAGTCCAGCCACAGCGCATCTAGGGTATCCTTGTGCTTAAAGTCCGGGCATTTGGGGTTCAACTATACGAAGAAAAAATCAAGGTATTGCTTTTGGAAGTAACAAAGGAGACAAATGATATGCCAATTAGAAAAAAATATCAGAGATGATATTACCTTGCATGTTCGTTGGTCCCACCATTTGTGTGGATTATCAACGAGGTCACTCCACGATTTTTTGACGTACTCAGGAAAATTACCTGGAATGAGCCTTATGGATCAATATGAGCATGGTCATGGATGCATAGTCAGTCATAGCGTCCAATAGCTATTTTATCTTTTCCATTTTTTGAACTATCTTCTCCAACTTTGAATTTGTCAATGCCCTTACCAAATTCTAAGCCATCAAGCTTCGACAGAACTGACTCAGGTGCATCGCGCAGCCATAGTGCATCTTGGGAGTCTCTGTGCTTGAAGTCAGGAAATGATGGCCCCGGCTACAAATACAAAAGTGGCAAACCTATATCTTATAATTTCAAGAAATGCTGCACCATAACTTGAAATAGTAACAGAAAACACAGAACGTGTAACCATAAAGCCCCACTTTATTCTACCTTGTGAGTCCGACAGTCCCTCCAATTCTGTGGGTTATCAATAAGGTCTCTCCACAAGTTCTCCCGATTACCTGAAGTAAAATCAGTGCATCAACTGCCAGCAATGTCAAGTGTGTACATACATATGGTAAAAGCAAAGAGAAAGCACAGCATAAGCAGCTACATGCTCACCAGTTCTTTGGCTGAAAGACATTGTATCCAACTTTGAGATAACCCAATCCGGAGTTGTTTGATTTAAAAACAATAGTTGGCCACTATCCTTATGCTTAAACGCTGCAGATGTTGAACATCCCTAGAAGTACGATTACTTTATAAATTGAGATATTAAGCAAGAGAAAGAAATGTAGGAGAAACCACTTTTGTTGAAAGAGGTAACTGCCAATAATAATGATAATAATAAATAAATAAATAAATAAATAAACGAATAAGACCATTCACCTTGTTTGATCTATTGTCCCACCATCTATGAGGGTTGGCAAAAAGGTCATTCCACAAATGCAGGATGCTGGAATCTTCACCTACAATGATCACAGGATGGAATATCTGAGCATGCCATAATGCTTATTAACAGGTTTGACAGCTCAGTTACACAGTAGAAAGAAATACTTTTTGGATATCTCTTTTCTACATGCTGCTTGAAAATGGAACAAATAATGCATGGAACCAACAATTATTGCAACCACGTGTGCTCATCAAAATCTATTGTATAGGGAAAAAGTTATACAAAAATTGAAGCAAAACATTTGAAAATAAGTACCGAGTGTAGACTACAAGTTTATCGATAGAAA
Organism: Trichopus zeylanicus subsp. travancoricus; assembly: GCA_005019695.1. Taxonomy (NCBI): domain Eukaryota; kingdom Viridiplantae; phylum Streptophyta; class Magnoliopsida; order Dioscoreales; family Dioscoreaceae; genus Trichopus; species Trichopus zeylanicus. The sequence goes on from RXID01011022.1 coordinate 72,638, forward strand.
TGAAGACATGAAACATCAGATGGAAAGCCTAACTCCATAACAATAGAAAGTAATTTCTTAAGCAAACAGCTTAAAAAAAAAACCAAATTAGGAAGTTCTATGTAAGAGAACTTTGAAGTTTAACATGACAAACAGTTGCCATTACCACACGAAGAGAAACAAAACAATCAATTTTCCTGGAGAAGAAGTATAATATGATAATTGTAACTGAAAGCTTGTGACATTAAAGAGAGCAGACATATCTGAAACAATAAAATTTTAGGAATTTAAATTAAAAATGTGTATATTCTCAGCCAAATATCATAATATCCAATATATGAATTCTAAAATATACCTAAATCTTGTTGACAAGGGGGTCCTCCTTTTCCTGTACAAGTTTGTTGTACAAAACATACATTCTGAGCCAAAATCTATAATGAAATATCCCCAATGTTATCTTCACAATCCAACAAGGAAAAAAAAAAGAATTAAAAAGGAGGTGCAAAATAGAAGCAAATTCCTAGACAGAATATTCAAATAAGTGAAGGCACATAACTGGATCATATAAGTTTCAGGAAAAATGAAGAAATCAGAGAATCATTTACCAGATATGTGACTGGAATAAATGTCCTTTAAGGAATATACATGGATATCCTTCCTACCAAAAAAAAACTACTAATATACAAGCATCAGAAAAGTACTCAAAAAGTTATATTTGACTACTGAAATTTCACCACTAGAACTTATGAGATGGCAGAATAAGAATGATTGCTTTACCAAAAAAAAATAATAATTGGCTCAGGAATAAAGAAGCCCAGTTCTTTTGGGTCTAAACTATATACCGTGCTCAGCTGGACAAAATCTCAATCCAACTTCAGGATGCTTCAGAAGGCTTGCAACATCCGTAGTTATTGACTTACCGAACAAATTGGTACTATCATATAGCAGGCTGGTGAGCCATACAAACTCAATGAATAGGAGAATTGGGATATCAACCATCAAATTACTCAACATCAGTTTACCTGAACATTAGCCTGAACATGCTCAATTTTCACAGGTGGAGCATCTCCACTTAGGTGCCCAGTGATGTAGATCACATCACCTTTTTTCATATGGCAGGCTGCAATTTTAGCTAAATCACCCTTAAATATTACTGGAATCCTGATCCAAATGTAACAAAACCAAAAAGTCCATAAGTTGTTAAACAAGATTTAAAGAAACGCCACAAAGTAGGGAGGAAATGCACTGAAGCATAAAGAATCACCATTGGTGAGAGAAATAAAAGCAAAAGAAAATCTCATTGCACTGAATTGTGCAGAATACTAAATGCCTTGACAAGGCTACAGAAACAGAGTGACCACATAGCAATGAAACAAGATTGCATATGTAAGGGCAACCAAAAAGAAGATAAAAGAAAAGGGCAATATATTTTGGAAACATAGAGCAGCATTGCACTATCATATCTATATGGCTTTCTTCTAAAATCTAAAGTTGGACAACAAGAACTGAAATTTGAGGTTCCATATGGAATTCAAACTATGAGCTGATAAAAAAAAATCCTCTATTCATATTCTGACATATAAAATCCTACTTCCCAAAGAGTCCATGTGCAGCAGCACAATAAGATCATTATTATATTCCAAAAACAAAGATTGAATTGAACCGAAGCATAAAATGAGGCCAATTTTGATTACCAGAACTGTGGCAAATCCCCGGTCTTCTCCTGAACCAGAAGAGATACAGCATAGTAGACCCCATCCCGCGCGATTTGGAGCATGACCGGCAATCCAATCTTCCCGATCAAGTGAATGGCGTTGGCGACCTTGGGTTGAAACGGAATCTCGCTCCGCCTGGGGAGCTCCGCCGCCTCCTTCTCCGGAGCCGTGGCCGCCTCAGATGTTCGCAAATCCTCATCTTGATGCTTCTCCGGCGAGTCCACGGCCTTCGTCCGCCTCTGATAGCAGCGATTCGCCGGCGACGCCGTGGTGGAGAAAGGGGCTGCGGCGATAGGGCGGAGAAGGAGCCATTTGTAGGGATTGGAGGAGGAGGAGAGGAACCGGGAGAGATTCATGGCGGAGGAAGAGGAAGCTGTGATCCTAGAAAAACCCTAATTCCATCCATGGGCGGGAAGGAGGCCGTTTGCCGGGTTCTCTCGCAAAATGGGTCCGGCCCAACGGGCAATAAATTGGGTTGGAAATTTAGCAGATAACGCCCAAAGTTCGGAAATATTTGCAAAAAAACACCCAGCATTTCTTTCCATGTTATTTTCCCCCCTCATTTTAATCGTCTCATATTATTATTTTTATCGATCCAAATTTAATTTATCAAAATAATGCAAGTATTATGATCTCAGCGAGCGGAAGAAATGAACTATAGAACACGAGAAGAAAACTCGCGCCGTCAATTATGCGTATCGATTCAAGACAAGTCGCAATTCACGGTTGTCCCGGTCAATTGTGCACCCAAATCCCAAAACAAATCAATTGGGTCCATAAAATAATTCATGGAGAGCTTATCATCTGCTAAGTAGGGGTGAGCAAAATCGGTTAACCGGACCGGTTTTGCTCATTTGAGAACCGGAACCGGATTCCGGTTCTCAAAAAATTGAGAACCGGAATCGTACCGGTTTGGATGAAGAACCGGTTTTTCGGTTCCGGTTCTAAACCGATTTTAAAATCGGTTAACCGGATCTCCGGCGTCGCGACGACCGGCGAGGGCGAGGCGGCGTCGCTGTGAGTGCGGGGGCGAGCGCGAAAGCGAGGCGGTGTCGCTGCGAGCTCAGGGGTGAGGGCGAGGCCGAGGCCGAGGCGGCGTCGGCGTGTTGCTGCGAGCTCGGGGGCGAGGCGAGGGCGAGGCCGAGGGCGAGGGCGAGGCCGAGGCCGAGACGGCGGCGTCGGCACGTTGCTGCGAGCGCAAGTCGAGGCGAGGGCGAGGCCGAGACGGCGGCAGCGGCGCGTTGCTGCGAGCGCAGGGGCGAGGCGAGGGCGAGGCGGCACAATTAGGGTTAGGGTTGGGGTTAAGGTTAGGGTTTTATATATAGAGAGGAAAACCGATACGGTTCCGGTTAACCGGTTTTTCAGAGAACGAATAACCGGAACCGGAACCGGAAAACCGATTCTGTGAAATTTCAGAACCGAAATCGTACCGGTTTGCACTAATAACCGATTTTCGGTACGGTTCTCAACCGGTACAGTCCGGTTAACTGGTTTTCCGGTTTTTTTTGCTCACCCCTACTGCTAAGTTGATTATATGTAAATAATCTTCTCTTTTTGTTGTAATAAATATTCTTTCGAAGTGTTAAAATATCATTATAAAACATGTTATACTTTGCTTTAATATAATTCTATTATCATTTTGATTAAACTCAAGAGAAATACATGGAAGCGGAATATAACGTTTAGTGCGGGTTTATTATGAAAATATCAATTATTGGAAGAGTGTATATGCAAAAAAATATAATATTTTAAGGAACCAACACAAGATTAAGCAACTGCATGTTGACGAGTAATGTTGTTATTTTCTGGCGAGATATTGATGGTTATATGTCCCATATGCATTAGGGGTACTTGCCAACTTTCATAACATGCCAAAAAAATTATTACTAGTTTGATTTGTTTTTCTATTATGCAAACAAATCGACTTTTTTAGCTAATTAACTTTTCATCTTTCTATTTTAATTTTTTTTATTCTCGTTTGTATTAATAAAGTCAAACTCATTATTAATTTTGGAGAGATCTCTTAAAATCTGAATCCGTTAAAACAAAACTATCGAGAATTCTTTGAGGATAGTTTCTGTAATACCTAAATCACTAACTTAGAAGAAAAGAGAATTAATAAATAAGTTTATACTAGAGCCTAATATCAATTTTTCTGATTTTAACTGTGATCCTCGATGTAATTTTCGTCTTAGATTTCTCTCTAAATTATTTTATTTAACTTGATTATAAAATTAGTCTTTTCTGATATAAAAGTTCAGCAAACTCTGTGCACTTCAATATACTTGGGTGTACTTTTGGCAAAATTTCATACACTTATGTGTACTTCAATGCACTCCAACGAGGATGTACTTGGGCGATCTTTGTGTACTTATACGCAATTCGGCAAAATGTCATATACTTTTGCGTATTTTTTGTATTTTCGATGTATGTAGTTGGTTTAAGCTTCATGCACTTGCGTTGTGTGCCTCGATTATCTTACCTGGTAAGTTTTAATTCACAAGTTAACTCTCAGCGGTTCAATTACGGCAACCAGAGGATCCCTCTCTTTAATACTGCTTCTTTCCGATTTAAACTTAATTTTATGATCACGAATTACTTGGGCCGTTAGATTACTCATCAGATTGGATGTCACAATTCACAAGTAACGAAAAGCCTGAAATATAAAACTCGAAAGTGAAAATGATTTTTTTAAAATGCGCATCGCGAGAACGAATATGATCTCGTTAGGCATCTAGTAACATCATTGTCAAATTTATTTTTTTAAAAAAAAAAAAAAAACCGGAGATTTTACGTCAACTAAATTCATTATTGCCAAAGAGAAGTTAAGTCGGTGGGATGGAGTTGAGCTGAAATTGACACATACCGACTCTCGTTTGCCACTCATCATGTATTTGACGCTTGATGATGACATACCATGGAAATTCCCAAAATAGGGAGGAATTTTTGGCCTGAATAAAAGGATTTTTGAGATAAAAAAAAGATAATAAAAATTTATACACTTATACTCAAACTTTGAGAGTCTTCAAATTTTTTCTTTCTTTTTCTAATCTTTATTATCGTAACTCTTTTTAGTTATTAGAAAAATATTTAGTGCTCTTCTAACTTTTAGAAGAATTGTGAGAATGCATACTTCTCGACTTATGAAAAATGACCGATTGATTTTGATGTAAAACGTTACTCATAGTTTGCCAGTTTGTTATAAGGGTATGGTTTTACACGAATAAAATGATAATTCTAATTAAGAGTTGAAGTTCTTAGAATTAAAACAAAAATCGTAGAGTAGATACGGTTTATCGCCGAATCACATATATCTATTTGTATTATTTCTATTTTTCTATTTATCTTATATATTTACTTAATTTTGATATCGATTGAAAATTATCTTAAATATAATTATGGATTAATTATTCTTGTATATTTTAAATATTTTACTATTTATAATTGAGTTTTAATTATCTGCTTATATTTGAAGTGCTTTTGAGATTATTGATTTAATAAAAATTTATTTTATTATTTGAAAACCTATTTCGACTCCATCCTCCTCCTCCCTTAAAAAAGTTGTTATGTTGGACCTTCAAAATTATCATCAAGTTGAAATCTAATTTGAGATAAAATAAAATAGGTTTAAACCAAACCAAAAAAATAATTGTCATTTATATTTAAGATTAAAATCTAATCGAAGATAAATCTCTCAAAAGAATAAGAAATTTTTTTACAATAACAATTGAACCATTAAAATCTCATTTAACTAGGTCAAAGATACATCTGCATTTTAAAATATCTTTATAATATATTTAATAATTTAAAAAATATATATATTTAAAAATTTAGTGGAACAAAAATATAATTTAATAATATTTTAAATAATTATATGTGTTTTTTAAATTTTAAAAATGTAAGTTAACAAAATTTGAAAAAATTATATATAATTTTTAAATTAAAAAAAAATAATTTGATAAAGATTTTAGAAATTAGCCGAAGTGGTCTCGAACTGATTTGAGTGATCCAAGTGGCCCATCCTTTTCCTTTTTCTCGGTGAATCGGTGGGTTTTATGGTCTTTTGTGCCGCGCAAAATTTAGCAAGTCATTTTATGGAAGTGTGCTTGCTGGAAGTATGCGCCATCCGACAACGTTGTGGGCCCAATCACTGTCACGTGGATGACTCCCATTAATTTCAGCGTTTTCTATATAAATTAAGATTTTATTTTTTTTTTGTTAAAATAAAATACATGGTCCACTAGTAATGCGTATAAACAAATATATAATAAATGCCAAATAACCAAAACCGCGGGAGATACCATGCAACGGGCATTGCTTTGAAAGTAGGGGGCTTTTGTAAATTTCAGATTTATAGAAAACTCCCTATCATATTTTAATTCATATAACTTTTGTAATTTCGAATTCATTAGATTAAGACTGGACTGTTCCAACAGGAAAAGGACGTATCGAGAATATTTCATTTAGTACCGTCAACTTTGTTTTTTTTGTTATATACCTAAACATGCAAATTCTATTTTACTTTAAAGGTGACAGTTTTTACAATAAAAGAATAGATTACAGACAGATAGTATGCAATTTCAAAAAAATCACAGAGTTATTTGCAATGAACCCAAAAAATATATAATAAAAAAATAAAAATAAGAAAATAAAATAGGGAGCTGGCTTGTTAGCTGGAAAGCTCGAAGAGTTGGAAGCTTTCCTTGCAATAACATATAATGCATAAGATCAAGACAAGGATCGAAAGCAACAATTTCCTCCTCTATCGTGTTATTAATAATAATATTATTATCATAAAAAAAAATTAATGATGATTTTGTCCATTTCAGCAGGGACAATAAAAAACATGGACCCAAATTGTCAAAGGAAGATTGCCGATGAACTACACGAAATCCATACAAAATGGATACAAGCTGATGAAACCTTGACAAATACCTACTTTCAGTTAATCCGATCTAGGGTTTCATTATCGTATATTGTTGCATATTTTCCAAAATATATATAAAAGAGAGAGAGAGAGAGTCAATGCTTAACAACCCTAGGAAATTAATTTAATATAGTTCAACTTAATTCGTCTTTATAGCGTTGCAAATATAAAAAATTTTGGCTTTTGTAATGATCGAAACCCAAACTTTTGACCTTTTTCCTGATTTTTTGAACATATTCCCTCAGAAAATCATTTAATTATGGAAATTTTTCTTTTAAACACCATGGAAGTATTTTAATTTGATCGACTTCAATCTTCACTGTCTGTTACGAGATTAGGGTCGGTGTCAGAATTTTTCAAAATTATTTTTTTTACAAATTGATATTTTTTTTATTTTATATTATTATTAAATTAAATTATTATAAAAAAATCAATTAATTTTTTATAATTTAAATTATTGTAGAAAAAAAAATATTAATTTATAAAAAATAATTTATTAGACTCGATTTTGAATCAAACGATTTGGAGCTCCTTCTATATTTAAAGGTATTTAAGTATCGTTGATACGCGTAACCCTTTTCGGTTTCAGGAATAGGTTGGCGGTTCATTGAGCCGAAACCAATCCCAATATCGCGTTTGGATTCCATTTTTTGGAGCCAGCCAGAATATAAAGAGAAGTGAATGCCCAAAATAAATAAATAAATAAATAAAATGTTTTCCTCCTTTTTAAGGCAATCATGAAATCCTAGAAAGAGAACTCCAAAAGAAGGCGAGATGCCTGCTTTTGAGGGATTGTAATGTTCAAATATATAATACAGACTTTACACGAATTAATTCCATATAACCCCTCAAAATTCTAAAAATGCTGCATCGCCCGTTTTAAGAAACAGCCAATTCCAAAATCTCTAATTCCGGAGAAGCAAACGAAGAAAAAAGATGACGCAAAACAACTTTTTTTTTTTTTTTGAAGGATTTTAGTTGCTATCAGATTGATACTTGATCTGACCCCTATATCAACTTACTTGTATCAGTATGATTATCAAATATAATAGCTAGAAATAAAATTATACATATATATATATATATATATATATCATAAAAAATAAAAGAATGAATTGTATATAACTTTTAAAAATTTTATCAAATTATATATTTTAAAAAATTTTAAAAATTATATATGATCGCTTTGAAATATTGTCAAATTACATATTTATTCTCTAAATTAAAAAAATTACTTACAATTTTTTGAAATTTTATCAAATTATAATTTTTTTAAGCTTAAAAATTTAAGCTTATTGGATGTAGTTTTATTATTAAAATAAAAAATATTTACATAATATATCCTTTGACATCACTTAGATTGGAGAAAACAATATAAAAATATACATAAGAGGCTTTGACTATTTGATTGTCATCGTAAAAACTTTCTTTTATTCAGTTGAGATATTTATTTTAAATTAAATTTTAATATGAGATGTAAAATGACAATTAATATTAGAAAACTTGAAAAAAAAAACACATATGAATATTAGAGTAAGTTTCATATATGAATTTTCAACACACTCTACAATAAGATTTTCGTCTTTGTAGTCAAATCGAAACCGCATTGTTGATCGTATTCTCTCCACTTTATATAGTGTCTAGTGCTTACTAAATACAAATCTACACCAACAACTTGTAAATCTAACCGCTGGGCTCACCGAGGCTTATTTGAGCTTAAACCTCCATTAATGTACTAACAACTACTAAAACTTTTTCTAATTATATTAGGAGTATTTTATTTTTTATTTTAGACTAAATAATATCAAACACTATATTCTCTAAATATTTCTAATTTTAACATTAAATCTATACTGATGGGGTTTTTACAATTATGTAATAATTCAAAAAATATAATTTTTTTAATTTAAAGAAAAAAATATGTAATTTGATAAATTTTTAAAAAATTATATATAAATTTTAAATTGGAAGGAAAAATATGTAATTTGACAAAATTTTAAAAAATTATATATAATTTTTAAATTCGAAAAAAATAAATATAATTTGACAAAATTTCAAGAAATTATATACAAGTGGCCAACAATTATATTTGATTTGATTTTAGTAACATCCACGGGAGATAATCAGAATTATCATAATTTCAGGGAGTTACATGGATTTGTATCTATATTCAAATAAGGAGCACGCGGAGAAGACGGGAAGCTGCCCCACAAAAAGGTGGATTGTGCATTTAGACAATAAACAAAGGTTAGTGGCTAACTTTAGCTTAACAAATTGATTATGGATGTCATTAAACTTAACAAATGCTTTCTTAGAGTCCAATGTTATTCCAGCATTATCTCCTAAACAAATGGGTTAAGCCAGAGTGCATCATCGATTTGTCGGGCGAGCCCGGCCGGTCGGGCCTAGCCAGCTAATTAATTATGTAATTTGTCCTAATATAATACACCGAACTTAGATAGTGATTGCTTGGACATACTTTACATGTATTGCACGTGAATTAATTATGGTTTTTTGAGAATTTGTTAATATAATGATTTGGTTAGCTTTTCTAATTGGCTTATATTCTGCCGAAGCCTAGGTTGATTGCGCTGCCTTTTCAAGCACATTTTTTTAAAATTTTTCTTTTTTTATATATTTTCTTTGATAAGTTAATCTAGAAAGTAAATGTATATTAGAGAGAAATATGTAGTTTACCTAAATTATAAGCCAAAATGTTAGTTATAAAACTATGTGACCACTTAGAAAGTAAATGTAATTAGATGGCTAATGATGTTTAGAGGTTAATTGATTTGTCCTATCTGGGGGGAAGAGGAACGCACACATTAGCAAGCATAGTTAATTCGAAATTAATTGCTAATCAAAAGCAAATTTATCTAATAAAGAATGACATGAAGAAAATAAAATTAATTAGCAAAAACAATGAGAAAAATTCTTTTTTGATTTTAATTTATGACGAATGGAATTTGTTGAAATAAAAAATGCGGATAATTCTTGGTGACCGGATCGTGTGCGATGCGGTCCAGTGAAGAGGGGGCTAACCACCAGGTGGCTCCATCTCTTAAGCACGAATCTCGAGGCAACATCGGACGCCCGAGGGCCGCGTCACGGGTCCCATCTGGCGCATGGACTTCTCCGTGCCGCGGGCTATTGAAATCCTTCGTCGATCGCCTCCGCGCGTTTCATTCCGTTCGTCGATCGAAAAATTGAAAGAGGTCTTCTCTGGTTTGCGGAATTCACCAGTCTTGGAGGTATGCGGAGGCAGAAATTTCCGAAATTTTGCCCTTTTTTTTAGCTTTTTGAGGTGTTTTTTAATTGAAAATTGCGGTTTTTGGTGCTGGTTTGGTGTTTTTGAGGTTTTTTCCGATTAAATCGGGGGTTTTGGGTGCAGTTTTGGTTTTGGATGGAGGGAGGATGGGTTGAAGGTGCGTTGAGGGTTGAAGGAGCCATTTCTAGATTAAAGGTTGGGGTTTTGAGGATTTTTTGGGAGTGTTTTTTGGGTGGAGAGAAGGGAGAGTAACTCGGAGGAATGGTGGGATGAGAAATGTTATGTATTTTGATGGATTTGATAGTTTTTTGAAAGAAAGATGAAATCTTTGGCTGGCGTCGATGAAGGTTTGTCGGAAGTTGGGTGTTTGGGCGGGTTTCTCGGATCAGAATACCCTTGTTCGAATTTTTTTGTTCTTAAGAGAGGGAAAACAACTCAAAGGTCCTATAGAATTGGAAGGTGGTAGCTTTGGTTTTGATTTGTTTGCATGTCCCTTGGATTAAATATGTGAATTCCTAATTGTTTTGGTAAGTTTCAGCGATTCTTTTCGCCCTAATTTGTTTCAATTAGCGTGTTGAGGGTAGCTCAAACCTTGCTGAAAAAGATTAGTTATTGTTGTTGTTGAATTTTTTTAAAAAAGGACTAATTGGATTATTCTTGCTTTGAAAGATAGGACTGCTTATTCTAAAAAGCTCGAGACTCGATCAAAACCTCCATATTTTTTATTTTAAAAATCTTTGTTTCTATGATTTCTTATCTCTTCTTTGAATTTTTCAAAAAAAAAAAGAGAAAGCTTTCAAGTCCTTGAGCAAATTTTGCTACTATTTCTACCGGTGCTTCTGGGAACTTTGGCGCCTTTATCGTTTTCTCAGTCTAAAATCAAGTGCTGCTCATTTTCTACTTCTGCTTCTGTTACGCGAAAGAGAGCGAGAATAGCTCAAAAAGCAAGCTTTGCCTTTTCGAGATATAATCTTTCCTTTCATAGCGGGTCAAGTTATTATTATTATTATTTTAATTTTTGGAGTTCTGCCCTTGCTTTCATTTGTCATAGAGAATTCGCTTTTATGGATTATTTAGATTTCATCATCTCCATTTCTTTTTATGCTGTCTAATTTGTTTCAGAGATTTTGTGCTCTTGTTGGTTCGATTATTCATGTTAATAAGCACCATTTAAAGCCATGCTGCTGTTAAATTCTTCTTGGTGATCTTTTTCTATTTTCCCCTGATGTTACTCGTTTGTGTACCATCCATGGATGAGTCTGGAAGCAGAGTGTGAAAGAAATATTTATGCTCTCCTTAATTGGAAGGATATTCTGTATATTCTTCATTTGTTTGTCATGAAACTCAAAAGACATCAATGTTAATGGTGTTCTTGATTGGTTTTTCTTTGTTGAAAATAGATGCAGTTTGCTGTTTTCTCTTCATTTATCTGTCTGTGGTTTGCTTCATTGTAACATATAGAGCTGAATTGATAGGTACATGGGATTGTTTTGACAGCATATAGCACCTCATAAAGGAGTAGGAAATGTGGAGTTGAAAAGATCCTTTTGTCCTTCTGGTATAATTCTATAAATGAAGGGATTTCTCTTTCCTGTGGAACAGAAATTGATTGAGGAACAACTTATTTCTCTTTTTCATGGAGGATGATGTCCAAAGGTTTAAGCATGTTTGTCAGAATTATCCTACGATTGATGTTGGTGAAGCTTAATTACATTTTGACAGGACAGGAATATATTTAGTGCTTCACCTTTTGACGTTCTATGATTTGCTAGGTGAAAGTAAGAAATATTCCAATTCCAGGTCAAACACCATTTATATTGTTTGAATTGGAGACATGTTATCTAGGAAAAAGTTATTGTGGTGAGATTAACATTAACTTTAAGACTGTTCAGATGGTTATTCACTTGTCTTTGGGCTAATGTCTTTTCCCAATATGGACATAAAAGGATACATTTCATTTTTATAGCACTCCCTGCCTAAGTGAGAGTTTAAATCGTATTGTAATAATCAGTATTATTCTGGTGCAAAATATCCTTTCACGAAACAAATATCCATGATGGCCCTTTTAAACTGGTTGACATGGTTACTTCCTGCTTGTCTAGCTATTTTGACTGTCAATTTCTGATTTTTATGTCCACTTCTGTTGACATTGAAATGGCTTGCTATATTAATAAATCCATTTTTTTGTAGCATAGAATATAGCTGTGCATTTCTAATGCCCTTGTGATCTTTTTATATTTCTTGTAGAACATAACCTTTATCAGTTGTGATTGAAAATTGGTATTGACACTTTGTTTGATCTGTTTTTACTGTTGTATAACTGAACCCCATCCTGTACCAGAGGATATAGTTCATCTTCACATCAACATTCTGGTTCCCACAATGGATGATTATATAAGAAGAAGGTCTGCTGGTGGATTTGGTTTCTCTAGAAGAGGGTCTAGCATTGCTCTAAGAGAACCAAACCGTGAAGATAGAAGCATACAGTATTGTAACCGTCTGGGATGCAGCACCAATCTTAACTACATGAAAGGTTCCCATGTGAGCAATCTAGAGAAGCCTACTTGTTCTAGGTCCTCTTTTCGCTCTACTTGTAGCAAAGCCCTTGCTGATAGCTCATCTGGACCATTTACTCTTTCTAGTGCTTTTGCCAAGTCTCATCATGAACAGAAGAACAGAATACCACTGCAAGCTGCATCTATTGCTGAGAGTGGCAGCAGCAGCAGCAGCAACAGCAGCAGCAGCAGCAGCAGTAGCAGTAGAAAGGGCCCTCAAGATTTGGAGCAGGTAGATATACAGGAACAGATACAAGAGAGTAGAAAACCTGAGGAAACAGAAGATGCACTTGGAGCATCCTTGACCGCTAGCTTTCAGGCATTATTAGGTGATTCAGATAATCCTGGTTCTTCTGGGACATGTTCCACAGATATGGCTGATACCCTGTCTGGCTGCAATGCCGTATCAACTTCCAGATCACATAGGCAAATTAGTCGCCGCCAAGGATTTTCTGATAAGGATAGTTCTTCTGGCTTTGTTGCACAGCATTCTACTATATCTAGAAGCACTGGGCAAACCGCAAAACCTGCTTCCCAAGTTGCTGGTGTTGGATCACAGAGATATGGTCTTAAAAATTTTAGCTGTACTTCCATATCAGATGTCCTCCCAGCAAGTAATTCTTCAGATGTTCATCGTAATAATAGGGTTGAATCAGTGAGAAAGAGGCTGTCAGAAAGAGATGGTGCTGCTGCCAGAGGGAAAGGCATTGTTGGGTCCTCAAGTGGTGGATATTCTGTCTCTCAACAAAGCAGTTCTTCTGGCATGAATCATTCTAGTTCTGAGCATTTAATGCCTCAGCAGGGTTCAAGAAGGGGTAGAAACCGCCCTATAAGTAGAGAAGGTGTGGTGTCAGTTAGAACCAGACGAGGTCCCACTGGGCAGACAAAAATAAGGCTGTCCGAACAAGGAGATGATAGTATGCTTTCACTTCCAGAGCCTATGGTTATTCCTCAACTATCCCATACTCCACTTCACATCTCTGAAGATATTCCTGAAAGTCGATCAAGATCTTTGCCCTTGGAATCCCCACCTGTCATTCATGATTCATTCAGAAGGCCAGGTTCAAGTAGCCGTTCAGCTCACAGCAGATTGCTTCCTCATTCTGAAGATAGCAATGGACAAATGCCACCAGGTCCTTTAGGAGGTAGGGGTGCCTATCGGCGTCTTAACATGGAAGGAATTGCAGAGGTATTTATCTGTAAAAACTTGTTTATATGACAATTTTCAATCCCTCTAATGATATATACGGATGCCATATTTATAAGCGTGTTGTTCTACTTATGTTTAAATATTTTCTAATCCATGTAAGCAAATTAAAACTTTCCAGCAAAGCATTACTAATATGAAAAGTGGGTTTTGATGCCTGCAGTTACTGTTGGCACTGGAGAGAATTGAACATGATGAAGAGTTGACATACGAGGTAAGAAATCTGTTTTTTGTACAGCCATTGTGTCCTTTCTTTGCTAACAACGTATTGCTTTTGACAGCAACTATTTGTGTTGGAGGGCAACTTATATATGGGAGGTGTGAGTTTCCGTGACCAACACAGAGACATGAGAATGGACATTGATAATATGTCATACGAGGTTTGTTCTCATTAATCACTATTTTATGTCTTGTGACCTTGTTGCAAGGTCGCTTCTCTCTTGTCTCTGATGACATATTTGATGATTTTTTGGTTTTGAATAGTACGTAATTAACAAAAGAAGATTGTGCCCAAAATACTGTCTTCTAGAAATTATCAGATTACTTTCCAACTTCTGTCTGTGTGCCAAATGATTGTTTTTGTATTGCAGTAATGCACATCCAGAGTACTACCCATTCTGATAATGGCAACCATATTTTTGAGAATGTTCTACTCCTATGACACTTATTTAATTGATTGGTGTAATTTCTATTCTTGTGGAATCTCTTATTTATTATCCTTTTTAAACTAATGGTAGAGAAAGTTTCCTGCCAAGTATGTTTTGATGTTTGAAAGCAATATATATCAATAATGAAATAAATTGTTAAGGCCATCTGTTTCATCTTTTGTTTGAATAGGAATTGTTGGCCTTGGAGGAGAAAATGGGGACAGTTAGCACTGCTCTTTCAGAAGAGGCATTGTCAACATGCTTGAAGAGGAGCATTTTCATGCCTAATTCTCTTGTTCCACAGATCACTGCTTGTGGGGATGATATCAAGTGTAGCATTTGCCAGGTGCTTACTATTCACAATTGAAAAATCTACTAGGAATTTAGTTTGTAGTATTTGCTTTTTATCGTTGCATTACTTATTTCTTGAAATGCTCTAATTCTTAAGGCTTATTTCTGCTTAATCTTATTGCAACAACTGTCTTGTCATCATAACAGAATTGCTATATTGTATTATGTAACGATGATAGAACATACATGGACTGGTTCTATCACGTAGTTTAGAATTGTTTACTTGTAGAAGATGGAAAAAAACCATTCGATTTCAAGTTCTTGTTTACTCTTGTATACCCAGCCTTTGTGTGGTGGTAAGAATGCATTTCCTTCAACGGAGGGACCCAAACTGAAATCCAGCAAAAGGCAGATGAGTTATTAGTCATCTGGACATGAGAAAAATCAAACATATCAAATACTTCATAACTCACATGCATATTTTTTGCTTTGATCATGTAAAGGCATAATATGCCTTTATTCATTCACCATCACAAATTAATGCATCTAATCTGACATCTTACTATGTCAAACAAAAATTTGTCTATCCAGTTAGATACATCAAGGGCATTACTTTCCAGTGGCTAGAGGATTTTTAATGTCCTTCCTGTGGTTGGCCCATTGGTCCATGAGGAATCTTGTTTCTTCTGCAATGAATTTAGGCTTTAATCTCTGCTGAGACGGTTATTTCATTGTTGTAGGGAATTTTTAAGGTTTACATTTTATTCCTCCCATAAGTTGCCTTAGAAGTATGTCACTAGCCAGATGCATGTGCCCTGCACAGGTTGAAGAACCGAAGTCGAGTTGGTTATTAATCTTGAGACTGATAGGATCAATTAAGCAGTGAAAATCAGTATGATATTTTCTGTAGGCCTTTTTTGTAGATCATCCTAGATTTTCATTTTATTTGAATTGTATCAAAGTCTAAAATGTAAAAGTAGGCAAACTTTTCGATTGATTATTTATTAATAAAAAATACCAATCTCAACCTTAGAACTAAAAACTGAAAATCAAGATTTTCCTGATGGAATGTGCTGGCTGAGTTCATGTGCCCTAGTGGGACGTGGGTGGGGACATCTGCAAGTTAAACACTGAAAGGGGTATAGAACCTTGTCCACTTAATTGAGTTTGGTTCTATTCAACCGAGGATTTTGACTGATAGCTTTGGAGAGTATTTTTGTTGAATGTACAAGTAAGGGGGGTTTGGAATATGGGCAGCAAATCATTGCTTTGAATTCATGTACATATCTATGTTATCTCTTTACATAATTTTGCAATTGTAATGTTAGATAATGCCTTTTTATGACATGTCCTGCTCTCTAATATGCGGTGCAAATTTGATTTCAGGAAGAATATGTTGCATGGGACAGGGTGGGGATGCTGGCCTGTGAGCATCGGTACCATGTGGCCTGCATCTATCAATGGCTCCGTTTGAAGAACTGGTGCCCAATTTGCAAATCTTCTGCTGTTCCCTCCACCTAATACTTCTGAAAGCCAACCAAAAGTATCTCCCTTGTGCACAACATTAATCCTCCATTTTGTGCTTTCTGTACATAAACATGCTTCTTCTTCCTTAGATCCAATAAACTCAGATCAAGTGATCTTCATATATCTGACTCTTGCTCTTAATATGGAAAACTTCAAATTTTATAACAATGTGGCTAATGGAAGTGTTCATGTAAGAATTCCACATTTTCTGTTTGATCAATTTTAAGTATCTCACTAATTTAGAAAAACATTGTGCCAACTGTGGTCACTCCATTCCTGTGTGATTGGTTGTCAGGATCTGTGGCACCATTTTAGCTTGTGAAACTGGAACATATTTTATGGAAACTATACAGAAATGCAATAGAAAAAAGGAAAAATATACATTTCAATGTTCCAGAATATACTGTTTGAAGGTACCAAATCCTTGGATGTGTTGTAGCAGCATTTCAGAAATGGACAGCAAATAACATTGTGTGATATTGCATTTTCATAATTCTTAAATAGCAAGGATCAAATCTTCCCTAGCACCAAGGCACCTGCTGTGTCCTAAGTATTCTCAGTAGAAGCATGGGTGACTTGTCACAAAATTCTGAACCACTAGCATATACTACACGCGTTGCAAATCAAGAACTTCGAAGGTTTTTTGCTGACAAATGATAAACAATTTGGTACAAAATAGAGTATCATCATTCTGAACTTATCAACATGGTTCACTACCTGTGTTTCATCAGAGTACTTTGTTCCATGGTTCTCTAGATTTCATCAAGTGCAAGCGCAAGCTGCCAAACCGATCGCAGATCACAAATTTCAAATGAGAAACTAAAAGTTCCAAAGCATAAAAGGTATTGTATCGTTAGACAAGACAAAGCAATGAAAGTAAGAGGTACAAATAACTGTAATGTATTGATTCAGAATGAGTCAATGAGCATACTTTCACGTTTTGGGGAAATAATTATATGCACAGAGGGAGAGATGGAAAATGGGAATCATGTAAGAGGGTAGAAGTCAGACAACCGTCATCCTTATGTTCTTCATGTTCAAAAGAATTACCGGATGACATGAATAGAATGGCAACAACGAGGGAAAAATAAAAGAAAAGAAATCAGAGCAGAGAAAGTAACTTAATAAAAGCATTATCTGATAGTGTGATTGGATTGTGAGTTCGAATCAATTGTCACATGAAACCCGCAAACTTAAACTTCTCTTTCTTGCAAATTAGGATGCAGCACTCCATAGTCCTAACAAAAATAACAGAAATACTCCTTTCTCTGCCTTTATATCCCATGTAGCAGACATTGGCGGCTTGTTATACATGCAAAAATAAAGAAAAACAAGTTTAAACATTGACAACATAAAGAAAGCAACAAAAATTTTGACATTTTAACATAATAAGGAATATTTTACCAAAAAACATATTACACAGTAACAGAGACAAGTGAAATGGATTAAACAAATACAGGTGCTCGGAGAATAAATAGACCAGTCTCTTCCCCTCCTCTTCAAATGCCGCATCCCCAACAATGTGCCTTCTACAGAGAAGCTATGTAAAACATAAAACTACACCAATCCAGCAACCACTTACATGTTCTCTTGGACTGGATTTCAGCTGGCTGCTTGTGTTGAGTTCCCCAACTGCCCAGTGATTGCATTTGCAGGCTGCGTTAAGCATGTCTTCTGATTTCAACCCTTTGATGGTCATTTTTATTTTTGTGGTGTTCTGTTTTTTAGTGAACTAGAGGTAGGTCCTGCAATCTATTACTACTGATTAAAAGAAGCCTGCATCTTTGTGTCACACTATGAAACATATTGAACATGTGATAACTCAAAATTCTCAATTTAAATCCTTCTTACCCAATTTAGCATGGCAAACAACTGGCACTATTAACCTTGGCTTCCAATTTAGCTGGCAAGACATGGATCACAAGAGGCATCACAAATAAGAATAAGAATTTCTATAGAAAGAATCAATTAGGTAAAAAGAGTATTCATTCAAAATTTTAATTCAGAAAGGTAACATAGAATTTCGACACAAATGAAAAATAAATGAGGAATGACTTCATCAGCTATAGGACTCAGTATCGTACTAATTGTTCTCAAAGTAAAAAACAACTCTCACATCTAAGTTCTAGGTCTTTATCACACTACAATATCTATGCTGTACCAAGAAATAGATCTGAGAAAATATCTCAAGAGAAATCATCCAAGAACAGAGGAAAGCATCAAAGAGTAAAACTGGACGCAGCTCCTTTCATGCAGGATTTGAGTATATATGTTTCATTTCAAGTTAGCAACTGTAACAGGTTTCAAACTTTATAAATGACAAACCAGACACCAATTGCATGTGCATGTAACAAAATATGGTACATCCATTAATCTAGGGCGTGTGCATGAAAATCTGCATTCATCTATATTGAATATTTCCAATTCCATTTGTATAATGTATCCTTGTAGGAATTTATTTATGAAAATTTGGGATAACCAGAAGAGTCGGCGAGAAGACAAATTGCAGACAGCAAAAACATCGAGTTTTACTTCTGCAATAACTTTGTGTAATGATGTCAAAATCGAGTGATTCAAAATCGAGGTGAAAGATGATATTCCACACTACAAAAATGACTCATCACACAGCCAAATTAGAATTCAGATGAATTAGAACTAACCCTAAACAAGAAAGGGTCCGACAATAGCAAAATTTGAGAATAGGATTGGATAGATCTAGTCTACCACTCCAATGAACCTCTAATCCTTAGAGATACAGAATAAGAGCACTCACCATCTTTTGGAATCCACAAAAGAGATACAGAAATGCTAGAGGATGAATCATTACTTAATGGAATCCACCAAAGAGATATAAAACTCAAAAAAAAAATGTACAAAACTCTTTTACTTTAGGATTCATTGAAAACCAAAAAGTTTCTTTAATATTACGAGAGATACATATACACAGATAGTCTTTAATATTTTTCCTATAAGGCTTCTTGATGGATTTTTCCTTATATTTGTATTGTTTATGTTGTTTATACCTTTTTTGTTGATGCTAAAAGAGGGAGATAAATTACATGGCTAAATTACTTTAAATAAAGAGAGAATTATTAAAGTGAGAGAAAGCATATTAATTTTTGTTAAAATGATATTTTTTAGGAATATGCTCTATATTTTCGTGTATATTACTTTAGGTAATACATATGTTAAATTGCTAATTCTCTTTTATCAACTAGTCTTTTCATTTTATTTTATGAGAATTTTTTATCATTAAAAAGGGAAAAATTGTTATTCATTATATTTTTGATGATAAATAAACTTTGTATTTGATTAATATTGAGCATGTGTAGTAATTAGCTAAATCAAGTTCAAACTTAAGATCAACGCCGTTTGAAAATCTCTCAAGTATGGATGGACATAAAGACAATATTAAAAATAAGACGTGATGATAGATCGACGAACAAAACTTAAAGAATTGAAAGCCTCAAGTATGAATGAATATAATACAATATTAAAGATGAAACGTGATGGTAGATCAATGAACGAAACTTGAAAAATTAAAGATGAGTTGAAGAAAGCTTAAAAGATTAAATCAACATCGACTAGGTTTAGATTTTTATTTATTTTGCTTGAGTTGAGGATTTATTTAAGATTATTTTATTTAGAGCACTTATCATATCAGGTTTTGCAGAAGGCTTTTAAAAGAGTTCTTTGCTAAAATTGGATGAAAACACCAATTCTGTTATATTTGAATTGGACGACCGGTTGAAAATTAGACCCCCGATTGGAAGTTTGTGTTCTGAGTCTTTCTCAAAATTGGACGCCTGATTGTCATCTGAACCTTCCTATTCAGATATTTGAACGCGACATATTTGCTCAATGGCTAATTATATTTTAATCATTTAAGCGAGGATAGTTGTAGGATTTGACCCCCACTGGCTATTTCGAGCCATAAGGTATAAATAAATTTGATTAAACTTCTCAAAATAAGTTTTTACAACTTCATACTCTTTTAGAGTAAAAATCAAAGCCCTACAAGTTTACTAGCCCAAAACTGCTCTAAACTTTTCGATTTCAAGAAAATTTTCAATACTCTTATCTCCAATTTAAAAAACTATATAGTGAACATAAAATGTATTGTCTTTTTCTTTTTCATTTATGAATACTTCTAGGTGTTAAGAGTATAAGTACAAAATCTCCGGCGTAGAGTAAATATTCTCGGTGAGAGCAAGATCGTTTGTACGGGCGTGACTTTACTCTATGGAAGCAACGTGCTTGACTTTACAAAAAAAAAACAACACTCTGATTTGGAGTTTAATGTAAAGATTTGGCTTCGTCTGAAAGAATATCACTAGTAGAGTGGTTAGAGTCCTCAAAATCGAGACAATGGTCATGAAGTAGGAGTAGTTAATCTCCAAATTACATAAAAATTTTAGTGCACTTTTCCTTATCTTACTTTACTTTTATTGTACTCGTGGTTAATTGGAGATTAATTGTAATTTACTTGAATTCATGAGAAATTATCTTCATAAATTCTATTGAGGATTTGATTTTCTTCATAATCATATTTTTGGTAACAAAACCTTATTTACATCCTCTCCAAAGTTGGCTTATTGGCTAATAGATTTGTGCTTAATGGAGAAAGTATAGGGTTAAAGAAATTTAACCCATTTGGCATGGTGACCATTAAACTTGTGTTGTGTATTTAAATACTTCAATACTTTATGATCATTATACATGAAAAATTCTTTAGATAGCAAGTAGTAACTTCAGTGATCTCGAGTACAAACAATGATATAGAATTTCTTATCATAAGTTAAGTACCTTCTTTTAGCATCATTTAACTTCTCATTAAAGAATGCAATTAGTCTACCTTCTTGACTAAGAATAATACCAATTCTGACATTGGAAGTATCACGCTTTATTTCAAATATTCTGTCAAAATCTAGAAGTACAAGGACTAGAGCTTCAATCATCTTTGTTTTAATCAACTTAAAACTCTTTTAAGCTGCCTCTGTTCATTAGAATGACCTTCCCTTCAGGAACTCAATAATAGGAGCAATAAGAATGTTGAATATTTTGATAAACTTGCAATAAAAAGATATAAGGTCATGAAAGCTTCTCACCTCATAAATAGATTTAGGAGTGGATCAGCTTGCAATTAACTAAATCTTGCTAGTATCAACTTCAATTCCTGCTAAAGATACAACATAGCCCAAAAACACAATGCTATTTGTGTAGAAATGACACTTCTTCATATTAGCATAGAATTTTTGCTCTCTCAATATTTGAAATGCTTGCTTTAAATGTTCCACATGCTTGAAGTCAAACTTGCTATAAGCCAAAATATCATCAAAATAAACAACCACACATCTACCTATAAATGATTTGAAGACATAAGTCATAAGATGCATGAATGAGCTAGGTGCATTAGAGAGCCCAAATGATATGACCAACCATTCATAGAGATCCACTTTAGTTTTAAATGTTGTCTTCCACCCATCCTTGGGCCTCATTCTCATTTGGTGATAGCCACTTTGGAGATCAATTTTTGAGAAAATGATAGCACTATGTAGTTATTCAAGTAAATCATCAAGTCTAGGAATAAGAAACCTATACTTGATTGTGATTCGATTGATTGCTCTGCTATCCATGCATATATGCTATGATCCATCCTTTTTAGGCACCATCAAAGTTGGAAAAATACATGAACTCATGCTTTCTCTTACCAACTCTTGGCTAGTGGCTTATCAACTTGTCTTTATAATTCTTCAGGCTCTTTAGGATGCGATAAACTATTTTGTTTGGAAGAATAGAACCTAAAATCAAGTCAATATGGTGTTCAATGTCTCTCATTAGTAGAAAACTAGGTAGCATTTCTTCTGGAGCAACATCTACAAATTCCTCCAAGAGAGTTTGAACAAGTGAATTAAGCTTACTCGATTCAGCAAACGATTTCTTCACAAGTACAATAACATAGATTTCTTGGTTCTTTAAGAATTTCCTTTGAATCAAATTTTCAGATAACAAAGTTTTTCCTCTTCTTTAAAAGGCTTATGAATAATATCAAGTTTCATTGGAGTCAAAACTATTCTAACACCATATAAAAGAAGAAGTATTTTTGAAATCATCATTAACTACTTTTCTATCATACAACCATGATTTGCCCAAAAGAAGATAAGAAACATCCATAGGAGCAACATCACACCAAACTTTATCTCTATAAGTCTTCCCAATAAAAAAATTCAATCAGGTACCTTTTAGTTACCCTTATCTTATTAGTTTATAAAAGTAGTTTACTAGTTTTGATTTTGATCCTAATTCTAATTCCAAACCAAACAGTGCACAAAAGGCTTTGCTGCAGAGCATGGCTTTGAGTTAGAGGTACTCTCTCGATTTGAAGGGAATATTATGATGATTAGTTTTGTAATAACTTTATGGATCTCCTTCCTTTGCTTTTCAACAGTCAAGGAAAATTTTCTTACATTATTGAAAAATCAATAAGGTTACAAATGAACAATATTAGCAATATTTGTTTTTAGTCCTCCCAAATAATGCACAATAGTTTGCTTTTCTAGTTCCACCACATTACTCTTTGACATAAGATGCTCAAATTCAATAGTGTACTCCTCCACGCTCATCTCTAGTTGCTGCTCCAAAGAGTGAATTTTCATGAATATTTTCATTTAGTAGTTCTCAAGCAAGAATCTCCTTTTAAGCTAATTTTTTTATTTTCCTCCAAGTTTCAATTTTACTTTGTCCCTTACAAGTTCTTTGTTTCTTCAACTTCTTTCACCATAGAGAAGCATATTTTTTAAGTTTCAAGGCCACTAGCTTCATCTTTTGTTCCTCCGGAAAGTCCTTGTATACACGTTCAATAGTGTACAGTCAATTAAGAAACTCATCTAGTTATATCTTTTCTTCAAATTCAGGAATTTCAATCTTCACATCAAAACTCCTGTGGTTGAAGTAATTTTTTGTTCTACAATATCCCTAGAAAAAGAACCATCACTAGACTTTTGAACATTATCATAAAAAAATTTAAATTAATAAAATTAACAAATTCATCAATGTAATCATCTGAATTCTGATAACAGTTGAGACATTGCTACAACTCTTGGATTTGTCTCCTTATCTCATCCATTTTAAGGTCAAGAACATCCCTTTCTGGAACTTTCCAATAATGTCTACATGCAGCCATGACAACCTAAACTCTGATATCAAACTTAATGCAAGATAACTAGAAGAGTCGGTGAGAAGATAAATTGTAGGCCAAAGAGACACCAAATTTTGTTTTTGCAATAACTCTGTGTAAAGATGTTGAAATTGAGTGATTCAAAATTGAAGTAAAAGATGAAATTTCACACTACAAAAATGATTCATCACACACCCAAAATTGGAGTTTAGATCAATTAAAACCAACCCTGAACAAGAGAGAGTTTGACAATAGCAAAATCTCATAATAAGGTGGGATAGATTTAGCCAACCACTCCAAGGAACTCCTACTTCTTAGAGTAACAGAGCACAAGCACTCACTATCTTTTGGAATCCATCAAAGAGATACAAAACTCAAAAAAAGATGCACAAAACTCTTCCATTTTAGGATTCATTAATAACCAAAAAGTTCCTTAAATTCCTTTCATATTATATGAAAAACATATATATATATATAGTCTTCAACATCCTCCTAACATAGGTAATTGTAGAAATAAAATCCTAACTTCGTTTTTAACAAGTTGAACAAGTTTCAAGAGTCTTTTTAGCTTGCTAATAAGACTAACCTTATATTATAACTCTATTGAAAAAATGTAAAGAAAAAAATCATAAAGGATATATAATAATAGAAATCAAATGGTCTTTGATTTTTCTAAAACTACACTTTCAAAACTTTCTAATGACTACTCTTGGATCATATTTTGGATTGGATCATATTTTGGATTGGACTGGTAGTACAAACACCTAGCCCAATTTGGATCATGTTCAAGTTTCTTGATAGAATAATCTTGAGTGTGTTGGATTAAGACCAATTCTTTATGTAACTCTGGATCTTCAAATATAGATGCTTCCGCATCAGGCTAGTTAATGAAAAGGTTCCCCTTTTAGTTAAAAATGGCCATACATTAAAAAATGCAGCAAGATTCCATTCTGCAGCCATAACAGCAAACAAGTCCAGATATTGGATGTGTCTCTCCTTTTCCTATTCATTGATCTTGTTCCCCACAGAGGAAACAAAATTAGGGAAAACACCAATGGAAAAGTTAGTAGTTTGAAAAATGACCATGAAAAAACTGGATGCATAAGAAGATGATTCAGATTAATCAATGATAATAAATAAATCGAGAGCAATCTGTGTTCTGGTGTATATGGTTAAGAAGATAATTTCATCAGGACATAAAAATTCCATGCAATATAGCTATCGAGGATAAACAAAATCTACAGTATTCTGCAAACAATATGTACTCAAGAAGTACATAACCAAAAGAAGGAAACTGTATGTATAACCACGTTTACCTGGTTCACTAAAACCTCATCTTTCTCATCATCATGAACATATGCTAGACAATCAATTCCTCTCAAATTAACATGAACAATTACATTTCATGATGCATTTCCCCTAGACATAGTCATATAAAAAGATGAAAAAAATTTCCATAGACATGGTAATAGGGTAAAAAAAATGATGAGACGCAAGTTTCACAAACATCCATGCAGTTAAAAGAGATGTCCCACTTTACATCTTCATATTGCTATCAGCACGACTCTGAACATCAGGCAAGAACACAAAGCCAACTATGTAGCGAGAGCTTCCACACTCATCAAACTCCAAATGGAAGATCACTTATCCCTAATTACTTAGACATCAAATGATTAGATATAAAAATAAAAGGAACTCGAGCTTCTTCAATTAACAACTAAGTTAAGACAAATCACTACCGAAGAAGACATGGAACATTTAGCAAACATAAGATTATTTGTGGTTGACGAGCCAAGATGGATGATTAAATGAAATGGTATCCCAATGTTTCTATTGAACCCATCAGTGCAAATTTTGACAATGCATACACTGGAAACCCACAGAACTTGCTGAGCATGGTTATACCTACCAAGTTACAAGACAGTATCGCTGCAAAATTGTGTTCAGAATCGATGTCAATCACTGTAGATCATACAAAGGGTCGTCATTGCTGGCTGGCTGGCTCTAGTGCAGAGGCCCCCTCATGTAGGCTAATGTACAATTGAGTAGAAAGAATAGAGGAGCATTTTGAATTTCTGTTGGAACAAATCCACGGAAAGAAGTGATGTTGCTTGAATATATGCCTCACAGCAGAATTCCACACAATTCTTCTGCTCATATCCTGTGGAGTTCTATGAAGGGACACCTCAGCGAACCCAGAGTATGAATCTGTCTATGCTGCCCAATGCATGAGCCCAGAGAAGAAATGAGCCATAATTTCAACAGTTCCAAAACCTTCACACTCAGCTATATTATTTATCAAATGAATGGAGACACATTTTCTCAAGTAGCAATGGCCAGTCTTCCCCAAGTTTTTGCGGGTTCAGCTCCATGGCTACCTTAAAATCCTGCAAAGATATCAGACAAGGGTTTTGCTGCTCATACATATCCTCCAAAGGTGCTACACTACTTTGTACTTGCATCTGGTATCCTGGCCAGACACCATTGACGGGCTTCATATGAGACTGCTGCTTGTGAACTAGCTGCTTTAGTGGGTGTCTTCCCACCCTTGCTCTTACTAGCTCAGTCGAGGACTCAATTAGTCTCTTCAAATAAGCATTCAATCCATTATTAAGTAAATTGGCACAATCAACCATCACTCCTTCCAATCCTTGTCCTCGTGCTATTTTCTCCATCTGAGTCCTTAAATCCTCAGTGCTGCATAATTCACCAATAGCATAACAGGTGGCAAAACTGAAATTGCTACCATTGACATTTCTTTGTGCCCCACCAACACTAGCAGGGCAGAAGGGAATTCCAAGTGGAGCCTGCAGGGGACCTCTGATAGGTTGCAAATCATCCATTCCTTCAACATCCTCCTGATCGTCGGGTGCCACTAATTCAACCAGACCCTTGCTATGCAAGGAAACCTGGTCGTGCAGCAGAGAATTTTCTCCCCTGTGTCTCTTTGCACCTTGCTCTGAGATTCTGCAGTGATGATGCTGCATCGGCCTCTTCAAATCACAGGGGCCCAAATCACCATTTCCGCAAACAATAACCTCTTCGGATGGTATCAAAGATTGGTGAGAAGTGGCATTTACCCACCCATTCTGTCCAAGAGGGCTCAGGTGATCTTTAATCCTCCGAACACCAGACCTTGATTTGCGTGGAGATGGTGGCAATATATCACCATTAGACCAAACAGATGGAAGCCGAGCCAGAGGCAGACTGGACCTACCATCCTTAACAGTCTTTGCAAAACTCTCATCTTGAGAAACCTTAGGTGCAACTTTTGCACAATATACATTTGTAAGGATTGATCGAATAAGCTGGTTGTGCAATGCAACATTCTCTTGTCCCACAGAAGCAATGCATAGCTTGTTGAATTCATGTTTCTGGAGCTTCTGGGAGAGAAACCGATTGAGATGGTTGAAATACCGGCGGGCTCGCTCAGGGCCAATTCTTTTCACAATCTGGGACTTCAAATCACTAAGATTAATATGAGATTGTTGCGGTGGGAGTGGCAGCGAAGGTGACGGCATCTCTCAGTGAACAGGAGCCATAAAGCCTCACCAGATCAATCACAATACAACCAATTACACTCCCCTAGCTTATCAAATATAAAGACTTTCTCCTTTCTGATCATAGAACTATATCCAGTTCGCAACAAGAAAGCAATGCCAATGGCAGTCTCACCTCCTTCAGGTAAAACCCTAAACAGGACAGAATCCGAATACCCCACTTTAGAAAACCAATTCCAAAATTCAAAAAACGGAAAAATCCTATTGCTGAAAATCAAATTTCAATTCAGACAGAATAGAGCCCTAACCGAAAACAACCAACAACAAAAACACCAAATTGGCTCCTTCGAGCTCGAAAAAACACTCATTTTGATCAATAATCATGCGGAAAAATCTCGTAAGGACTACTCCTACCCTTCCAGATCAGCGAATCCACTTCATCCTCATGGATCACGATGTTCGAAGTTCGGATTCAATTCGACAAATTGAAGCAAAACCAAGAAGGAACCAAAACAAAAACAAACAGAAGATATTAGAACTGGAAAAAAGAATCCCAACCTCACCTGCTTGAGATCTCGACGCAGCACGCAGGAGATACACCACCCCGCCGCCCGAGAAGCAGCTCGTTCGATTCCTACCGCTCCCCAGAGTCTCCCGAGAGCTCCAATCCGCTCAAACCCTTCTCAATCCCCCGATTTTTATCTCTGAATCGCGACCGATCGCAGGGAAGACGAAGCTCGAGTTCTCCTGCTGCCGGACTCCTCTCCGTTTCTCTCTCTTCGCTCTCGGGTCCTTCGGTTTTTTTTTTTTTGGTTTTCTGTTTTTTTTAAACTATTATTTATACACGGGACCGTTGGGTGTGGGGGAGTTGATACAGAGAGAACTCAAGTGTGGCGGCGCGGTGCGGAGAAGTCACTTTGACGAAACAAAAAGTCAACGAAAGCGTTGACCGTGTAATATTCGGTCTCTGTGTTTTGTGGGCGTGGGGAATGAGATCTACGTGCATAGATTTTGAGTGCGTCAGACAAAGATCTCGGTTCGTTTTAAATGATCATAATTTTGTTATGATTAGTACATGACATTGTTGCAAACATTCATTGTAAGAAGTGTGAAGCATACGGTTATGATTCTAATCAGATGATTAGCTGGTAAGGAGTTCAGTGTGGAACTCTAAAGGGAATGGATTCTAATGCGGGAGTTGATTATTGTGAATTGACTTTGTTAATTAATTTTTAGTAATGGATAATTTAGACTAAATTAATCAAACACCTCGGCAGTCCTAGACAGAAGAACTCCAAAATGTCTAAACATAAATAGAGACCAAAACCTAAGAAGTCTTCACGGTCAAGAGATGATATCTCACAGTCAAGAGATGATATCACAACACCTTTAATTTGTTAGGGTTCAGAGATTTGGAAAGGCAAAATCATGGCCTATGTTGTGTCTCTGCCTCGCTGACAACAGTGGTCCAACCTGGAAAATCTGGGTAGCGCCCACAAAAATCTGATAATAGTAGAAACCAACCGACATGTGAAGAGAGAAACAAACAATACCAAAGATGAGGATGCTTTAAGAGCCAAAAAGAGTAACTCATCTGCACCATTTACAACCCAAGGTGCTCCACCAGTCACCAGACCATTACATGCTACTCAACCATGAGGCAATCCAATTCCAGGCATTATGTTGTAACTGTATCAGAAAAAGAAAAATGTCTAGCTTGTCTACTTCCTCTACAGCCTGGATTTAGGGTTCATGAAAGATGTCTGAAACATACATTGGGCTTGAGCACAGTTCCTCTGAAGAGAGACTACTTTGGAATTCACATGCGACTTTTATATACTGGGAAGCGAAAAAAGAGAATAGCCAGAAGTTGCCGCTGAGCACCTACTTAACAAGCGTACCTTGCCTGCAAATGCAGATCAGAAAAAGGTGTTGAGATCTAACTTCAAGCCAAGTTACATCATAAATACTAACAGTGACCGCTAAAGTGCATAATTTTTGCTTATAAAGGTTTAATTTGATAATTATGTTCCAGGTCAATGGCTAACGGCCAAATATAAAAAATGTCAGGTTAAATCACAGTTGTAAATACAACTAATACACAAAACTATACCTGTTGCAAGGTATACAATCACAATATCAATGTAGGCATATGTGGGTACTGATAGGCATATGCATTGGCCTATATGGACAGCCAATATCAATCATTTCAGCCCATATCGGTCCATATATGCTGTATCAGGACCAGCTGATACCAATAAATCAGCATCAGATGATACTCCAAAACCAATCTACAATCACTAAAAATAAAACCACAATCTGAGAATCAATTGGCATGTCAATGCATTAAGAAAAGAGGCCAACTACTCTTCAAGCACTTGATACATGCTCCATGACTAACCTTTGCCTTTAAAATTCCAAGACATAAAAACTGTGTAGTAGAAGATATACCTCCATGGGATGCATGTAACCAATTTGCTTCAGCCATAAAGAACCCGATGAGGATCCAATTGCCCACTGCAGTAACTAGAGGGAACAGCAGAAATTTCCAGCCTTCCTCTCCACTCCTCCCCAGGCTTTAGAGTAATTGGCTTCTCAACAGCTGCAGGTGCAACACATAGCATATTCTTGTATTCATTATCCCCCAAATCTGCCATGGGTTTGGCTTTTTTGTCCCATGGGTTCCAGACAACTGAAACAAAGAGAATCAATGCATCACACACACACAATTTACTTCAAACTTAGAACTATCTTCTTGTGAAAGAAGAACCTGATTGAAGTATTTGTATAAAAAATACATTCAAAAAAAAGTTTCAGGAAAAGAAAAACTTAGCAATCTAACTGACCAGCATCTGGAAGACCATCTTTACGCAGAACAAATGTTCTTTTTCTTTCATGATCAATAATTGCAATCTTCGTTGGTGTGCTGAGATAGACTTTGTCCACCTATTGTACATGAGAATGTTAATATCATATGATAAGCACGAAAAAATAACCCATGATGCTCACATACTTCGGATTCAAATGTTATAGCATCTCCTTGCTCTGTGAAACGCTCCTTTTCCAATAAATTATCAAGATAATCCAGTGTCTCAAGACCTTCTACCCTCACCTCACTGAAATAGGAATTTACTTGCTGAGATTAAAAAAATGAGGGAAAAAAAGAGATGAAGTTGCAACTTGGCATTAATCAAAGTCTCTTGGTAGCAAAAACTATCGACATTTTCTAATAGTAAAATTATCGTACTGCCCTGCTTGCATTACATCAACCATAAATTAGGTTTAGATTTTGAATTAAGAAGCACACTAGCAAGAAAATACATGCAGAAGATATGATATGCGTAGAGAAGCGACCTAACTTATTTATGCAATAAACAAGATCAATGGTGCTTGGCCATTGAAGATTTAACATGAAAAATTGGAATTTGCATTTTCAAAATCATTGTATACATGCTTATAGCTACTAAGATGATAAGGTCTTAACAGTTGGAATTAGATTGACATACCTGATATCAGTAACAAAAAAATAGGTGTGATATGCAAATGTAAACGAAAATGGCTTGCCATCAGTATTGGTGTTTCTTATACGCGATGTAAGTAACAAATCTCCTCCAGGTCCCAATGTAACCCTCAAGCGGAATTCATAACTGCAGCAAAAAAACTTGATAAAAAATGATGCAAGAAGAATATAAACTTGCACATTAGAAGACATTGTTGACAATCTGTCACAATGAAGTCAACCAAAATAGACGATAAAAACCTGTGGGGCCAATGCTTGGTCTCCTCTTCAGATGGTTTGAGGATTAAGTCAACATATGTCCGATTGGTGCTGTTAGGTGGAAAGGGCGGCGGGTCATGATCAATACTCCACATCCTGTTCCTTGCAAATCCATGTTGTTCAAGAGCTCCATTATTCCCAAACTATGGTCGCATAGTCTCTTATCAGAAAAATGAAACTCAAGAAATGAATAATCTGTTATGAAACATGCTTAAGAAAAGAACATACCTGAGGAAAGCATATTGGTATACCACCACGAATAGCTTTTGGAGGTTTAAAAGTGGCCTATAGATCAAGCAGCAGAAATCATTAATGACAATGAATCAGAACTTACATAATACTTAACATCAAATTAATGCAGAGAATCCAAATATGAAGGGATGAAGTTATCTTCCTTCGCATCCACTAAATAAAGGTAAGGCAAAAATTTCCCCAATCAGGTTTCTGTTTCTCTAGTATGGCAAAGATATGTAGTGACATCATCAAAAATAAAAAATCCCATTACAATTGACAAGTGAACATCCCTCAGCTTACAGAGACACAATATTAGCAAAAGCAACCACAAGGTGTTATATTAGGCCAGGTAACACCAAACATGTATGCAGGATAAACTAGAATTCATACAAGTGAAATCACAAAAGAATTCAGTTCAATACAAAAGTTTTTGCAAGGATGTATGGCCTGCACGCACATGAGATTAGTAGAGGAAATGACTCTTTGCCGTCCATTGGTCACACTATATTATGTAATTTTAACAGAGTTTGTTTAATGCTAATATAATAGCTTGCTGGAGGCTCTTAGAATTTTAATGGATTAAGAGTTTAAAAAATCAAAACCAAAAATGAAGTGCAGGACAAGAAGGCTAGAAATGATTTTGTTACCTTACTACTTAGAAAAAGCAATTCTTCACCAAGGTCATTTTTCCAAGATGTTACTTGGCCACCATATAGGTACACCTGCATCACAGTCAAAGGGTACTGAAAATCCAAGATAACAAACAATAATTAGGAAGCGCTACACCCAAACAGTAAACCAATCCTTTTAATCAAGAAATCATTTGGACTAGTAGCTAAATTATTCCTAACACGTGTCATTTGTACAAAATTCTAGAAGATTCTGAAGGACAGTTCCCAAAAAAAAACTCGGATACAAGAATAATCTTTTCCGTTCTGTGTGCATGTGTCAATATCAACGTCTGGCTAACATTCATTATTTTTAATCAATTGATCAGTCTAGACTCTAGACTTCCAGGAATGATTGGTCTAGAATTCCATGAATTAACAAAACCCTATCTGACGTAATGGCAGCACCTGCACTTATTGCTAGAACTTAGAATTGCTAAAATCTTGTTCAAAAAACATCTGATAAGATTTGACAGCAACAGTTGCCACTATAAAGAGGGCCAATATTTGGAGTACAATTGCTCAAAAAATAATGAGGCGTTCAGAAAAGTATAAGCATAAAGCTGGTTCTAGCGGACATCTAATTAATATGAGTATGTGTAAAATCGCATCGATTTCCCCATAAATTGCCTCAGTATAAAGATGAAGGTGAAGCAAAGACCGAATAATTATAACAAAAAAAATCAAAGCATTTTGACCATCCCTTCCACGGGAATCAACAAAATCATATGAAACTCCATTTTGTGGAATCAAGAACAATATGAACAAACGATCTGAATCAATTAAACATCAAGAAACATCCATAATTCTAAAAAAATGCCATCTTTTTTATCCAAATCGAACAAATTCTCCAAAAGCAAAACACGGAGTCAGAACATCCTTCAAAAGCCACATTTTCATCTCACAAAATGCATCATAAACAATTCAGAAAATCAAAAGCCCATCAATTTCAAACAATTCAACCAAAAAAATCCAGGAACGCCACTAGATCGGAGGCAAGCCGCAATAAGATCCAAGTGCATCGAGACCAACATCCAACGAAAAAGAACACAAACTCAAAAGGTAAGGTTTCGACACGGACCTCGGCGGAGCTCCCGCGGATCTCGCGGAGGACAACCTTGTCGAGGCCATTGACGCCCTTTTGGAGCTCCACGGACGGCTTCCCAGCCGTCATCGACCTGTTCACATAGAAGGCGCACATCGAACCCCTGCCTCTCGTTCTCCGGCCAGCGCTGCCGCTCTCGAGCACGAGGTCCTCGAGGAAGAAGACGAAGAGATATTTGGGGGAGAAAAGAAAAAGAAAAATGAGAGAAAATAAATTGTCCGCGTGCGATTTATATAGAAATGGATGATACGTTTCCCCGTTACGTTTCCCGTCGACCTGAATCTCGGGTTCGGATCAGGAGAATGGATTATGTTATGCAAAATTGCCTAGTTTGCACCAACACCCTTGAATTATTAAATTGGGACAATTATCAAAAAAATCATCAACTTTTAAAATTTCGGATCAATCCCTCATATTTTTAAAATTTCCTATGGACACTTGAAATTTTCTAAAATTCAAAATCAACAATAGAGCAACTAATCATATTAATTGAAATATAAATCTATCACTGTTTTATAAATATTTTATCTTATATATAAATACTTTATTAATATATAAATATTTTATTTTACATAAAAAATACTTAAAATGTTTATATACCAACTACAATATTTATATATGAAATAAAAAATTTATATATAGAATATAATATTTATAACTAAAGATAACTTCACATCTTTATTTATGAAGTTAATTATTCTTAGGACTAATTTTGAATTTTAAAAATTTTTAAGAATTGACAAAAAGTTTTAAAAATATAGGAAACTGACTATAGATTTTAGAAAATTTTAGAAATTTTTTAGCAATTTTTCTGTTAAATTGATACCGATGTACTCTATCCTGACAAACAGGTGATCATATAGTGTTGGTGTGTAAATAAATATTCTGGTTTGCCCGGCAATATATGCAAATAGAAGTTCTAACTCTGTTATTTTCAGGGGGTGTAAATGGAAAATTCCTCCAGTATTACATAAGAATATTCTGTAGTTATCGGGAATCGGGTATGATCCGGACAGAATCCGACCCCTTTGCCAGTGGCAACGCACCACCGCAGAAGACAGTCATTGAGGGAAACTGCATCGGTTTTGGAAACGTTCGGACAAATTTGAGGGGAAAAGGTCTTTCGTGAGATCCCAAACCGGCGGTGTGCCTTCCACGTGCCACGAGCCATTGCAAACCGATTAGTTTCGTTCGGCGCGTGATTCGCTCACCCAGAAAAAGGACTCGAAACCCGACCCACTACAGTAGCTTATTAGCTCAATTCGTTTTCAAAGTTTCAGGCTTCATTCATATATTCACTTTTTTTATGGAGACGTTTGTTGATGTAAATAAATGGATATGAGTAAAATAATAAAAATGAGAAAAAATAAATTACTTTTTTTATGTAAAAATGTGATCATTTATGATCTTTTATGATATAAAAAAATTGATATTTCAATAATTAATATATAATTTTAACAATAACAATTAGAGTATAATTCTATGTTTTTAATTCATCAACGAATCTTGTTCTGAGTATCTGCGTAATTTTTTAACATTTGAAGAATACAAACATAATTATAATTTTGTAAAAGATTATGTGTAATTCCAAAATTTTACAGGGGTATTTACGCAAAAATATATTTTTATTATGATAACTCATGAGGTTAAGAAACACTCCAACATGGCAGTACACCTCACCATCTTCTTTATTTTTTTTATTTAAACAAACTTGTCTCTTTTTAGGAACTATTTTGGGACCCTTGTTTTTGTTCGAATTTGTCAAACGATAGACAGAGATGCAAAAACGTGTACCAACAGATCAAATCATTCCGCGCAATCAATTTCTTATTATTAGAGAACGAACCGATCTAATCTCAAAAAATTCAAAACTTTAAATCGACACAAGCGATCCATGCGCGCAACACGTGTCCATCAAAACATTCTGTCTCTGCAACTGACAAGAAAAGACGCGAAAGAAACATTTAAATAGTGATTTTAATTCTCTTTTTTTTTTTTTTTTGTCAAATTTGTTGTATTATATGAGTTAATTATGGGAATTAATTCCCTGATGGCTAAGCATCAGAAATGAGATTGCAATTAGACCAGCACATCGCCACGTGTCACCTGCTGAGTCGGAAGTTTCCGAATGATTGAATCAACAATCATCAACCGGAATCGAGCTTGAAAATAACTTAAAATGCACCAAACGTTAAATTGGTGGCTGTACTCTACGAAAAATATGCTGCATCGAGGAAAAAAAAAATTGAAGAAGCTCGGGGACCGAAGGGGTTCGGACGGTGTTTCTGAGCTATATGAGAGGATGGCAAGCAGCGGGTGCCGAGGACAAGAACAGTGGTGTCGCTGATGAAGGCATTCTGCGAGAACACGAGAATGGACATGGGGTTGCAGCTGAGGGACTATGATGCGGAGAAAGGCGGATGCTTGCACCGGCATGCGTTCGATGTTTTGTTGACTGGTTTATGCAGTGGAGGTAGGATTGAGGACGCGTACCGGTGTTTGAAGCAGGCAGCGGGGTGGGGAAGGCGGCCGTCGGACAAGGTATTTCGTTTTTTTGGAGGGAGCTTTAAAAAATGCCAATGACATGGAGAGGTTGGAGGAGCTTCAGATGGACTGTGAAACAAACGAGCTTGAAGCTGCTGTTGAGAATGCTGCCATCCATCATGACACTTCAACGGATCAATTAATTTACGCAAACACTTGGGAGAGGGAACGCAGAAGAGCTCTTTAGGCCCATATCTTTTGAACTAGGTCGGCCCATTTTTTCCTAGTGTTTCCTGGCCCGATAGATTGCGATTCTGTTTGAGTCATGCCAAAGTATGTTTTGGTTCAAGTTAGACAATAAGCCCCCTTTGATTTGAAATTAGAATCAGATTTAGCCCATTTCAAAATTATTTTATTATATATATAATTAATATTATTTATTTTACACTGTTATTAAATTTAATTATTATAAAAAATTCAATATTTTTTCGAATTTTAAATTATTGAAACGTTAATTTTATTTAAAAAAATTAAATTTATAAAAATAAATCATTTGTCTTGATTTGATCATGATCTAATCTCGAACCAAACAATACCTCTGGATATTTAAAAAAAAATAATTGAAATATTTTCTTATAGAATGTAGGATTGCATGCACTTCTAAATCCTAAATAATATCCTATATTTAGTGGGATGATGTGATTAACGAGATGCCAGGAGCTTGAATACTTGTTTTTCTATAAAATTATAAAAAAATTTATGATTCAAAGGAAATTTGATATTGTAAAAAATTGACCAAATGTTTTTATAAATTTTTTCTCTGAAATTGCTATAGAGGTAAAAAAATTCAAAGTAATTCCTAATTTCTATAAGATCTTGGGTATGTAGGAATATTAATCTAATTCGTGACTCCTGAGTTATTTGAGCTTGAACTTGATGCCAGCAAGACCAGCTCCAGCTTTTAATTGAGCTCATTTTACAAGCAAGCCAAACTCAGCTTTACTCAATTTTTAAATATCATATATAAATATAAATATAAATTATTATTATTATTATTTAATTCGAAACCCTAAATCCTAATTTTTCTCCTGCAGCGATCTTCGTTTTGTTGGAAGGTCCTTCATTTTCCGATCTCGTCCTTCGTTGGAAAGACTCCGCCTCTTCCTTCGTTTTTCGCTCCGCTGTGCTCCGAAGCTAATCGTCTTTGTCTGCGGCAACGCAGCGGCGGTGGGTCCTCAAAGCCAGAGCATTTCGCTGCAACGGCTTCACCGCATTGAGAAGGGCTTCTGTTTCTCAATCCCTAAAACCCGTGTTTTTCGTTAATTTTCTCTGATCTTTTCAATTTGCATCGATTCCGAAAAAGGATTGTGCGAGTGCTGGAGCTCGCAGGCCTAGTAATGGACAAGCTTGCCAATTCGACGGGGCTGCGGCCGGGAAGGAAAGCTCGGAGAGAGAAGAAGAAGAAGAAGAAGAAGAAGAAGAAGGCGGAGGCGTCCCCGACCGGTCGAACCGCGCGTCCCCGATCGACCGACCTGCCCGTCGTCGTCCGACACCTCATGCGTCCCCGATCCCGTGCTCCTCGCGTCGCTATCCTGACACCGTCTCCGACGACGGTTGTCCCGGAACCGAGCCAAACAGAGCCGAGCTCGAGCTGACCTTCTCCTAACGAGCCGAGGTCAGTTGGCTCAATCAAGGCTCCTTTAGATCCTAAAGATATCCAAACAGCTCTAATTAGTTTTGAAAATATTGTTTTCTGTTTTAAGTAAACAATCATATGTGTTGTCACGAATTTGTAGGGAGTCACCTTTTTATTATTATTAATAAAAAATTACATATATTGTGATAAAAATTTATAGACAATATCTCTTGATTAATATTATTTATTTATTTTTAAAACTTGCTTAATACAAAAGGTTATATTTTGTATTTATTCTTTTAAATTTAAGTGTAAAATTTTATTTTACCTAAATTTTTCCTTATTTTAAATGCAAAAATGCTAAACATTTGAGTGTAATTTTCCTTGTCATCAATCACTAAAATTAGAGATAAAAAAAATTTTGAATGTTTGAGATTCTCGGCTTAAAAAAGGAATGAAAATTTTTGCTGTAAATCAAATTTTAGAATTAGATCCAAATAACTTGGAGTATAAAGATATTTTTACATTAAATTAAATATAAAAGGTCAAATTAAAAAATGTTGACATGAACATGGTGTGGTTGTTTATAAATTTTCACCTTTTGCAAATAAAAATGGTAATTTTTTTATATATTTACAATAATGTAAGTGATATTTTGTTAAAAAACTCTATAATTTTTATTACGGTAGGTCCTTATGAAGTATTGTTTCATTATATGAATCAGGATTTTAAGTTTCGGCTGAAATCGAAATATTTCAGTCGAAACGTTTCCATTTCGACTATGAGCAAAACGTTTCAGTTAATTTGGTTTCGGTTTTACGCTAGTGTCATGCTCGTGCCATCGCCGATCTCACGCCTGCGCTTGAGCCCTCGCTGGCATCAAGCCTGAGCTCTCGTGTCTACCTCTGACGTCCGCACCTGTGCACTGGTGCGCACGCGGGCGCTGGCGCCAGCCTAGTGCCAGCGCCATCACCGGGCTTGCGCTCGTGCGAGTGCACAAGTGCAAGTGTCAAAGGCTGGCACGAATACGAGGGCGCAAGGCTGGGGAGCTTGCTCGCGCCCGCCTCTGGCACCCAAGCCCAAGTGCGAGTGTGAGTGAGTTCCCCGGCATGGGGCCCATACCCTTGCCGGCCTCGCGCTCGCACCTTTCTCAGTCTTGCGCTAGCGCTTGAGCCCTCGCTGACATTGCACTCGTGATCTCGCACAGACTTCGTATCCACGCCCACAGCCTCGCTGTCTTCGCGCCAACGCTCGAGCCCTCGCCTGCCTCGTGCCGGCCTCCCGCCCGCACTTGTGCTCTCATTGGTGAGGGCGCGGGCGCTAGGCTGGCGAGCTCCCTCGTGCCCGCTTTTGGCGCCCTAGAGCGTGAGCGAGCTCCCTAGCACAGCGTTCGCATTGGCTTTGCGCACGTGCCCTCACCGTCCTCGTGCTGGCACCCGAGCCCTCGCCAGCCTCGTGTCGGCCTCACGCTCTCGCTAGCTTGGCCCTCGAGCCCGCACCCTCACTCCAGCCTTGCTCCCTCACCAGCCTGGCTCTCGAGCCCACGCCCTCACGCCGGCCTCGCGCCCGCATCCTCTCGCTGGCTTTACACCCTCGCCCACGCCCTCGTCGGCCTAGCCCCCTCGCCTTCGCGCTGGCCTCTGGCGCTCGCAGTCGCACGCTTTCTAGCCTGGCACCACTCCCTCGCCGTCCTCCCGCCCGCACTCTCACCCGAGCAGGCCTAGCCCCCGTGCCCGCGAGCGAGTGATAGCCTCACACCTGCATCAGCGCCGTCGCCAGCCTAGCTCCAGCGACCTCGCCGATCTCTGCCAGATATTGTTTATGTGTATGAGTTTTTGGTATATGGTACTATTCACTATTTTCAAAATTTTTTAAACATATTATAATATTTTTAATTTGAAGTTAAGAAATAATTAAAATTAAATTAAAAATTGGTCAAAATATAATTAATAAATAAAAAAATATTTTTGTCGAAACTGAAATGAAAATGGTTTTGAGCGAAATGCGTTAATTTTTTTAAGTATCAAAACCGATTTCGAAATTGAAACTCAAAATCTTGGTTAATATATAAAAACTAAGCATCAAAATGTTAAGGTTAGAATTTAGATATGATTACATTTAATACCCTATAATCTTTATTATTTATATGCAAGTCATTTTGAATATTTATTTCTAATAAATTTATGCCGAAATATAGGAGTTAATATTGTCGACCAACTAAGGTTGGTATACACTCAAAATTGTTAAACATAAATATAAATTATTCAAGAAATTTATATAAACCAAATTAGAATCATGTAGGAGTTTATAGGTAAAAAAATCTTTTAGTGAATTAAATGTAATTATTATATCTAAATTTAAACATTGGTTTACCCAGTAGGTGATTAACTATAAAATTTAATTTAAATTAATTAAAATATCTTTACTATTATGAAAAAATTAATAATATATCTTTTAAAAATTAAAATTTTTTAAAATTTTTTAAAATTTTTTTATAATTTTTGAATTTTTTTTTATAAAAATTATCATATTTTTAATTTTAAATCAAAATACAGTTAAAATATAATCAAAATATAGTTAATACGTAATTAATAATTAAAAAAATATTTTTACCGAAATCAAAATTTCAAAGCTTGATATGAATATGGGATTCTTTAGTATTACAAGTGACCCTCTTCATTGTATTTTCGGAAAATTCTTAATTTGTGAAAAAAAATCTAAAAATGGACCAACGATAGGGAAGCGAGCAAGGAGACAGCTTAGCGGACAAGTTAGATAAGAGATGAAAAGAGGGAGGGGACGCTACAGAAGAGGATTCTCTATGCCATCAACCAAAATGTCCTTTTGCATTTGAATGGAACAGGATCCATCAAAATTTAGGAAACTCGCGGTGGGGACTGATCAAGGATCCAAAGCTTTTCATTTCTGAATCCATTCAGCTTCTCTCCTTAAATTTCATCTTAGAAAAAGAAAAATGAATAGACCTAACTTGAAGTCCGGCCTAAAAAAAGGGATCTGATGTCCAGAAAATCTGTGTATGCTCGACCTGTGCTTGTCTAGGCTCACGATAGACGACAACTCGGACACCTGGATGTCCTCATGACCACAATTGGTATGCTGGTCCCTTCTTCCTTCCCAAGTTGGAATACATCTGCTCGCTGTCGTCTTAAGAAATAGTTCTCAAACTTATTTTTTCTCTTTATTGTAAACAAACTCCGAATGGCCCACGACATTGGAATCTTGTTGATTTAGAAAAGCTAGACTTCAATGCGGATCCTTTGTGGTTCACACGGAGAAGTCCTGTTGCCGTGAGTTAATTACAATCTTTGTCCCATTAACTTCTTCTTGTCTGCTTCGAAGACCATACTTCTCGTTAGTCTGCCAGTTCCCTTGTTCAAAGCCAACTCGGGCGATTGAAGCATCATTAAATCATTTTTTCTCGGTGCATTGTTTGATGATCATAATATATCGAGAGTTTGTTGCCGAGATGGAGATGATTTGCATGTCATTATCGCATGTAATCATCCTGTCGTAAAATTATTTCTAAAAAGAAAATGTTAGATTACATCTGAAATTATTGTTTCGTGTCGTACCTATATTTTGCATATCTGACTGATTATGCAAACAAGAGCCGTCAATTTTGTCTGTCGACAGGGACCAATCGAGATACACATCCAAAACGACGAAGCTGAATCGATCTCCAACACTTTTTTTTATTTCACAATAAAATATTAGACACAAATTTGCAACCACAAGTCTTAAAAGATGATTACAAATCCGATAGCATGCATGTGATTTGTTTGAGGCACACTACACGCGGACATGTCAAATCATCGTGTATCAAACCTCCCACAACACAAGATTCGAAGATATGTATAGGCATCCCTTGTTACAGCTCTTCGCTGTTGGATTTAAACTGAATAAATTGATTGAATTATTTAGATATTTTATCCTCCTCTGAGATACTCCTGTCATTTAGGAATTACGTTTAGTCGCAATCGTATTGATCATTACGATATATTTCAATTGTAATTATTCAAAATTATGATTTAAAAAAGATTAAAAAAAATACTAAATTTGTTGATAAAAAAATTTAAATATTCACCGCCTAAATTTGTGGTAGTAATTGCTTCCGCTGAATCCAAGGCCTGCCATTTATCCATTCGAGGTGTGGTCTTTGTAGGCCAGCGTTGAAGATGGATTATATACTTTCATTATTGCGCCATCATACTACATCAACGCTGTATGTTCTTTGACGAAAAAAAGGGGCCAGACCGGCCCGATATAGCTCGAAAGTTTAGTTTGTATATTATTGGTTTTTGGGGGTTGAATCGAGTAATATCTAAGTTTCGAATAGACCTAATATGAAGACCGGCGTAGTCAAAATTTTCGTACGATAACCGGTTCGGCTCGGTTTGGATCCGAGACAAGACCGGACCGGCCCAATTTGATTCATCCTAGGCTTGTAGCTGTCAGCCAATTTTGTTTCTTCTAAAATAGCTTGTACGTAATTAATAAAAATCGCAGAAGAAATCTTCTCGTAGATCTCCTCTTCCTGAACCCTAAACCCCAATTTTAGGGAGTGATTTGGAAAAAAGAAAATAAAAAAAATCCAAATGCTGGATGTGGATTTGGAAAAAGGTAGGCCCCGGCAGAGTACGGGATGTGTCTTGTTGGGCCGACAGCGCGTGCAGAGCCCACTGCCGTCTTCCCCCAATTGGAGGATGACGTCATGCGTTTTGTCCTTGTCTTCGTTTCTTCGTCCTTCACACCGGAGTCTGGACCACGTGATACGCGCGGTATTACGGCGCAGCATCCACACTTTTTTTTTTTTCCAAAAAAACGTATAAAAATTAATTAGACTAATGATTTAATTTTAAAAAATATTTAAATATCCTTGATTATTTTTCATTCTACATACCATAGGAGTAAATTTGAAAATAAAAAATAAAAATATTCCACTAATTAACTAACAATTAAATATCTAAAAATAATTATAGTATTTTTTATTAATCAGATTAAAATTTTGTTTGACTATTTTAAATCATCTTAAATCAAACACTCGCTCAACTATTTTATTTACTTTAATAATCAATTGCTAAAGTTAAATATTATTTAACTTGCTCATTTCAATTAGTTAAAAATTCTAATAGTTGGATTGCCCGCGATAATTTTTAGAAAATATGAAAAAAAAAATGATATTATCGTTTATATCTAAAGAGAAATCAACGTGGATGATTAATTCTAGTGCGAGCATTTAAGAAAAATTTGGCAGCATGTGATTCTAGTGCGAGCGGTGGGGCTCTCAAGCGAATGAGAACTGGAGGCGTCAACATTTTGTTTAGCGATCCAACGAGGACATGTTCTGATCTGCTGGCTTTTGTAGGAAAGTGATGGCTTATAACTGAATTTTTTTCAATTTTTTTTAATTGCAATTTATTATATATTGAACATTAATGGCGATAGTCAAGCATGTAAAATAGAAATGGAAAAAAAAAAAATTTAAAACAAAACAAGATTTGGCGATAGAAATTGTCGAGTTGGATGTCATGTGATCGAATCTAAACTCATTAGATCGCGATTTTATATATCACGACAACTATGATTATGTTTTGGGTTGATTTTATTCTCTCGCCTTCGTATAATGTGCTTCCTCAATTTCTCGATTTTTTTCTTTCCTGTTGGACCAACACCATCGTCTTCTAACCCTCCGTCGAAACTTTATTTGTTTTAAAAGAATTAAGCTCCAACCATACCTCATCATCTATGATGCAATCCTTTAATTTAATCCGAACTCAATCCAAATTAAACAAATTCGAGTTTATGACAAACTCGAGATCTGATCGTATTTGAGTGGATCCGATTACGAACTAAAAATATTCGAGTCACGATGGAGCCAATTCAATTCATGTAATATATTTATAGTCTGACTAAACCATTTATATAGTCAAGTTATTTTTTTATATTTTTAAAATTTTTTATATAAATTCAGTATTTTTTGTCATTATAATTAATTTTTAATAATATTTTTATTTAATTATTTGAATTATGTTACATATGTTAGTATTAATTAAATAGATTGTTGGATTTGCATCCGGATCAATTCAAGTCCAATCAAATTATAATTTATTTAATTAGACAGGTCAAATAAGATTAGATCCAATCGTGATTTGAACTCAATTTATTTAATAAATAATTATCTGAGTGGAATCAAATAATCTATTTAAAAATCAAGTCAGTATTCAAATTAATCTGGGTAAATTTGCAAATCTCGTGTATTTTTTATTTTATTTTATTTTATTTGAAAAAATGAATGGATCGGCAGAAGTCACATCTTCCGTTTTGGATGGACATAATGCGGTAAAAAACGGACCTTTTGTGTCCTCCATTTGATTGGAAGACGATGAGAGCGATCCCTCGTTCTGATGGGAAGCCTGCCTACGCACGCAAAGATGCCAACTTTTTCACCAGATTCAATGATTGGATCCATCGCCATTTGTCTATTTTTCAACGTTGAGTTTCCTTTCAATTTAAAATATATATCCCCTATTTTCTATAAATATTATAATTAAGTCCCTAAAATATTTTAAAATTATAGCCGACTTCTCGACTTTCGATCATTGAATTCATAGAATGTCTATTAAAGAACTTTAGACCCGTTTAATCTGAAATGATTTAAGA
Source organism: Trichopus zeylanicus subsp. travancoricus (assembly GCA_005019695.1). NCBI lineage: Eukaryota > Viridiplantae > Streptophyta > Magnoliopsida > Dioscoreales > Dioscoreaceae > Trichopus > Trichopus zeylanicus. Next base: position 116,017 of record RXID01011022.1, read on the forward strand.
TACTTGAAATAAATTTTGCTTTGACTAGTAAAAAAAATTGATCGATAATTTTTTTGGTATTTATTTACTATTCTAATTTGTAAAAAATTATTTTTTTTTCCCTGAAATTACTCTTATTTTATTTTAAAATAAAAATAGAAAAGATATAATTCAAAGACAAAATAGTAAGTATTTTTATTTTTTTAATTAAAAAGCTAAATTTTAGTATGACTAAGTTTTATTTGTTTAATCGCTGGTTGGAGTAAGAATGAGATGATTCTATTTTTTAGTCCGAGATGAAGCGGTACTCTCATGTTCTTAACTCATTTGACAGTTTTATAAGAATTACAGTGTGACTAGCTCCTTGTTCTATTTTATTGCACCTCTCAACACACCGTTTGGGAAAAAAAAAAAATAATAATAAAAAGATTTCTCGAAAAAAATAGTCATATATTTATGAAAAGACAGATCTGACCTAAAATAGATGTCGGGATCATATTTTTTAATATATATACTTACAGGGGCATATATGCAAAACATGTCAATTTTATAGAGCATACATACATACAATTACACATATTTGAAGGGATATATATATATAAAACCCACAGTATGATTCCAGCAGGCAAACTTTTGAATGCTTGCTGGGGCTTGTCAGGATAATGTCTAGTGGAGAGAAATGAAAAGGATTAGATTATGATACGAAAAAAAAGAAAAAAGTTTTACAGGAAGAGAAGAGGAAATAGGAAGCAAATAGCCCACAAAAGCGTTTAGGTATGTATGTTCATGTCCCGTTGCGAGAGCTGTCTGGAATATTATTTCCTCCCCACATGAGCATCTTACGTAGAGAATTTGTGGATGTTCTTCTTCTCTTGTGCTTCTCTTTAATCTCACCACCGATTGCCTTCACTACATTACAAGGGAAACAGCTGGGAGGAGTTATCCAAATCTGTTGATCTTCTTGCGTTGATTGCACTGCCGACGACGACGAAATGCCGGCTTTTGTATATATTTGAGAAAAGTGGTGGCTGGCCGAGGCAAGACGTAGGAGATTGAGAACCGGGAAGATGCTTGATGAGCAGCAAGAAAAGAGCTTTCGGGTTCTCTTCTTTCCTTGTGTATACTCTCTTTTTGATGTTTCTTTTTGTTCTTGTTCTTTTTTCTTGGCATTTGAATATGAGGAGGATTTGACTGTTTTCCTTTCTGAATAAGTGATCTGATTTGATTCATGAACTTGGTTTCTGTTCATCTTATTATGAGATCTCTGCATCGTTTGAACTAATCATGTGTTGTTCTGGTTTTCTGCTATCAAAATTGAGGATCTTTTTCATCTGGTACATGTGTTTGACCAAGAGAAAAGTTCTATGTTCTCCAAGGAAATTGGAAGACGTTTTTTTAAAGAAAATAAACTCAAGAATTTGTCCTTTGTTCTTCTTGTTTTCTGGATTTCGGCCTAACCACACTCCACTTGGAGCTTTCCGCTAATGGAGTTTTTAATCAGGAGCTTTGGATTAGTAATGATTTTCAATGCCCATAATGGATCGAGATGGTGATGCCTTCCAGAATTAAGCAACATAGGGATGCTTCTGAACAAAATATTTTTTTTAAAGAAAATATCTACAATCAAGCATGATATTACTTCACTCTAAGATTAAGTTCTTATGTCTATTGTCTTTGGATTCCTGAGACTAGCAACCATTATATCCTCAGGAGTAACTTTTGCCTGTGTACCCTACAAAGAGGACAAGTTTCCTGCATAGACATGAATTTCCAAGGACATATGTGTGAACAAATCTCTGCTATATAACTCTCGTTGCCTGATTTTCCATCAAAGGGAATTATGCAACAAACCCATAAACACAAGTTAATTTATATCAGTGACATGACTGATATTATAGTTAACTTTTTCTTCAGGAATAAGCATGAAGTTGCAAACCCCAGTTCATCTCTTCAACACCCTTCTGAAGAACACCGATGTAGCAGCAACTTTAGTTTGCAACACCACAGATACTTTTTTCAGCTACAATAGATTGCCAAGTTTGAACATCCAAACTAGTCACATGGATAGCTTGATGGGGCAATCAAACAAAGAGGCTGTAAAGAATACAATGCTGAAACATGAAGAGATCTTCAAACACCAGGTACCTGCCACAAGTTCCATGCTTCCAATGCATTCCTTAATCAGTGAGTGTAGTCATGGTAGTCATGGATTTTGATATATACCATCCCCATCTGAGATTTTTATCTCAGGTTCGTGAACTCCATCGGCTTTACAGAGTTCAGAAGAAGCTAATGGGTGAGTCACAAACGCCCAGAACAGCCTCTGATACAAGAATAAGATTTTGGAACAGTGCATCGACCTCAGAGACCAGCTCTATGAATAGGAACAACATGAAGACTGGCCCAAGCTCGCGAGAGCTCAGCATTTGCTCTGGAGAACCTTTCAGAATGCAGAGGGGCATCAACCTTGAGCAGACGGCAGAGGAAGGGATGGCCACAGCAGTGCCACAGCAAGATCAAAGGACCATATTCTGGGGACATTTCAGAGGGAATTCGAGCATAGAATGCCGAGATTCATTGACAGATTGTGATAATGAACTGGAGCTTACATTAAGCATTGGAGGTAGCTCAAGTGTGAAGAAACCAAAGCATCGGTTGTTATCCGATGCTGGTTAGAGTGAGGCAAGGATCTTGGCTCTTCCATGCATTGAGTTCGAACTGAACTGAAATGCAGAAGTGGGTTTGTTTGAAGGTATTTACCAGTAACAACCTTCTGGTTGTCACTTCTGCTTCAGAGTCCATGAAGTTCAACTTGAATTGGTTCTTTTTCTCTTTGTATCTAATAACAAAATTGAAATGAATGTTTGCTAATATCCATCACAGGAGCAAACTCCTCCCTTGAAATGGTAGAATCGAATGTTGTCCCTCACTATAATTTCAGTCTTTCAACTGCAGATGCAAGGCACATTACCAAATGACAATCCTCACATATTCTAAGGTTCTTGTCAATCCTAATAATTCCTCCAATGTTGACTGTTGTCAGCCCAATAACCAGTGCCAGCAACTAACTGTGAACTATAAGCAACTGCACTTTCGCATCTTTGCTCCCATCATATATAGTAGAGTTCAATATCAGCACATATCCTATCACCTTCAACCTCACAAGAAGATCTTTCAATGTCTCCATTATTGTATCCAGCATTGAGTGTGAACAGTCACCAGCAAAGAATTCATGCATTACACCATCTCTATCTTCTATCCAACTTGAACCCCCTCCATCTCATTAGCTTCCTCACTTCCAACATTTCGTCCCACATCCCTGCTGCTGCAAGAATATTACAGAGAAATATATAATTTCCCATAGAATCAGGTTCAAGTCTGAGAAGATGATCTGCTGCAATTTTAGCAATCTGGGGTTTTTTGTGAATTCGACAAACACCAAGGAATGCACCCCACATACTAGCATTGGACTCCACCTGCATTTTTGTTGCAAGCTCGAGAGCTTCTCCCACATGTCCACCTCAGCCCAAGAAGTCCACCATACAAACATATTGGTTGGCAGTGGGAGCAATTTCATAGTCATTGCTCATACTTGCAAAGAAATGCCGACCTTCTTCTACCATTCCAGCATGACTGCAAGCCACAAGCACATTGACAAATGCTACCCTGTTCGGTTTCACATCCGTCTGAGTCACCATCTCTACAGACAACTCAATTGCCTTTGAGGCCTTCCCATATGCTGCAACCCACACAATCATTGAACTCTATGTGTAAACATTTCTCTCCTCCATATCATCAAACACCTTCCAGGCCTTATCCATGATCCCACACTTTGAATACATATCCACCATCGCCGACCCAATCACCACACCTCTCCCTAAACCATTTTTAGAGGCAATCTTCCGAACTCTTGCGCCATACCCTGCAACACCCAGCTATGCGCAACCAGAGACAGCACCAAACAATGAGACCTCATCAATCCCCACTCCCACAGTCTGCATTCTTTCAAACATCTCTAACGCCTCAAAAGGCCTTGAATTCTGCGCATATGCAGCAACCATCGCTGTCCATGCCACCATATCCTTCTCCGGGGAGCACTCAAACAGCTCCTCCTCCTTACCCATATCGCTTTGCATACGAAAAAATCATTGTTGTCCAAGTAATCAAATTTCTAGAGGCATTTCATCAAACATCTTCCGAGCACAATCCGATTTCCCACACTGCACGTAGAGATCAACCACAGCCTGAGCATGCACCTGAGAGCCCATTTCGACGAACTTGAGGAGCGCGGAGAAGGCGAATGACAAACGGTGGCGCCAGCGGGAAAGCGCACGCATGAGGGAGTAGATATGAAGTAGGGTGAGGACATGGCGGACCAAGGGCGGCAGAGACGCAGAGGGTCCATAGGAAGAAGGAGGGTTGGTTGAGCTGGGGAGAACAGGTGGAGAGGGTAGTGGCCGACTCGTGAGCGAGGTCGGCTAGCCGTCGGAGGAGCTTAGCGGCGAGGAAGCCGCTCTGGTGGAAACCGAGGCGGTAGAGAGTGTGGGCAGCTTTGAGGAGAGGTACAGAGGGGGCGGCCGAGAGTTAGGACAAGAGCTGCGACTCGAGCTCCTGGCGGAGGAGCGGCTGCGGCAAGAAGTGGGCAAGAAGGTGTTTGTTGAAATGACATCATTCACTAACAGTGAAGAACAAGAATGAATGTTTTGGAAGAGAGAATACGAGTGAACCGGAGTTTTTGCGTGGTAGGTACTATAACTGAATTTTAAAAATGGGGTTCCTTGCATATAAACGGCAACAATCTAATCTGAGGTCTAATAGTAATAGATTGAATTGTGTATAATTTCCCAAAATCTTAAAAGGTATATTTTTAAAAATTTAAAAAATTATATTTTTTATGAGTTATTAAAGTATTTCGCTTGATGATGTCAAGATAAAGTGAAAAGCCAAACATACTTCTTTTTTTACTAGAGGCTATGGAGATTTTTACAAAAATATACTTTTTTGTGAAGTTATTTGTAATTATAATGATTTCACAAGAATTTTTTTTGTAATTTTATTTTTTAAAAAATATGAGTTTTAAATTTGATTCAAATTAACACTAGATATGGTCGAGATTGACCCTTAAATTCAAAACAATTTTCTATCAATAATTGTAAATAACAATATAAATTTATTGCCTTTAAATACTCAATTTTTTTTATTTTTCTATTTAACTATCCTCAAACTAATTATAATTTATTTTTTAATAAAAATAAAAAAGTATGTGTAAATTTATTTTAATTATTTGAATGACAAGAATAATAAAACAATATGTGAAAGTTTATTTTATTTTTTAAATAATAACTTGGTGGAAGATTGTTGTGGATTTAAAGATTATTTCGAACCAAATCTAGAATCGATTTAAATCAAATTTAGGGCTCATATTTTTTAAAAAATAAAATTATAAATTTTTTATAAAAGTATTATAATTACAAATAATTCTAAAAAATTCATGTTTTTACGAAAAAAAAGTTATTTTAATAAAATAAAAAGTATTTTCGTTGTTCCACTTAATCCTAAATAAAGTTAAGTAAAATATTTTCTAAATTTGTTTAATTTTAACGATAAATATCTAGATTTTTATAATATATTTATACTTTTTTTAAAAAGTAATTTTTTAAATTTGAAATATATAATTTATTAAAAATTTAGGAAGTTATAATAATATATTTATTATGTTAGCCTCGGCAAATCTGGCACCGCCCAAAGAACAACAGTAACTGCCTCAGTGTCAACCTTGTAATTCTCTTTAACTCCAGGCCCGAATGCTTGCCAAATATCAAAGAACTCCAGGAGACGAATCCTTGCGCTGGATGCCATTTGGGAACCCTATCGACACCCAGTATTCGACCAGTACTCCGACCAAAGGCAACCAACAGAAAATTTATTCAAAAGAACCTCTGGTCATTTCCTTTGAGTCCAAATTCGCGGTGTTCTTAACGCTTGACTATCAACTTTTAAAAGCCGCTCCTCTTTCCTCCCACCATTAGCGACCTCGAGGTCCAGCTTCCTCTCCCACGCGCTCCGCCGAAACCCTAACCCTAAATTCCGGCCATGGTGTCGCCTGGACAGGCCCGGGAGAACACCCCACCGCCGGTGATCGGAAAGGCTGGCAGGTACACCGTCTTCATCACCCCACCCTCGACCCCGAATCCCCAAAGCCCAAGCCCTAGATCCGTCCCCAGACCTAGCCCGAGCCCGAGCCCGAGCCCTAGAAATGTGGCTACTTTTCCGGCCAAGGCGCCGCCTCCGCCGCCGCCGGTCCAGGTACCGCCGCTTCAGTTCGAGAAGCCGGCGGCCACGCGGCTTTCCTCGGGATCTGCCTTCGGGTTCTTCTGGGACACCGTCGCGAAGGTCCAAGATGGTAAATTTTCGCCGATCTGGGGTTTGGTTTGAGTGTTTTGTAGGTGTTTGAGGTGATTTGGGGGCGGTTTCTGCAGTGCATTCGAGCTTGGATGAGTACTTGGCGGACTGGTTTGGGCTGGATCAGTCGAAATATCAGTGGGCGCTGAACGATTACTACGAGAGCAAGGGTTTGGTAAGTGTTTTTGCCGTAAAAATTGAATTTTTTTCTTGGTTTGTCTTTTTGTGATGTTGAATATCTTGAATTCTTCTTCATTTCGAATTATCTTCTAGTTTGACAGTAACAGCTGCAATTGTGTAAATTTTGCTGTCTTTGCTGAAATTGTTGAATTGCTTCTGTACTTGACCTGATTGTGCTGCTATTTTGTTAGCTCCTTCCCATTGCTGGATAAAATTCGACTGTTTGAATGGTTTCTATACGCAAGGGAAATATATGAATTTCAGTGTTATAACATTATTCTGCTCTAGTTTTTTCAATAGGTTCAGTTCTTTATTTGTCCTTTGGTGACCCAATCCGTGTTGTTATGAAACATCCGTTTTTGGTAATTCGGCATCTTATTTTGTAAAGATTCTTCTGTACTGACATGTGTATATATTCCGTTTTTGCATTTGTCTGCCAAATTGTTCAGTAACTGATTGAAGGTCTCACCATTGTGGTTTATTTTGTGCTATGTTCTGTAATTAATTTAATTATTGTTGGCATCAAGATTAAGCTATCTGTTTCTTGCCAAGTGGGCGCATTTTCTTATTACTCAGTGATGATCTTCAACAGCATTTTACTATTGGGAAGTTTTTCTTTGTTGTTATTGATTCAATACAACGTGCCACGTTTTCAATTAGGATATGAACAAATTCTTACAATGTTCTTGATATTGAAATTGATCTGTGTCATGGCTGCCTAGCATTTCTTTTTGTGATTATTGATTAAACTAAACTTTTATTTCCTCTTACTAGATTGATTCTTACAAAGCATCCTATCCATTACCTCCCCACAAAAAACTGTCACTATATGAACATGGGATTCTTTACATGTTACAAGGGACCATCTTTATTCTACTTTAGCAAGTGGCAAGTATTAAGTAAAGTGGTATTAGCAATCCAGACTATTTTGTTAGTGCCTATCAAAAATATTTTGCAGAAGCTTTTCCTCAAAGGCATTTTGCATAAGTGGAATATGGGAAGCTTATTTCAGAAGATTGGCTTCGATGCTAATGTCATTCTTATAGGGCATCTTGGTTTAGCTTTTACTTGCAACTTTTCAAGTGTTTCTATAAGCAATCAAGTTGGTTTCTGATTAGCGATAAATAGTTTTATTTAAATTCCTTCGGTGATGTTTCATTTGGTGCTCAGAATAATGTGTGACAGAATGACATGTGATTGCATGGACAAAAAGGTCGACAAATTAATAGTTCCTAAAACAAATTAAATGCAATGAACCAATATTGTGCCCCATTTATGGCATTGAGTTACAGGGCTTGAACTATTGCAGTTTGACAAACCATTTCTTTAAATTATTTTGTATTTGTTGATGATAAAAGTTTAAACGAGCAAGGAGGAGTCATGATGTCAAAATTGACTTGTTCATTGATGTAGCTTGTTTGTCAATAAAGGTTATATGCATTGGTTTTCAAACTTCTCATTGCTGTTAAGGCTTTTCAATAATCAGAATTCTCATGAAAACTTGTTAGAAATAAATCTAAAGCCCCAATCAAAGAATTGTGAACCTATATGTAAAGTTTCAGATACAACATCTCAAAGTTTGTGTCTTCACTTGAATCTAACAGCAATTTCTATGTTAGTTATCTTATTCAAAAGATCATGAGAAGCAAACATTATTTTGAACCTGATTCTCTCCTTACATTGTTCTGTCTCCTTTGTGAGAACTGGTGGCTTATTTCTCTGCTGATATCTCTTCTTAATACATTGGTTGCAGGACAAGGAAAGCAGTAAACAAAAAGAGCTTGCCGCCAAAGATCAAGTGGCGAGACAAGTATGATGATCAGGTAAATCTCTTCAACTCTGCTGTTTCTTCATGGTTGTTAATGTTAATTTGGCCTCACCAATGTTACCCTTTCATGAACATGTAAATGTTTTGGAATAGTGCTCAAGCATTGGCATGCAGCTGGTATAGCTAAAATCTAAAGTAGCTTCTCCAGATACCTTCTGTATGATTTATATATATAGATGGGAGCAAAGAAGAGATCTCCATTATAATCATGGAGACCCCTGTTGTTGTTGTTGACGTTTAAGTATCATCTTCTGCTGCTGATTCTGTGGCGGCATTCAAGCAGTGAGATTTTGAATGTATGACAAGAAAAAGCAAGCAATACTATCAATATTTCATGATCATTTGATCATTTTCTTTATGGCCATCTGGTTTCAATGATAATAGGTTGAAATCAAAATTTGATTCAGCTTCTGAAGTATTGTGCTATCCAATTTCTTGTTGTATGGCTTAAAGCCCTTCACTGTTCTGATTCTCTTTGGTTGTTTGCTTTGTGATGATTAATTTTCAACTGCAGTCTTGCTAATGTTGCTATTTAGCATTTCCTACAGGTTAACCATTAGGGCTGAACTTTTTCTGTAATATTGTCAGATTGGTCTCATGAAGCATCCTATTGCACTATGAACATGAGATTTTCTTCAATTGCAACGAAACCCTCTTCATTCTATTTTAGGAAATGTCCAGCATTAGGCAAGGAAGAGATCTCCATTATAATCTCAGAGACTCTTTTTATTGTTAAGTATCATTCTGTGCTGCTGATTATGTGGTGGCATTCAAGCAGCGAGGTTTTAAAGATACCACAAGTAGAAGCAATCCTATCAATGTTTCATGATCCTTCGATCGTCTTGTCTTGTGTATGCTCTTCTAGGTTCATGAATCTTAGATTGCAATTTAAATTAGATTCTGCATGTAAAGTATAAAAAGTATTGTGTTATATGGGTTCATGTTGGATGGCTTGAGTGCCCTAATTCTTCTGTTTTTCTCTTTAGATGTTTGTTTTGCTATTGTTTATGTTTAAGCACCAATATGACCAAGGGGCAATTGGATTTTGGTTAAAATTGTAAACAAAAACTCCCTAAAAACGAAGTATAACTATGCACTTTAATCTAGTGAGTTGAAGTTTTAGATACCATCAACAATTTGGACATTGATGCATGTTCTTTGAAGACAACCGATATTGAATCAAATCAACCATTGAGCGGACTCTAAGCACAAGGAGATGGCACATACATATTTCTGCTTGAATGCACTGGATTCAAAAAGGAGGAACACGCATGATGTATTCCAGCTAAAATACATTAATATTAACAAAAAAAATATAAGAAATATTTTGACTGGACGTCGCTGTGGTGATGGTACTCGCGTCAACTAGAGTGACATGTAGCAGTATGCTTGAGCAACTGTGCCGTCATTGGAGGAGCAAGCAGCAGCAGTAAACGAGTGGATCCAAGCAGTCAATGTGTTCAAAGAAACCTCAAGCAATTCAGAGACCATGTCTGTGCGCTCGAGAATGGACCGGCGAAAGCTATATCACAGGCAATCAGTGAATCATTACTTAGCAGTGAGTTCCATCCACTGTTGTTGACCTGGAGTAGCGCTTCCTGTTGGCAATGATTGTTTCGCGACGCCCGCCCAATGACTAGTGAAATGTCTCCTTTTTTTTCGCAAGCATTAGATGCGAAAGATCTCGGGCTTTGGATAAAATATTATGTATGGACACGATCGCTATTGTAACAACTAAATTTATTTCTTTTAAAAATTATCAATAGCATTTATTTTTGAAATATTTTTACGCATTTTTGACAACATTGCCCGCCACAAGAACTTTTCTTTTATGCAACTACTCAAATATTAATTTTTCTGGTCCGACATTTTATGGGGTTTGGGTCTGTGTCTGGGTCGGGCCGGCAAAACACGCTGCGGATGTCCGAGTCCGACTCTTCGACGAAACGAGCGACAGATAAAAAGAACGTGCCTCCGATGCTTGACTCCTTCAGGAAGCGAACCAAACATGGATCGCGCAACGACGTATCTTCCTCTGGACTTGATCAAGGAGATCCTCCTCCTCCTTCCTACCCAGCACCTCCTCCTACGCTTCAGTGCCGTCTCCAAATCATGGAACACCGAACACCCTCATCTTGAGCTCCTCCTTCAGCCGCCGCTTCCACTGCCGGCCAAACTTGCCTCCTGCTGTCGCCGGCTTCGTCACCCAAGTCGACTTGTACCCAGGCGCAACAAAAAGCATATATCGCAACAACTTGAAATACCTCTTCGCCCCTGTGCTCCCCGGTAACCCCATCTCTTTCCTGGTTCGCTTCTACCACCCCATCGTCGCCCACTCAGGCGGCCTCCGCTTCCTCCCTGCTCTCCACCACTGGCATCACGCTCAGTTTTACCAATCGGTGGGTTTTCATGTTTACCAGCAGGACGACGAGCTCTGCTTCTCGGTGACGTGCGTTTGCATTAATAATTCTAGAAAGTATCCGTTTGTGATTCACACGTTCCATTCCCCCATCGGTGAATGGAAAGAGTTCCAGGAGCAAGGCCATGGCGAGGAAGGCTACGTCCCATGGCACTTCGTCGCCGCACAGTCAATGTTGGATGGGGTCCTCTATTGACTTCCTAATTCTGACCTTTTGATTTCTTGTGACCCCAAAGGTTCAGGATTTCAGGAGTTAATGTTGCCCTTAGAGTTGAGTATGGCCATTGAAGCATCATGCTCCAAATATGTTGCCCTCAGAGTGCTTGATGGTATGCTTTGGATTCAAGAAGGGAGTTACTCGGGGAAACTTGGGTTATGGACCCTCCGACGCCGCATCGGCGACTTTAAAACATTGTCAGTAAAGTAGGAAATTTCTTCGGCATGCCTAAAAGAGGAGTGTTCCAGGGGGAGGATGGGTTGGATATCGCTGTGGGATCATCCGGGGGATTCACAGGCATTGTATTTCCAGTTGGAGGTACTCACCATTTTCAGTCTTTCCCCGCGCCATACATCCAGCGCCGCCAAAACGTATAATTCTCGGCACTAAACCGTTAGCGCCAGTTAATTTCCGGTGCTAACATTCTTAGCGCCGACAATGAAGGCGCCAATAATTTAGCGCTCGTATTTACAGGTTTATTGCCGGCGCTGTAGCCTTAGCGCTGGCAATAGTTGTTTTAAGTTCTCCCAACCCCCCATCGAGTATCATCTTCTCCAGCCCATAGTCCGAGCCTCCCTCCCGCACCTAGCTCCGCTGCGACCTGACCTCTGCACAGCTCCCAGCCCTGCCCGCGGCCAAGACCCAGTCCGCGCCCGGCCCGAACCTAGCTCCGGTCTCGTCGCCGCCTGCTCTCGCCGCCGACAGTTGACAGTCGCCGCCTCCAGCTCCCGATCGTGGCTGCGGGTCGTCACCACCACCAGATAAGCTGAAAATCTTGAGAAAATTGGTTGTTATGCTTCTATTTGGTGATGACGTTGATTAACTAGGGTTTTTATTTACCAGCGCGGGTTTCTATTTGAGGATGAAATATTATTAACTAGAATTTTTAATCTTCCTCAAATCTTCCTGCTTTTCTTTTCAAATTGCTTGATCCATGCTAAGGAAGTCAACTATTCTTTTTATTCTTCTGTATTTGAAGCCTATATTTGATGAAGGATATGTTTGTGCCGGGATCTGAAAATGCTGAGAAGTTCGTGTGTTTGTGTCAGGATCTCAAAATGCTTGAACCAGGACTTTTTGTATTCTTTCATTGTCTCACACAACAGAAGCTCAAACCACATTGATTCCTCCTCACATGAAATGAAGAAACACCCACTCTTTTATATCTACTTGAAATCACGATCATGATCACCGCCATCATTAAATTCTTTTCTTCTTTCCCTACCAAGAATACATCACTCTTTTGAGCACAAGTAGTCTGGCATTGCTACATGTAAAACGTTTGATGGGTCTTGAGATTTTTGATGTGATTAGCCTGTTTTGGTTACTGGCTTCGTGATCCGATCCTTGTGACCTTTCTTCTTGTGTTGTTAACCATTTGGTTCTGAAACTAGATAACAATAATGAATATGATGACCATAATATGAAAAAGACGATGAAGATCGACACAGGTTCATTGGGTCCTTAATCTTGCAAGCCTATGGTTTCTTTCTTTGATTCAATTATTTTGGTAGTGTTTATGGTTTAAAATTATGTATTAGATCAAGGATTTCTTCTTGCACTTCTTTGAATGCCACAAATTAGAAATTTAAATGCATTGCACCACTCATTATCTACAAGAAGCTCCCATCCAAGTTGGATTAGATGAATATGGATCCTGCGGCTCAAGTTCTAATGACGGCTCGACTGTACAAATATTAACGCTCGAACAACTCGTTGACTTTCTTCGATGGTCAAAACTAATCATGATACGTTCTTTCCCCCTTGGAAAACGCAACACTAATGTACTCGTCTTCCCTGTTTGGATTAATTTGAAAATCCGAAACTGAGGCAATTGGAGAACTGAAAATCAATTCTCTTAATTTTCAGTATTTAATTTGATTTTAAAATTTGAAATTAAGGAAATCAAACAATTCTAATTCTTTCTCAATTTTGATTTGTATTCTAAAAATTTTAAGAGAAATTCTAGTTATTAAGAATTGGGGTGATGCCCACAAATTAAATGATAAAATTATATAATTCTTAGGTCATTTTAGTAAAATTTTTTAATTTTAAATTAATTTGTCTTTTTAATTTAAAATTTTTATACTTTCTTAACTGAAAATAAATTATTTTTTAAAAAATTATAAATTTTAAGTTTATCAAGTTATTTAACTTGTTAGCTAAAATATAATAAATAAATCCTGAATTGATTTTATTATATTAATTTTTTAAAAATAATAATTATATTAATAAAATATAATAATTAAATTTTAAAATATAATAATTATTATTATATTAATTTTTAAAACCATAAATCATGTTTCTAAGAAAATATGCATTTTATGTTTATCAAACTATTTAACAAAAAAATATATTAAATAAATCCTAAATTAATTATATTATAATTATAGAATCCTTTATTTTTAGGTCATTTTTAAAATATATATTATTTTTTTAATTAACTTACTATTTTCTAATATTAAATATATTATATTATTCTATTCACTTACACATAAAGTATTAATTTTAAAAAATAGTATTTATTTTGTGTTTGTAAATCATATATATATATTTTTAGTATTTTGTACCAAATTTAATATTAAATTTAATAATTTTTTAAAATTAAGGGAATTAATCAATTCCCAATTTTACCTAAAAAATATTCATCCAAACACCAGAATTGGACAATTTCAATAATTTTCTCAATTCTTCGGAATTGAAAGAATTGATTAATTCTTTAATTTCAGATTGAGAATTCATTCAAACAGCATATAAATATCTTTTTGGCTCTTCCACGTGAGATCGGGCTCCTAATGGCATAAAGTTTTTAGACTAATTGCACGCATGTTGCCAATATGAAAGTTAGTAAGAAATAACATGTTGGCCTAAATTGGAGAAATGAATGAATGCATGGGGTTGAACTTAAGCAATTGAATTAATCAAATTTATCATGGTCCTAAATTTATCTCATTTAGTTCAACAGTTATTTACTTAAATATTGCATGCTGTTGTGGTATGTATAAAACATTACACTAAGGATTACACAAATTTCTAATATATGTATAAGAGTTGAATCCAGATATATCAATAGAGTAAATATATTTCTTAACTTTCCTTACAAGAGCAAGAGACTAGATAAGGAAATATGATATCAATACATTGATTATATGAATATGCACAATCGAATAAAGTAGGAGGTGTTAGAATATGTAGTTGTAGGATAACAGAATGTGCATTGCACTAATTGGATATTTCCTAGTGAAAAATCATGATATTTAAACATATCAAATCCACCAAAGTAGACAGTTAATGTAACAACAACTAATAATAAGGAGATGATATTAGAGGATTAATCCGTGATGTTTTTGGGGATTTAGCATTTGATTACTACACAACTTTCAATGAGGTCGACATGATAACTAAGGGTTGTAATTGAGATGGTTAGAAATTTTACAAAGTACTTAATGATTTTAATATTGAGTTGTATTCGGAATGTAAAAATTTTATATTTTTATTGTTTATCATGCGGTTGTTGGCCGTAAAGCCCAAGTGTCGATGAAGTAATTATAAGTATGAGACAATATCTCTCATATCGTGTGTTTGTCTATTCCATAGTCTGAGGTATGGATTAAATTTTGCTAATTTGTAAGCATGAAATATAATACATATTTTTTTACAAGACATTATTAAAAAGGTTGCAAGTGTAGCATCTCAGCAGCAACAACAAGAAGATGCTGGCGGTAGCTAGTTTGGGTTGAAGGAGAGTCCTTTCACTTCCCAATTTGCTAAAATATATTTGTTATATATTCTGAATATTTTTTATTTATGGAGATAGGTAGAGGAGGTGAGACTTCTTAATGGACATATATTATTACTTATACAAATTTTAAATTTCATATTTCTATCCACGTAGACTTATTTGAGAAGATCATCTATCAACCAATAACTGAGAGTATGGCAAGTGGACATGAGCATCGAATGACATAGTTTTTTTTGTTTGGATGGACTGTGTATTTGACTTTATTTTATATCATTAGACTTCTAATTAAAGAAGTATATGCATTGTATTTAGAGATTAATATTGTACTTATATTTTTGGACGTTGTATTTGTGTTTGATATATCAGTTGTATTGTTTGGAATTAAAAATATATTGAGAAAGTAGTTATGTTGTATTTAAAGAATTTAGATATGGATGAGAACAGCATATTGTTGTATAGTGCTAATTGGCCATTAGCGCCACTAAAAAATAAAAAAAACGCCGCTAATGGTGACACGGCACTAATCTTAAATCGCTGCTAATGGCTTTAGCATTTAGCCATTAACGGTGCTAATGGATAATATCATTAGCGGCGTTATTGATTAACACTGCAAACAATAGTATTTGCAACGCTAATTATTCACATTACTGGCACCTAAATTAGTACCTTGTTTGATTTTTAAAATTGCTATTTTAGCGCTACTAATATTCGCAATATTAATTATCATGGCATGCTATTAACGCTACTAATATATTCTTGACATTAATTTTAATTATAGCGACGTTAAAATAGTATCGGAAATAGTTGTAAATATTGCAGGACTGAAGTACCCGCAAGAGATGAAGGTCCTGCGCTACGACCTGAGAACAGAAGAGTTCAAATTGATATTCAAGATTTGTGTAGGCTTTTATCCAGGAATAGTTGATTGCGTCCCTTTATGTGTTGCCTACGAATTTCCCTGTTCTTGATGCTTCCGATTCGCTTGGCAGAATCCTCTTTTTGTCTCCTATTTGCATTTTAGATCGAGCTTCTCATTTGTTTTTTGTTTTATTATTCATCTCCTTCTGAGAATTCACTGCTGAGCTCAAGTGTAGATCAGTCAGTGATCATCTCTCGGCATCCATGCAGGTTAAAGTACGATGGTCCTCAGCCAAGGCTTGAAGTTGAGCGGAAGACAGAGATAAATAGAGAATCGCTTTGAAAGAAGATATCCATCGCATTTATTTTTCAAAATGTTATATTAATTCCTTGGGGCCAACTTTTTGCTTCTTTTACCAGACCGCTAGCAACCTACGTTGTATCTGTTTGAATAAAATGGAGACAAAGAGCAAGCTAGAGAACTATTTGGCGGAGAAATTATTTTATAATTTTGTAATTTTTTAAAAAATGTTATTACAATAATCTTTATTTATCGCCGTTATGTAACTCTTTGTTTACTCTTTAGATATTCATCAATTAAAAATATTAAAAATAAACTTAATCAGTAAATCACTAACAATAAATTTTATTTTTAAAATCAAATTGAATTCGATCACTTACATTCATTCAAATAATAACATAATTTGATTTAATTCTAATATTTTTTCTTAAATTAAATTTTTTGTACAATAAAATGCGGAGAACTCCATTATCAATTCTGTTGATGCGAACCATATGCTTTTTAAGTCATCAAACCACCACCAATAATACTACACAAACAATCTCAATCATATATAGATTAAATTTCTACACTCTATTTTGATATATAATTAAGCTTTCAAATGTCTGGAAAATTTCAATGACAGGTTTTGATCTTCAATAGCATTCTTTCAATTTGAACATCTTCTTTATCTTCAATGACCTCCATAATTTGTTCATCAAATGCATGCCTATTACCACCATCGACAAAAAAAAATTTTCATACCTTTCTTGGGTTTCCGTGAACAGCTCATTTTTGGAAATTTTGTTATCTTAACTCGAAGACAAATCATCGACTTTATTTTTTACTTGGATTATAACCTTTTTTTCAAACTTTGGCACAACTTTCCATTGCTCTTTTAAATTAAGTCTGGCTTTGTTCTCCACTTCATCTAGTTGCAGATATTCACAAATACTGACATTCCATCCATTATTGCTAAATTTTTTTTCCAAACAATTTCGCATCTACTTCGCATTTTTCAATATTCTTATGATTTGTTGAAGAAAATTTTCTTCCACCGATGCCTGAAAAGGAAATTGAACTTGCATACGCTTTCTTCTAAACTCTTGAATTTTCAAACTTTATTTCTTCTCTTCATCATCTCTTCAAACATCTCTATCTTCCACAATCTCCCACAAATCTACAACTCAACATCAATTTCCAGAACCATGTCCAGCAGCAGCCTGACTTTGCTTGATCTCATGTGCTACCAAAGAACCTCGTGTGGTTCTCCAGGTCGCGCGAAACACATACACCCAATAATAATACAAAGCTTTTGGATCATCCCCGAACAACATGTACCATGTCTGTGAGTGACTGTCCTCCAGAACCGACATGGAAAAGCAGTTCTCAGGCAAGAGTTATTGCAGGTGAATGAGGTCTTTCATTCGCCTGAGACGGAATCGAACAAGCCTAAGATTGTTTCCTTCGCGATCTTTCGTCATCATGATGCCCAATGAACAGAAAAACCTATCCTTTTCTTTTGCAAGCATAGAATGCAACTATGCAAGCGATAGGAAAATTCTCTCTCTGGTGGATAGTTTGAACATGGGAATGACGGGGTGGCGGGGGGTCTGTTTCGCGGTCGGCCGAAACGGTCTCGGCTTCGGCTCAAAACCTTGATGTTGGCGTCCGACAACATGCGAAACCCGAAAGTTGAAGCCCTAGGCCCGAATCCGATACTTGTTGGACAGCTTGTATATAAACCCCAAGCTGGCATTGGTTCTGTCGCTAGGGTTTTCTTGCAACATTTTGCTAGGGTTTTCTTACATTTTTCAAAACTTCGAGGATGCCGCGCCGGAGCACGAGGACGATGCAGAAGTACACCGGGAAAGCTCTCTCCGATGACATGCTGGAGGAGATCCTCCTCCGGCTGCCTTCCAGTGAACCCCTTTGCCGTTTCAGATCCGTCTCCAAATCATTCGAGTCACTCATCTCCCACCATTCTTTCGGCCGCCGATTCCGGGCCAGACACCAGTCGTTGATCGTGGGCTTCTTCACCCAATTTGAGCCGATCACAAGGATAAGAGCAGGCTACCAACAAGGATGGTTCACTCCCACCACCGAGGGCACACCCAGATGCATCCCGATCCGCTTCCGTCATCTTATTCTTGTCCAGTCAGGAGGACTTCTTCTCTGCCACCAAAACAACCGTGGCGGACTGTTCCTCTTCAATCCGATCACTGGTGGCTGCCGCTTACTCCCCGAGCTCTCTCACTCGAATCACTGGGACTGTTACCGAATGGTTGGATTTCATGTTCAACCGCAAGACGAGCAACATGGAGACGAACTCTTCTTCTCTGTGGCCTGCGTCTGCTTCAAAGGCGATGATCGTCTTGCAATAAGCCTGTTTAGTTCAGTCACCGGCCAATGGATCGTCTCTCAGGTTGTCATCCGATGTTTCATTGCCGTTGCACCGGTGGTGCTTGATGGGGTCTTTTACTGGATGCCCAACTCTTCATGTTTGATTAGTTCACCTGACAATAATGGGATCTCGAAGCTTATATTGTTGCCATCGGAGTTGAAGGAGGCCATCAACCAATCAGACCCCAGATGCATCGCAGTCAAAATACTTGATGGCCATATTTGCTTCCTTGTTGGAAGCGCCATATTAGGCCTCAAGCTCTGGAGCTTTGACGTGGAGACCAATTTATGTTCATTGAAGGAAGGTCTGCGCCTAGAAGTGATGAGAGAAGTTAATCCTACTAGTGCGACAATGTGGTCATTTCTCCCCAGCGTTCCAGAGGATCCAAATGCACTGTATATCCAGTTGGAGGACCTGGCCTACCCACGCGAGATAAAGCTCGGGCGCTATGATGTGGAAACGGGAGAGCTTAAAGTCGTCATCAGAACCTGCATACGTTGGAGCACACAATTTTTTGCATTCTTTCCATACATCTTGCCTAATTGGATCCATCCGCTCGAGACTTCTGAATTGTGCGACAAACTTCTCAGGTGAAACATTCTCGCTGTCCACAGTCAGATTTCCTATCAAAATTTCTAAATTCAAAATTTTAAAATTTTAAAATATTAAAATTCTTAGAACTTTAAAGTTTCATGAAATAAATAGACTCTTAGTTGATTAGTAGAACTATGAAATTTTATGTTGAATGTTATTTGAAAAAGAATTATTTAAATTTTATTTCAATAATCTTGTTATACCCTTTTTCTTTGTGAATGAGTGATACATAAAAAATCCGTTGGCTATTATTTTCATTTAACATAATTTCATATGCTATAATTGTTGGAAATTGTGTAACTAAGGAGGTGGTCATTTCATTGGACTTTCAGAAATTTAAAATCCTGGAAATTTAAAATCCATGGATTGGATGGTGAGTTTATTATGTAGGACTTGTAAATTTAGTATTTTAAAGTATAGTGTTTATTTTTATTGTACCTTTGAATTCTAAACCTACAAATTTTATATTTGTTTAATTAGACTTTTGAAATATAATTACTATTGAATTTGAACAATAAAATTATCACAATCTAAGAAAAAAGGCAACAAAGGAGGAGGAGCAAGAAGAAAAGAAGAAGAAAAAACAATAGCAATTGTTGGAGAAGAAAAAGAAGATGACGAAAAAGGAGGAGGAGAAGGAGATAAAGGAAAAAGTAATAGCAGCTATAAAAGAAAAAGGAGAAAAAAAGAAGAGATATCCACCTTAGGAAAAGGTGCTACAAAAGAAGGAAAAGGAGAAGAAGAACAAGAAAAAGGAGAATTGTAGAAGAAGCAGGAGAAGAAACAATGGTTCTCTAATGTAGAAGGAGGAGAAGAAAGAGAAAAGAAGAAAAAGGGAACAAGACCCTTTTGTAGAAGGAGGAGGAGGAGTAGGATAAAATAAGGAAATGAGCTCTGTGGTGGAACCTTAACAATTCTCTTCAAGATTTGAGAGAGAAAGAGAGAGAGATTGTAACTTGACAAATTAAAGGGATGATCAGTGATTATCGTGATAATATTCACAGCAAACCCCACCACAAGAGGTCAAGGACACAGAGTTAGTATGACGGAGATAGAGTAGTAAAGTGAAAACAACCAAAACCCTAGAATGCCTCTACGAGAGTTTTTCTCATCAACAAAATTTAAAATTTAACACGTGACATCACGTGTTACACTTAGACTCTAAAACTTGGGATTCTAAGTCTTACCATTTGTGGTGGACTTGTAAATCTCAAATTTGCTGGAATTTCAAAGTTTCAAAATTCTAAAAGTTTGTGTAATAAACACTGGAATTTAAAGTCCCAAAAATTTTAAAATCCCATCAAACAAATACCTCTTAAGAAATCTTAGATTAGAATATAATAATGATCTAAATTGTTTTTATGATCCTCAAATATTGTATTGCTATGGCATTTAGTATGTTGCATTTACCACTTCTTTTGAAATAATTTTATACTTCAAGATAGGATTTCTTTCTTTTTATTTTGGAAAGTCTATGGGTATGATAGTTGAAGTAAAAATGGTTAACTTTTGATATTTGGTATTTCCAAAATTACTACTTTACAAGTAGATCTATATAGTAGACTATCAATGAAACTAGCTTGATAGAAAAAAAAAACTTGGCAGAATTTTTCAGTTTCATAGTTTCCTTCATTCTAAACTCTATTTGTTTATTCCTTACATATTTTAAATGTTCTATAATAATTATACATGTTTTAACTGTTATTTGACAATTATACAACAATTTTGATCACCTATTTGTTGCTTATTATGGAATCTCACTTAATTCATTACACATGTTTTATGTATTGTTTTCGTTCCATATCTCACATTTATTTTTCGTTTTACATTGAGTTTTCTTTCTATGTGACTATTGTATATATTTGGTGATTTGTACATATTTTGTAACCATTATGAGTTTTGTGATAATTATGCAACTGGAGGGTGAAATTTTGTGGGAGTGTTTAGTTTAAAATCATCTTGTTGTTTAGTCAGACTAGCTAGTTTCAATTTGAACTAGAATTGAACTAGAGACATTATTCCAAAATGAGATCATCTCAAGTTTTAGTCTCAAACCAATATAAGTCTTAGTTGTGTGAATTATAAGGATAGTAAAGGGAGAATAACTTGTGTTAAACTACACTAGTGTTTTTCTTTCTCCTTTTTTGTAGAAGGAAAAGAAAAGTAGACATACTTCAACACATACCCTAGCCTAACAGCTTCTCCAAAAATGAAGAGACTAACAATCATAAAAGATGTAGAAAATAACTTGTCAGAACATAAGTGTGATTCCTTTTGATGTATTACTTGATGATTGTATTTATCTACAAGACTTTACTCACAGAGATCTCATAAAGAAGCAAAATGTTATGAAATTTAGGATTACCATGAACATCCTATAGTATTTTTATGAAATTTAGGATTACCATGGACATCCTCTAGTATTTTTAATTTACAATAGTTTTTGATAGATTTTTAGTAATTTTTGACATTGTTTTCATTTTGAAAGGGAACTCTTAATTGATGCCTTTCATTTGTATGAGTTGAACAATTAGATATTGTTTCACCATTAGTTCTTAATAGTTGGTTTTTTTTGTTTTTAGTGAGTTGAAACAACACTTCTTATTCATGGAATAATTGGTGCATTTCATTTGTATGGATGGGTCAAACAACTTGACATTGCCTTGCCATTAGATTGAGCACTCCTCTATATATATATATATTTGGTTTTAATTATATTTTACCTTGAGATTTGATTGCACATTGACATCTTGTCTTATTGAAGAATGCATGTATAAATTAGTTACTGATCATTTCTATGATGTGATGCAGGGTAATGTACGATGGTCATCGAGCAAGTGTTGCAGTTATCCCCAATTGTTTTTAAAGAAGATGCATGTTTCAATCATCTTGAGATCTTCTGATTCCTTGATGGCATAGGCTGATACAAAAGAGATCATGTTGTTGTTATTTGTTTCGTTTTCAACATCACTCCTATAAAATAATTGATAGGAGAAACTATCAAAGGGAACATGTTGTTGTTTATTTGTTCCTTTTTCAGCATCAGTACTCCTATAAAATTATTGATAGGAGAAACTATAAGGAAATATTAAGGAAGACTTTGTTGTTGTATCAGTTTCTGTTGTATGTCAGCTTTCTTGTTATATTAGATTCTGTTGAAAGATTATATTGGTTGAATTTATTTCCGAATTATATTCTTAGATTTTTGATGTCAATATAGTGAAGGTTCAAGCAATTCCGTGGTATTTGTGTATATTTCAACTCAACTTTTCTTCTTCTTTTGCTCTTAGGATTAGAGCTCAAGAGTAATGTTTCTCTTGTAGCTAAATGTGGATCACTTTTCTATCAAAGTTGAGAAATTAATGTGATGTGCTGCAGGAAATTCCCTGAAACCAAGTCCATATATATAACATTTTTTTCAGTGAATAAAGAAGGTAAATAAAACTTGCAAAAAAAAAAATCTCTCTGACTACCTACATTCCTTTGGAAACGATTGAGGAGATCCTCCTTTGCCTTCCATCCAATGGTCTTCTTCTAAGATCCAATATTGTGTCCAAGCAATGGAACTCGCTTATCTCCAACCCATCCTTCTGCGTTTGCTTCCAACCGCTCACTGAAGAAGAAGAAAACATGTTTAAGCAACTCTTGTTATGTTCAAATCACTTCTATTCTAGCAACAACGGCAATGTCATGTATTTTTGCTAGTTCTTGGAATTCTTAGAAACAATACTAGATCTCAATTTTCTTCAATTTTTTTTGCATGAGTTTGCCAATTTTCTTTTATCACAGGTGATCATAGTTTCAAAAGAATTTAAATATCCGAGCTTTTGCTGGTATGGTCGCTTAGTTGTTTTAATGCTCACTACCTTTAATTTTTGAGTCATATACAATTTTTTACACTAATGCTTAACTCATGTTTTTTTTTATATTTATATATACAATTTATAACTACCAGTCACATATCCTCCCGCCTGTCCACTGGCCTACTAGCCTACTATGTCTAACAATCTCTCCCCCTCAAGGGCTCAACGTCCTCTTTGAGTTAGCCCACACCGATCAAAAAATATGGAGTAGTACTAATACCACTAAGTGACGTCTCTGACTATGTATGATATTATCCTTGAGCGTTCATGACTTACAACTTACCCGACCTACATAATTAAAGTACTCCCATTTCCACGTATCCTAAAACCATATGGGTATTATTATTTTTGACTAAACCTAATACACAAATATGATTTTTTTTTTGCTCTAGGATCATCATGATAAGGGGCATGGATAGCATGGGGGATGTATAGCTTGTGGTGGATGGGCTCAACGAGGAGGTTGTGAGCTAGCCTTTGACCCATCTTATGTTCCTCGTTGAGTGAGGCTTGGTACCTTAGCTCAGCCAGCAAAGATTCCAAATCCAACAAAGATCTTGTACCCACTAGAGATTCCAAATGCACCAAAAATTTTCAAGGCTCAAGAGCTCCCAGTAGCACAAGGCAAGGCCTTGCTTGAAGTCATGGTGCAGTTACTCTAGCAAGTATGCTTAACCACTAATAATACAGGTGCTAATGCAAAACTCACACAATTCATGAATTTGGCAATGATAGCATTTGGAGGAAAATTCAATGCCATTGCAGTGGATAATTGGATCCAGAAGATAGAGAAGAAATTCCAAGTTATGAACTGTAATGACCAAGAAAAGATTAATTTTGTTAGCTATCTACTAGAGGGCAATGCAGAAGCATGGTGAAACATTGGGGATAGTTCAGGGAGGCTTTTCTAGAGTAGTATTTCCTAGAGCCTGCTCTTGTGGACATGCTGTGGGAAATACTCAACCTGAATTTAGTAGGGTCAAACTGTTGCTGAATATAAGGTAGAGTTTGAGCACCTTGCCTGATTCATACTAGAGTTTGTGGCTATAGATGTTCAAAGGGTGGCATTATTTATGAATAGATTGAGGCCTGCAATCTGTGAAAAAGTGAAAGTGTTTGAGATGAAAACCTTCACTACAGTGTTTAGTAAGGCTTTATTAGTGGAGAGTGCTATTGCGAAGTCCAAAGCTAAGAGGGATGCTGAACAAAAAAACTTGCCACAGGCAACATGGCAAAGTTGAGAGTTATCACTAGTAACCCACGAAAAAGCATAAGATAGAAGGAAAGAAACCAATGGCACCATAATCTCTGAAAACTCCATACTGTTACCTTTGTGGAGATAAGGAGCATATGTCACACAACTATACACGGAGTCCAGATGGAGTGCACCTTTATTATATTTATCATCAACCAAGCTATGAGTTAATGAACTGCCCAAAAGGAGGACAACAACAAGGGAGACCACCTGAGCAAAAGAAGCTGAAATTAGCTTGCATGTTTGCACTCACTCATCAAGACACTCAAATTTCCAGCAATGCCATTCGAGGTATGGCAGAAATTTACGGTATTACTACATGCATTCTGATTGATTCTGGATCTATACATAGTTTTATTGCACCACATTTTGCACAAAGACTGAACCTACTTGTTATACTATTGGATTTTATTTTGATTGTGGGGACACCATCAGGGGTGACTTTGATAGCTCAAGAGTTTCTCAGAGGTTGCATCTTCGGATTAGTGGGTATGACCTCCTGATTGATTTGATGGTGTTAAATTTTAGTGATTTTGATATAATATTTGGCATGGATTAGCTTGTTACCTATCATGCCAATGTAGACTATTTTAGAAAAGTGGTTAGTTTCCATCTTCTAGGGCAACCATCTTTCAAACTAGTGGGAATTGAAGAAAAATCATCAATCATCATCTCCGCAATGCAAGCTCGACAATTATTGTAGAAGGGATATTAGATTATGTGGCCTTCATCTCAGAAGATCTTATAGAAATATCATCTCTTGCAAGTATACCAATAGTGTAGGAATTTTTGAATGTTTTTCTAGAGGAACTACCAGGATTACCTCCTAAAAGAGAAGTCGAGTTTGGCATTAAATTGATTCTCGGAATGACTCCTATTTCTAAAGCTCCATACAGAATGACACCAATTGAACTAGGAGAGCTAAAGAAGCAATTACAACTCCTAGATAAAGGCTTTATTTGCCCAAGTATATCACCTTGGGTGCTCCAGTGTTCTTTATGAAGAAGAAGGATGGCACCATGAGACTATACATAGACTACTAGCAAATGAACCAAGTCACAGTGAAAAATAAGTATCATATTCCTCGAATTTATGACTTATTTGATCGGCTTCAAGGAACTCAGTTGTTTTCGAAAATTGATTGTAGATCATGGTACCATCAAATGAAGATCAAGGGAGCAGTCATTGTCAAGACTGCTTTTTGAACTAGATATGGTCATCATGAATTCTTAGTCATGCCATTTGGGTTAACTAATGCACCAATTACTTTCATGGACTTGATGAATAGGATTTTCTGATAATATCTTAATACATTTGTGATTATGTTTATCGATGACATCTTAGTGTACTCTAAGAGTCGAGCTGAGCATGAACACCACTTGTGAATTGTGTTGGAAACCTTAAGGAAGGAGAGACTATACACCAAGCTTAGCAAGTGTGACTTTTGGCTTTCAGAAGTGGTCTTCTTGGGGCATGTGATCTCAGGTGCAGGCATATCAGTAGACTGTAAGAAGGTGGAAGTAGTGTTGAATTAGAAGGAGCCAACCAATGTGACTGAGGTAAGAAGCTTCTTGAGCTTGGCAAGCTGCTACAGAAGGTTTATGGAGGGCTTCTCTAAGATAGCTACTTCTCTAACCAAGCTGACTCAGAAGAGCATAAAGTTTATTTGGAGTGAAGAATGTGAGCAGAGTTTCAGGGAGCTCAAGAACATATTGACTTCAACGCCAATGTTGACCACACCTTTTGGTAGAGAAGGATTGATTGTTTACAGTGATGCTTTAATTAAAGGCTTGGGATGTGTGTTGATGCAACATGAGAAGGTCATGGCCTATGCTTAGCTATAGTTGAAGGTTCATGAGAAGAATTACCCTACTTATGACCTAGAGTTGGCAATCATTATTTTTGCTCTTAAGATATAGGGGAATTTTTTATATGATCAGGCTTTTTGAAATTTTCACTGAAAATAAGAGTCTGAAATATCTTTTTACCTAGAAGAAACTCAATATGAGGCAGAGGAGATAGTTAGACTTTTTGAAGGATTATGATTGTTCTATTAATTATCATCCAAGAAAGGCTAATATAATTGTTAATGCCTTGAGTAGGAAGTCAGTTGGTTATGCAGCATCTTTATTAGTGGAAAAATGGAAGTCTCTTGAGACTATTTGAGACTTGAGGGTGGTATTCTTGGTGGAAACTCATCATCATGCCTTTCTTGATTGTCTACATCTTCAGTCAAATTTGGTATTGAGTCTTAAGGAGGGTCAATTGAAGAATCCTTCTTTTGAAGCCTTGCGGGAGGACATGGGTAAGAAGCATAAACCTAGTTTTCAAGTTTCTGCAAATGGTGTGATCAAATTTCAGAATTGTCTTTGTATCCCTATTTATTTGTAATTAAAGCAAGAATTATTGAATGAGGTTCGTTGCTCCAAGTATTCGGTGCATCCCGATAGTACTGAGATGTATCGAGATTTGAAACAAGACTATTGGTGGCATGACATGAAAAGAGATATTGTAGAGTTTGTCTTTAAGTGCCTCATTGCCAGTAGGTGAAGATTGAGCATCAGAAACCTATAGAAAAGTTGCAGTTCCTTTCCATTCCAAAATAGAAGTAGGAGCACATCACCATGGACTTCGTGATAGGGTTACCGAGGACAAAGAGAGGCTTTGATTCTGTTTGGCTGATTGTGGATATACTCACCAAGTCAGTACAATTTTTTGCCTATTAAGAGAATGTACTTATTGGATAGACTCGCTAAGTTATATGTGGAGAAGATTATGTAACTATATGGAGTACTGGTCACCATTATTTTTTTTCATGATCCGAGGTTTACTTCTAGATTTTGGGGTAGCCTGCAGCGAGCTTTGGGTACTCAACTTCAGCTTAGCATTGTCTTTCATCCACAGATAGATGGTCAGTCAAAGTGGACAATCCAAACTTTGGAGGACCTTCTCAGAGCTTATGCCTTGGAGTTCAAAGAAATTTGGGACGAGCATTTAGTATTAACAGAGTTCACCTACAATAATAGTTATCATGTCAATATACAGATGGCCTCATATAAGGCTTTATATGGGAGAAAATGCAGAGAAGATTAAGGTGATTCGGCAGAGGATACGTATAGCTCAGAGTAGATAGAAGAGTTATGCTAATTACTAGATGCAAGATCTGGATTTTCATGTAGCGAAATATATCTTTCTTAAGATATCTCCTGTCAAGAGGGTAATGAGGTTTGGTGTAAAGGACAATCTTGTTTCCCATTACATCAGATTATTTGAGATTCTAGAGAGAATTGGTGTTGTTGCTTATTGTTTAACTCTACCTTCAACTCTGGCAAATGTGTATAATGTCTTTTATATATCTTTGTTGAGAAAATATATTGTAGACCCTTTATACATTCTCACTATCCAACACTGTAATTGCAAGAGGATATGACATGTGAGAAACAACCTATTTAGATTTTAGAGCAGAAGGAGCATGTCCTTAAAAGAAAAGTAATTCCTTTAGTAAAAGTGCTATGTCATCATCACTCTAGAGATGAGGCTACATGGGAGGAGGAAGATGTAAAAGTAAAATTTTCACATCTATTTAAAAGTGTGTGATTAATTAAATTTAGACCCCAAATTCTTTTAAGATGGTAGGAATGTTATATTAGGATTTATTAGGCTTTGGGATGTGGGCTAAAGCGGTGGTTAAAGAGAATAAGTCAAAAGCATGTTTCGTTAAAAACTGGAAAGGTAGGTAATATAAATAAGTAGGAAAGAAAAAGTGGAAAAATAGAAAATTTATTAAACCTTTTTGTCATCATAGAGAAGTCATTGATGATAGAAGAGTTAAATGAAATAAAGAAGAAGCTTAGAGGTTATACCAAAATTGAATGTGATGTCGAGGTAAGAAGCCTCCATATTAATTAATTCCCTTATTGAAAACCATTTTCTTTTATATATTTTTATCATATTGAGAATATCCTCGATAATTTTTAGTACGTGTATAGGCTTATTTTCTTCACCAAAAACCTAGGATAATGGTTAGATTTCTGTATTTATTACCTTACTGTAATTGGGGATGGGGATTTGTTGAAATTCATTTAGAATAGAACCAGATAGAATTGTATAATTGGAAGGTAGGTATCTCGTTGTGAATTCATGTTTTGGAGAGGTCCCTGTGTAAATTTGCCATCTTCCTCACTGGGGAAAACCGACGGCAATCAGAGCGAGGCAGAGCGGTGAAGGGCTGGAGCGGCTGCGCCACGGCAGCGGCCTGGCAGGTCGAGGCGACGCGAGCGACGACTACACGGGCAACACACGCGGCGAGGTTGTGCACGACATGGCTGCAGGTAGTTCGACGGCGGCGTAGGGCAGCGGCCGCATGGGCGACGGTTGCGACGGCGGCGGCTACGCGGGCGACGGCGGCGCAGGACAGCAAATGCGCGGGCGGTGTCTGCGTGGGGTAGCGACCGCACGGGGCGCCGGCGCAGGAGGTGCCGGTCGTGCGGGGATGGCGACGGCAGCTGCGGTGGGGGAAGGGGTTAGGGGTTATGATTAGGGTTGGGATGGTGGTATACGGAGGAAGAAGGAGATGGATTTTGGTTTAGGTTAATTTTGGTTTTGGTCTCGGTTCGGATTGGTTTAGGTTTTCAATTGGTTTGGTGGGTTATTTAATGAATTGAGTTAATCAAATCATTAAAAGATTTGATTTAATTTGGGACTAATTGGGACTTAGCCTAATCCATTCTAATTGGGTTTGACCCAGAATATGATTTAAATACTGGTTCGGGTTAAGTTGAAACAGTAATGGGTTTGGGTTGTTTCTTATTTGGTTCAGTCTTAAGCAGGGTATTAAATCTCGGCCGAAACAATTTGGTTTCAGTCGGTGCCACAACAAATCGGTCAGATCTATTGCGGTTTAGGGTTTTCGGCTAAGGCGCCAACGCGCACAACGCGCGGCGAGCAGGGTGAGCGTAGTGCAGGGTGAGCTCGCGCCAGCTTCGTATCCGAGCTTGTGCCCTCGCCGGACTAGCCCTACGCATTCGCCAGCCTGCCGCCGCTCCCTCATCTTCCTAGCCCCTACTCTCGCAAGCTGGAGCCGGTCTTGCACCGGGACCAGCGCTGTTGCCAGTCTGGTTCCGACATCCTTATTAGTCTCTGTCAGATACTGTTCAGGTACATGATATTATTTACGTAACTGTTCATTATTTTAAAAAATTTTAAACATATTATATTTTTTTAATTTAAAGTTAAAAAATAATTAAAATAAAGTTAAATTTTAGTCAAAATATAATTAATAAAAAAAATATTTTGGTTGAAACTAAAATGAAAATGATTTCGATCGAAATACGTTGATTTTTTTGTTTATGTGCATGCGTGCATGACCGTTCCACCGAAAGTAAAGCTAAAAAAAATTTGTGTCGGTCTCACCCTTATGTGAATCGCTGACATGAGATTGCGCAGAGTTAGTTGTTCTGCTTCGTATGTCTATAAATATTCATTTGGATCGTTCAGGTATTGAATTCATAATTTCACATATAGATGTTTCAAATTCAACTGATGATGATGATGATTAGTTGTATTATATTATAATTAATAAATTATGTATGTGCCAATTATATTTTAATAATAAGTTAAATTTACTTATATTAATTTTTAACTTTTTAATCATATTCATATTATTTCTCATATATTTTTTTATATAGTAATATATAAAAACAATGGTTAACTATCAAAATTAATTTTAATTAATTAAAAAAATATTTAATATTGTGGTAAAATTAATTATAAATTCTTTCATAATTTTTAAATTTTTATAAAAAATTTTTCAAAATTTTATCGTATTTTTAATTTAAAGTCAAAGTATAGTTAAAATATAGTCAAATTCTGGTCAATATACAATTAATAACTAAAAAAAATCTTTCGGGCCGAAGTCGAAATGGCTGAAACTGAAACCGAAACCAACACTTAAAACCTTAATCTTAAGTGGATATTTAAAAATTATATAATCAATGAGATTATCAGAAAAATATAATTTTAATAAATTGGAGGGGTTTTCTGTAAAAGTAACTACCTATTCTTATCCTATCTACTCGCAACAATAATAGGATGTGTGATTACTAAAATATTGAGGGGTCTAAATGTAAATTTGAATACTAAAAGAATTGCTAAGAGCTCAATGCAAATCCATATAAGTTGAGGGGTTTACTGTAAAATGCTGAGCAGTAATTAGATTAATTTTTAAATTGCTATCAATGTAATCTAAAGGGATATTTACCTCCAATTTCTTAAGATTTGCCTTATTTACTAAAAATTTCTCGTGATTTCAATATTTACTTACGTGCTCTCTTTTTTAAATTTATTATCTACAACTATTGATTGTTATTTAATTAAAATTTTTTTCAAAAATTTCACTTTTATCTTTTATAATTTTATAACTAGATCTTTTAAAATTCTTAATTTCTCATCCTCTACTCTTTTTCTCAAATATTTATAAATAAACACTCAATTAAAACTTAAATTATGATTTATATATTTGTATATTTATAAATAGATCCCTCATATATTTTTATTTATAGATGAGTCTAAATTTTAATATTTTTCAAATAAGATAAATCTTGAGAGTTGTAGATAAATACTCCATAATTAAATTTAATGGGATTTTTATATATTAAACTTCAACCTTTCATAACTTTTTTATTGAATCTCCGAATTCAATAATTCAGTATCTGTTGGATTCATCTTTGTAAGTAGAATTTATATTTGAGTTTGAAACATAAAAAATCAATTACTTTATTTTTTTTTATTTGATTAAATACTTTTTTAGATGTTGTTAGTTTTTATTAAAATTCTCTATAATTATTGGCGGTTGATGAAGGATTAATTTAATTATTAGGATCATCTTATCCTCAAGGACAGGTAGGATATCAATAGAAAATCAACATTTGGATTATGCACCTTTGTTGAGGAAAATATGGTTACATGGAAGAACAAAAAGAAAGGAGTGGTTGTAAGTTCTGGTGCAAAAACATAATACAAAGCTCTACCTCTAAGAGTATGTGAAGCCCTCTTTTTACAATCATTCCCAAAAGGGCTTCAAAATACAAAGGAGACACCACCCAAGGTATTATGTGTTAATCAGTTAGCACTGCACATCTTCAATAATCCATATTTTATAAAAGAACAAAACATATTGAGATTGACCTTCACTTCATCACGGAGAAAGTACTAAAGAAGCAAGTGAAGCTAGTATATACCTCAATAAAGAATCAGCTAGCAGATAAACTTACTAAAGCCTTCAGAAAAGAATGCTTATCAAAAAACAACTCCAAGCTAGGGATATTGGACATTTATGCACTAACTTGAGGAAGGGTATTAAAAGAACTGGAAAATAAAGCTCAAAAATACCTATATGAAACTCAAACTTTAGAAGTATGGTTTGTATATTGAAGTATCTTCTTATACTTGAGAAAACCTACTTCATCACAACCCAATTAAGATGCCCAAATCTAATTTGAAATATAATACAAGAAAAAAACTGACAGAGTGTAAAATGGGTCATTAGTAAAGCCCCAATAAGAGTCAAATTAGGACATGAGTCTCCCAATTTAAAGGAGAAATACCAAGGTTTGTAAGTGACTTTTCTCTTTCAGAATAAAGAGCTCTTTTCTCCTTCTCTTAATCATCATTGAGAAACCCTAGTTTTCAGTCCATTAGTCCTAGAAATTCAATAAAAATAACAGTCTTACTATTGCAATCTCAACTATCTTTACTTAAAGTAATTTTACTAATCACGAACAATAAGTAACACATGATTTACAAGAATCCAACTTGAGAAACACCAGAACTCTCCTTTGAATTTAAGATGCTAACAATTAAAAATTTACAATCCTCAAATTTACAAACCGAACAAGAGTTTCTTCTTTTCTGTAACCTACACTGGAACTTACTGGTAATTCTACAATCACTGGCAGCTGAAGTAATTCCTACCTGTTCTTATGATGAACTGCTCATCTCTCATTATCTGTAACGACTTTGTGAACTAGTTCATAAACCATCTGAATCTCTTGTGCTTTCAGTCCACTGGGTTAAACTTACGTCATGTGGCCTTAAGTGTTGAAATGGATTCACAGGTGTAATAATCTCTTCATCTCCTTCCAACATCCTCACAACACTGTTCATTGAAGGCCTCGCCTCTTGCTGGTACTGAACACACCACAATGCCACCTTACACATCCTCTCAAATTTCTCCCTATCCTTCTCTTCAACACCACAGAATGATATGGCACTCTTCATTTCTCCTTGTTCAAACTTATTCCAGATCCATCTAGGAAACCATTCTTGGCTCTCAACTTGTTGGACGTCAAGGTTTCTCCTCCTTCCCAGTATTTCAAACATGAGCATACCATAGCTATAAACATCACATTTTTGAGTCACAGGGAACGGCATCCACAACTCTGGTGCAGCATAACCTGGAGTCCCCCTGCCTCCAGTATTGATGACCCCACTGTTATCCCTGTCACAAAGTTTTGCCAATCCAAAGTCAGCCACCTTTGGATGAAAATTGGGGCCAAGCAGAACATTTGCTGGCTTTATATCATAATGAATTATCTTCTTCTCACATTCCTCATGAAGGTATCTGATTCCCTTTGCTGTTCCAACAGCAATCTCATGAAGATTTTCACTGGAAAGCCTGTCTTTGTCACTGAACAAGTAATGGTCCAATGATCCTTTCTCCATGTACTCATAGACAAGTGCTTTCAAAGCGGTGTCAAAGCAGAAACCATAAAGCCGCACAAGATTGATATGGTAAGTTCGTCCTATTGTTGCAACTTCTGCCATGAACTGGGCTTCAGCTCTCTTATCCAATGTTTTGTGCAGGACCTTTACTGCAACCTTCACACCAGTAGGAAGCTGTCCTTTGTAGACTTCTCCAAAACCCCCTGAGCCGAGTTTTTCAGCATAGTTATGAGTAAAATATATCAGATGTTGTGGAGAAAATCTGATGGGCTTCTCTTTCATTATGTCATCAAGGAATCTCTCCACAGAAGTCATGTCAACCACGGACTCCACACCCATGGCAGAGCTTAGTGGCATAGTTGCAATTTCTCCATTAGCTGTTATAGTCTCTGATTGCTTTCTTCTCTTTCGAATGGTCTTTGATCGCTCTCTTCTCTTTCGAATGCATTTGATAATTAAAATGGTAATGACAGTCATTACCACGCTGCCGACTACTGTTGATACTGCAGGGAATTGAAAAAGCAAGTTCAGTTCAGTGCCTGGAAATTGTAACTTGTAGATCTACAGTAGCTAAAATAGTTGCTTACCAATGGAAATTGCAGTAGCTGTACCAGATGAGTTATTATCCGAGTTTGAAGGGGTGGAAGTATTCCTTGGAGAAGAAGACATCTCTGGCGACTAGTAACAAATTCAGTGAGATGGGAGGTTGATTAGTTCAAAATTTGGTAGTGTAAAAGCGTACTTTATGAGAACATGTAGGTAGTACTTGTAAGGTCTGAATCCTTTTCAACTATTACACATGCTTTTATCTGCTAAAAGATGAACTTATGGATATCTCCTGGGGATGCAAAATGATGAAAATTTTCATACCTTAAAATTCATAGAAATCTTGATTGTTTTCAATTGGCAATGACATTTTCTCATCACTTTCCTTGCTTTTATTAAATCGCACTAACTCTATCCATTGTTAAAAAGGAAGGTCTTATATATTGGTTTGCCCTTAGGTTGAGCTTCTTAATTATGCATGGCACGCGCTCCTGTCTTCATCTAACATTTGTTTTGCTTGTCAGTGAGGCTATTGATTCTATTTATGCTCTTGCAGGTGACTAAAATGGTGCATTTGTATTGCTCATGAGATCATTTTATCCATTTCTTTTTGCATGATGGAAGCAAGAAGACTATGTAGCTATTGCAGGTGAACTCTTATGTTAAGTATGTCACGCTGTTCTTGAGATTGCTGCATCAATTCTCTTGGTATCTTTCATTTTATCATTATGCGCAAGACCAAAGCATCATATCAGCAGGAAAAAGAAGGCAAAGTAGCATCCAAAGGATTAAGCTTCTGGGATTTGGGATTGCGTACCTCCACTGTGTTTGATGTTGCATCAACTGAAGATCTCTATTCCTCTTCTTCTTTACGTCTTTATATGTCTATGATGATGAACTCATCCAAAGATGATACGGAGGAGAAAGGTACACCCCTTGTCCTCTTGAATTATTTGTGTGCTGCTGGTGGTCAAATAAGGCGTTCTCTGCATAGATAACACTGTCGGCTGGCCTCGGCAATTCAAAATCGGCTGCGCTTTGATGGCCGCATATTCAATTTCTTAATCTGAAATGAGTATCATGAAGCCCTGGGTTTCAGAACTTGTGGAAATTACCACTTGAGATCATTGGAATTTTCATACCTGTCATATCTTTATAATTTCATATTCCCCTCAATTTCTGTAGTTCTCATTCCCTCTCAATTTCTGTAGTTGTCATTCCAAAGAGGTCATACATCACTACAGAAGCAGATTTGACAAAGTGCGAAGGTCTCGTTATTAGATTTATGATAATCATCGTATTTAGCTTAATGTCAATTTTTACATTTTATTCATGTGAGACTAAACACCAAACTGATGCTTTCCGGATGTTCAAAGCTGATATTCTCCTGTTTCTGGCTAGGATTTAGCTTCCTTCAACTTCTCGTGGTACGAAATTTTCTACCTGTAATAACTCATTTATCTGATGATTTATTAGAAGAAATTATTCACAAAAGCCAACATTCAGGAATTTGGTTCACTACTGGTTGATGAAGAGTGACATTCACCTTCAGGTATCAAAAATGAATTATTGATGAGATTTCAGCCTTTTATTTGTGCTAGTGAACAGTAGAGTTTTCATGTCTAACTGAATAATCAGAAACTTCTCTTTTTTGTGGAATTGTTCAGATTTCCTCATCTGCTGAATAGAATCTATTTATGCAAGTTTGTGTAATCAGTTGCTAGATGAACACCAGCCTTTACCAAAGAAATCTTCAATTCTCTAGTTATGACAGTTCCATAATCTTGGTTGGAGTTTACTCATTCTGCTCCCTGTTATTGGTCATTCATACAAATTAAATCGTTGGCTACCTGTATGCATTTTATAGAAAAATTCTGTACCTATAAAACATTTTTAAGCATAATTTTAGCATTGACGCCATTGAAAAAAGATGAAAGGTAGATGAACTTCCAGAAAATTTAAATTTGTTCTTACACCTAGACTGTTTCTATGTATTCTTCCAATCTTAACTCCTAAATTTTCATTGTTATAGCAATCATTTCTTGTGCTTATCAACTAGAATTTAATTAACCATATTGATTTAAGATTTCATGTGGTTGCTTGCAAATCATAGTTATTGATTTTGTTCGTGGTCCAGGTTCGGTGATTTAAGAATGAAACTAGACGTCATGTGATAACTTTTACAAGGTAATTAGTGATATGGGCATGACCATGAACTTCTAAGCATCAAATATTGCTGTCCTATAAGCCATTCCACACCAAATTAAAGCTCAATGAACAAACAAAGAAAATGAGCAATCCTGCTGTTGTAATCACAAAGAGTAATATTCGTAATCACAAAGACTTTATTTTGAAAGTAATATTCGTAATCACAAAGAGTCACTACCACACAGGAACTGGACTCACAACTCCCAACAGGAGAAAACGCCAGAACTCCCCATAGAGTAGTACTAGCTGTTTACCTTTAGAATAGCAAATTGTATATATCTAACTTAAACAAACTGAACAATAAGTTTTCTTTTATTCAATCTACACTATAACTTACTGCTACTTATTGACTCTTGTAGCTGATGTAATTTAAATGTGTTCTCATAATGAAATGCTCGTTTCATCCTTATTCCTCATTGTCCGTGGAGTAGTTGGTAAACCAACTAGTTGAACCTCTTGTGCTTTCAGTCCACTGAGATGAACTTCCAGCATGAAGTATTGAATGGAC
Organism: Trichopus zeylanicus subsp. travancoricus; assembly: GCA_005019695.1. Taxonomy (NCBI): domain Eukaryota; kingdom Viridiplantae; phylum Streptophyta; class Magnoliopsida; order Dioscoreales; family Dioscoreaceae; genus Trichopus; species Trichopus zeylanicus. The sequence continues at coordinate 152,021 of RXID01011022.1, forward strand.
TCAGTGGTGTGATAATTTCCTCCTCTCCCTCCAACATCCTCACAACACTGTTCATTAAAGGCCTCTTGTCTGGCTGGTACTGAACATACCATAATGCCACCTTACACATCGTCTCAGCTTTCTCTGTCCTTCTCTTCTATACTGCAGAATGTTCAAATTTATTCCAGATCCATCTAGGAAACCGCTCTTGGTTCTCAACCTGTCTGAACCCAAGGTTCCTCCACCTTCCCTGTATTTCAAATAGAAAGCATACCATAGCTATAAGCTTCACATTTTTCAGTCACAGAGAACGGCATCCACAACTCAGTGCACTAGAACCAGGAGTTCCGCTGCCTCCAGTATTGCTGACCCTCGTGTTATCCCTGTCACAAAGTTTTGCCAAGCCTAATTCAGCCATCTTTGGAGAAAAGTTAGGGTCAAGAAGAGCATTTGCTGGCTTTATATCGTAATGAACTATCTTCTTTTCACATTCCTCGTGAAGGTATCTGATTTCCTTTGATGTTCCAACAGCGATATATCTCATAAAGCTTTCCATTCAAGCTTTTGTCTCTCGTTGAACAAGTTATGGTCCAGATGCTTTGGAGTAAACATGATGGGCTTCTCTTTCAGGAAGTCATCAAGGAATCTCTCTATTGAAACCATGTCAACCGGGGACTCCACTTCCATAGCAGACCTTAGTGGCATGGTTGTAATTGCTCCACTAGTTGTTTGTAGACACGTATTATTTGATTGCATTCTTCTCTTTTGAACACATCTGATAATTAAAATGTCTATCACAATAATTACCACACCTCAGACCACTGTTGATACTGCAGGGAATTTACAAGAGCAAGTTCAATTCAGAACCTGAAAATTGTACTTACTAGGTGTGCACTAGCTAAAAGAGTTGCTTACCAATGATAACTGGTACGTACAAATTATCTGAGCTTAAACGAGTGGAAGTATTGCTCGGAGAAGTAGACATCTCTGGTAAACCACAGCAAATTTCAGAGAGTTCAGAGGTCGACTAGATCAAACTTTGATAATCGAGAATATATTTTTGAACATGTAGGAAGTAACTTGCAAAGTTTTAATTCTATTAAGTATTAATATGGGTATCTCTCAAAGAAGAAAAGTCATTCCAAATTTATATTTTGAAATATTCTGACATCTACATAGTATTGCCAATGCAATGGTAACTACATCTTTTCGTCCTTCGGTTAATTATTCACTGTTTTTTTTTTTTTTTGAGCTGGAACAACTCTATCCATATTTAGAAAGGAAGTCCCCCTATATTGGTTTGATATTAGATTGAGCTTCCCATTTATGATCGATGTCACTTTTGACAGTTTGTTTCTGAATTTCCTGCACAATTTGAAGCCCCTATTCCTACATGTAACACTTTACACTTCACCTATATTTGTATCACTTAGCAGGGGTAGCCAATTATTGATTCTCTTTATGCTTTCTTACGGGTGACCCGTATGGTGCATGTGCAGTGTTCACGAGATCATTTCATCGATCTCATTTGCATGATGGAAGCAAGAAAGCTTATATGTATCATTGTGGGTGACCTCAATGGAGGTTGTTGCATCAGTTTCTTCTGTATGCTTATTACATTATAAAAATAGCATGTGAGATGAATCGAAGAATCAGAATGGCAGGAAAAAGAAGGGAACTTCGCATTCAAAGGAGTAATCCATCGGTGTTCAGGATTGCTCACCACCGTTGTGTTTGATGTTGCATGGACGGAAGATATCTGTTCCTCTCCTTCACGTCTTCAGGTGTCCATTCCGAACTCATCCAAGGATGCTATGCAGGAGAAAGGCTTCACTGCTAGGTATCTCCTGCTGATCGGCTTCTTCTTATTCAAAGTCACATTCCGCATTTGATGATTGAACAAGTTTATTTTTTAACTCCAACGGAATTTTTGGTAGAATTTTAGCTCAAATGTTTTGAAGAGATAGATTTTTGAACCAAGAAAGTGACGGTGTGTTGTTTGTGCGAGTAACTCCTCAGATAAGATCTATGGAATTTGCAAGTTAGCTCCTCACATATCTATAATTGCATATTGCTCCCGTACTTTTATTGTCATTGCCCACTTCTTTATGTGCAAGTCTTGCACATGTGGGAGGTTGGAGGGTAAAAGGTATAAATCATAATTAAATTGGTGTTTAATGCATCTTATTCATAAAAAAGATTGATGAGGAAGACGAAAGTGAAATCAGAATTGTATATGTATTGAGCGAATTCAAGTTTCAAGCAAAGGAAAGAATAACAATTAAAAATGAGGGATTGATCTGCAGATCACAAAAATTTTGAGGTGTTTTCAAAAATGTTACATGGCGTTGACAGTTAAGCGTTGACCGCCATGATCTTTGTTTGGCCTGTCGTGTTGTTGAGTTGATAGTCAACGGAGACCAACGTGTAAAAGATCCTCGATTAAAAAAATATTAAAAAAGAATGCAGGAAATTTCGCCGCAAAATAACTTAATAAACTGCATGCCATTTGATATTCCGCCCCCGGCAGAACACGTGGCATACTGGTATTTGTGTTTTTGAATAGGAACTATAGCCTTAACCACCCTAAAGTTTTTGTATTTGGGAAAATCGCCTATGTTTTCAATATTAGCAAAAGACCTCCTGAGTTTTAACTTTTTTGCGAAAAAACTCTCTCATTTTATGTTTGATATTTATAAATATAAACTGATAAAGACATTTTTAATAGTAGTGAGAAAGAAAAAAAAGGAGAAAATAATAATAGCCGAAAGTTCTTATTCTACTATATTGATTAAAGAACCAAAATAAAGTATTTGTAAACAAACGGAAACGACAAAAATATTATGATAAAAATAAAAACAAAAAAGTTACATTTTTGAAATATTTGCAAAAAAAAATTGATAAAAAATATTAAAATTAGAATAGTCCGCTCTAACTGACGTTATTAGCTTGGGTCCTCTGATGAGGATTTTGCAAAGAAAAAACATATATTTTGTAAATATACAAAACATAGAGGGTTTTTGCTACAATTTGGATTGTGGATATACAATTGTTCGTCCAAAAGTTAGTTTATTTAGAAATCATAATAAGCCAGTGTTTTAAAAAGAATGTATTTATTTTGTGAGACTTTAAAAGTCAAAAAATTTTAATATTTTAGAACTTTAAAATCTTGTATTTAAAAAATTTGATAATATATTTATTTTATAAAATCTGTAAATTTAGAATTTAGAATTTTTATATTTATTTTATTAAATTTATAAATTTTGTATTTGTTTGATTAGAATTTTATGATATAGTCACTGCAAAATTTGTGTGATAAGATTACTTTATTTTAAAATTATTTAATATTTTATTTTATATGATATTAATGAATAAAATATTATATTAAATAATACCAAAGTTTGATATCTTAATAATAAATTAAAATTTTAATTAATAAATTTAAATAATAATATGATAAATTGTATATATAAATATAAAAAAAAACATGAGTTAAGCATTAGTGTAAAAAATTGTATATGACTCAAAAATGAAAGGTAGTGAGCATTAAAACAACTAAGCGACCATACCAGCAAAAGCTCGAATATTTAAATTCTTTTGAAACTATGATCACCTGTGATAAAAGACAAAAGAGCATTAGTTTTCTACGACCCCTCGAGGCATGCAAGCTAAGAAACAATCATATTTCAGAGAAGAACACACTATCAAGAAAATATAATGCAAAATACCTTCATTATTATAATTTTAAGGTAAGCAACGAGAAGGATGAGCTATAGTAAAATGCATGCACCTGATCAAGAAAAATTAGAAAATTAGAAAATATTCAGATTAAAGTGCATGCATTATGTCTACCACATGCCTAACATGGACACAACCAGGAAATAAAATGAATGTCAATAAGATTTTTGTCTGTTAATTCAGAAGATAATAGTGGAATTAGCATATAAATGCTATAGGCAGGCGTCAACTAGCAAAGGCCATAAAAGCAGCATATTTTAGACTCTTGTTGCAGATTAAAATGCAAAGGTTTAACAACAGAGAATCTTGGACCCACGACCAACAAGTAAATTTTACTGTGTAGTGGCAGCTTGAGAAGTAATTGGTCATGAATATCAAGGTTTGCAGTACTCTTCTACAAACTGCAATTAACTAAGGACTAGATATCATTTCTTAGGTTAGGCTTTGTACTCAAAATTATATTCATATACTAACTTTAAAGCTGCTAAGCAAATTAACCTTGTTAAAAAAATAGATTTAGAGATTACACCTGCCTTTTTAGTAGGAGTGAATTTTGATGAAGCTTTAGATTTTTTTGAAGGTAGAAGTGCTTCAACAGCATCATGTTCCTCTTCTGATTACTAATCAAATCTTTGGTTGTTGCATTGGAAATAGAAGCTTTTCTATTATTTGCATCTCCAACTTCCTGACTTCCTTCTGCAGTTGATTGCAAGGCCAAACAACCCAGGTGACTAGTTCTGCTAGATGTTGAATATTCAGAAATTTTCTGTACTCCTTTTGCCTTCTTTATCAGATTCTTAATATCTGGGTGAAATTTCGATGGGTCATCAACTCGAACTTTCTCAATTTCTGCTTTCTTGCGCACAGTATCTTTCCTAGAAGTATCCATAGAACTATCCGGTTTATCTTTATTTTTGAAGGAGACGTTGCTTTCATCTTCATGGCATGGTGCTGATCTTCTTATCGATGAAGAAACCATATCCTTGCAGGATCTTTGACATAGATTTAAAAGCAGCGAAATTTAAAAGAGGCCTAGTGAAGCTGATGCTCCAAATCATAATCCTTAACAAAACATCCACAAATCTCCACTAAAATTCATGAGATTCAACGACCAAAAAGGTGAAAGATTACATATTTAATTAACTTGTTCTACAAATAATTAATTACCAGAAAAAACGGAAAAAAAAAAAAAAAACAACACTATCTCAAGAAAAACTAATAGTTAAAAAAATTGTAGAAAAACTAGCAAAAATTCTAATAAATAATTACAAAATATTTGTTTCAAAAATAAACTAATCCTGGAGAGTTCAATCCAAAAAAATGGATATAAGGAGATGATGGTGAAAGATATATTTAAGGTAATGTGATGTTTAAAAGTAAACTTTACAATTCAACACATAATTTTATGTGATGGATTATCAAATTTGGAATTTTAAAGTCTAGTCAATTTTGGACAACTAATCAATCTCAAATTTATTAGAATTCAAAAATTTCAAATTGTAAAATTCGGTATAATAATTACTGAATTTTATTAATATCAAAATTTATGACTTTTAAATCTCACTAAAAACACAAATAATTAGAATAAATCAAGAAAAATTAGAATAAATTAGTTTTCAGGTTTTTCCACCAAACAAATGCATCCAAATTACATATTAGTTTTTAGGACTGCGCATTCAGTTCAAAATCGAAGCGAATCGAACTTAATAAACCAAACCAAAAATTTCTATTTTTAAAATTTAAAAAACACAACCTAACATAAATACTACAAAATAAAATTAAAATCAAACCAAAATATTTCAGTTCGGTTTGTTTTAACTAAAAATCAAAATTTTAAACTAATTTTATTTTTTTTTGTTTGAATTTAATTATATTCAAATCGAAATCAAAAACCAAAATCAAAACCAATATTATACATATAAATATAAATATATATATATATACACATGTAATTTAATTCAATTCGATTTTTATTGTTTTTCAAAATCAAAACTGAAATCGAACACCAAATTTTTTTATTTTAAAAACTGAGCTGAACCAAAAACTAAATAAACTAAACCGAATTGGTTATTCGATTCCATCGATTTTTTCGGTTTAAACCGAATAATGACACCACTATTAGTTCCTAAACTTTTATGTTGCTATAAATTATGTCGTCGCATTGGCAACAACTTTGCAAATTTGAGGGGCTAATGTGCAAAATTGAAGATTTATGATAGAGAGAGAGAGAGAGGAAAGAAATAGTCAAATGTACAAATCTTGACGAAGCGAATTCAAAGCGCACAATTTTCAAAGCTCGGAATTCTCTTCCTTTCGTTTCGCATCTTTCCCGTTTCTCTGTCATACTCCACCCCCCCCCAACCGGGAACCAATTCTAGGGTTAGGGTTTTCCTGATTGATCAGAGTCCCCACTTCCCGTGCGGGTCCTTCACTGTGGGAAAGGTACTCAGATCCTCCCTTCATTCTCCTCCTCTTGTCCATGTACGATGCGTCGATTTCGTCTTTTTTCCCCCTCTCGATGGATCTTATTCATGTCGAAATTTGCCGATTCTTCGGTTTGATGAGATGGCATTTGATTTAAATTTCTCGACTTTTTTGTGGTTATGGACTTGTGGGTTGGATTTGATATGTTCAGAATGTGGAGTGATCCAATCTAAGTGGAAGGATCTTAGCATCTAACTGAATGTAGGATGATTCATTTTGCTTTCTGTAAGTTGGACGCATAGTGGAACCGATGAAGAAATACGCGGTGCATTTTCCGACTTGAATTAAGATTTATTATTATTATTATTATTATTATTATTATTATTTTGTAGGGGTTATGCCATTCTTGTTCGTTTGAATTGACTTATCTGAAGTTATCTTGAGTGAAGGTAGAAATAATCTAGAAAAAATTCAATTTTATGGTTCTTATAGCCAAATAGGAATTTTTTCGGCTTCTGTTATTGTAAATGCCTTGATTTAATCAGAACCCCTCCTGGAGAAGGTTAAGAAGAAGCATCTTTATGATTTCTAGCTCAAATTTGTGTTAGTGAATAAATATGATTAGTTTGCAGAAAAGGATTATATATCTTGGTATTGTTAATCTCGGATTTAAGAAGTTGAACATGTTTAGAAATATGGTATTGAATTTTTAAACATTAACATTGGGCTCAAGGCTAATTGACTAATGCAATTGTTGGAAAGAGGAAACCAGGGGTGGTGATCTTATTGAATTCTGCCTTCCCCCAAAGAAAGGAGACTTTGAAGTTAGAGAATGAGTGTTGCTTTCGCACGTAATTTTGATATTAAACAAGTGCATGCCAAGAAACAGGCGTGAAAGGTAAGCCCACTAATTAACAAGGGGACTCATTTTCATGTGATTCTAGCTCATTGCACAATACTTCCTCAGGGATGTTGTTCTCATGAATGAGTCTTCCAATATATGTGGAGTCCCATGCTATTTTTTTTTGTATTTTTTATCTTTTTCATATATCATACATCTGCTAAAGACATCTAAAACATAATTCATGAGATCCTATATGGTCCACCACATTGTTAAAAACTTCCCATTTATGATTCGTTTGCTAAACCTATTTTTTGGTTATTGAGAAGCTGTGTTGTTATCAGACCAAATGCCTCCCTCTTGTTATTGATGTCTGTCTAACAAATCTGGGAATGGCTTCAAATACCCCTTGCCAGAAGGTGTCTCAGTCCTGCAATTTTGATTTGAATGACAAACAGTTGGAAATTGACAACTGGGAAGATGTGATTTGCCCCATTTGTTTGGACTTCCCTCACAATGGTGTGCTGCTACAGTGCTCATCTTATAACAATGGTTGCCGACCCTTTATATGTGATACGGATGGTACTCACTCCAACTGCCTTGACCGGTTTAGAAGTGCATATGGGGTACCAGATGTTGTAAAACGTTCCTCAACGGCTAATGGTACTTTTGAGCAAATTATTCAAACAATTGAACCAAGCTCCAATGATCCACCAATCTGCCCATTATGCAGAGGAAATGTTACGGGTTGGACTGTCATTGATGAGGCCCGTGTCCACCTAAACATGAAGAGAAGATACTGTGAAGAGAAACAGTGCTCATTTGTTGGCAACTATGTTGAATTACAAAATCACATCAAACTAAAGCATCCCCATTCTCATCCAGCAGAGGTTGATCCTGCACGGCAACTTGATTGGGAAAATTTTCAGCAGTCCTCAGAAATGGTGGATGTCTTGACCAGTATACATTCAGAGGTACCACATGGTGTGGTGTTAGGGGACTATGTCATTGAGTATGGGTATGCAGATGATTATGAAGATTATGAAGATCTCCCAGAGATCAAAGGCAACTGGTGGACCTCTTGTATCAGGTGTCAAGCTTTTGGCAAGAGGTTTTCAAGAAACCGACGAAGATCAAGGACTAGTAGTGTGAGGAGACACAGTCACCAATCAAGCTCCATTTCTTCTAGTGTGGACGATACTTTTAGAGCATCTGTTGAAATTGGAGACTATAGATACATTGGAATGGATCGTGAGTTGGCAGGAAGAGTTGATGGTGATGGAGCATCCAGGGAAGGTGAAATTCACCAGAGGTTTGCACTTATCTCACTCTTTGTACTTGTCTGTGTACTTTGGAGATTTTTCTAGCTTTACGATTGGATTTGGTTGTCCTTTTTCCATTGCATTACTCTAAGAAAATATTGCAAATCTGCTTTGGACTAATTTGAGATAAAGTAATGTTTTTCCTGTATGTAGGTTTATGTAGAAATTCTGCTTTGTTCTTGACAGATGCTTTACCATTTGTAGTTTGGACAGGTCTGATTTCATGATTTGAAATTCTTCTATTTAATTGTGAGAAATTTCTAATTTTGGACATTTTAATTTATGTTCATTTTTTGGGTTACTTGTGTATATTCGTCCCTCAAATCTTCAAGTAGTCCACATTAAATCCTCAAACCTTTAGAATTGCATGCATCTTCTTAAAACTTTGTTGTTGTAGCAAAATTCTTTCTCAGCTTATAATCCTTGTGATTAGGGGTTTAAGTCATTTATTTTTTCATTTTACCCTTATCTTCCCAAAGTATTGCCACTTTCTTAGGAACTTGTCTAGTACCTATTTGTTTCTTTAGAACTAGAAGGAACTAGGAATGTGTGTGTGTGTGTGTGTGTATATATATATATAATATACTGATAGAAATAAAAAAAGTTGTGGAATATAAGGCAAGCCAGAAATAAGAAAAGTTTTAGATATTAAATGGGGCAGATAACCATGTGTTACAAGGAAATGGAGGTTTCTGCAATTATTTACAAATGAACAAAGAAATATGCAATCATATAAGTTTGAGGGTTCAAGCTGCAAATTTTGAAGATTTCATGGAGGAATGTGCAAAAGCTTTAGTTTTATTGCAAATAAGTTGCAGGTGAAAAAAATATATCATGGTTTGAAAATCAGCCAAAACCAAAATATTTTGGTTTCAGCCTGACCTGTAGTAAACTTGGGCTTTTTTTAGGGGTTGGCCTGATCTAAATGCTATCACTAATTTGGTCTGAAAAGCTTAGTAGATATTTCATTCACTTTTGTTTTATGCATCTTCTTGTTTGTTCGCAGTCAGGGTGGTTTGTTTGACATTGGACCTTATGATAGAGTTGATAACTTGAATGCCTGGTATCCATTATTTGGAGACATTTGATGAATTAGTATCCATTATCATAGGATTTGATAGCCTTCGGAAACCTCATTCTTTTCTTGGCATTATTTGAATCTCTTCACATTCCTCTTCCTTGCCTTTTTGTTGTCTTATTTTCCTGAATTTTTCCTTTATGTTCTTGATCTTTTTGGTGAAATTTCTATTGATTCATATGTTCCTGATACAGCGGTGGCACGCCTCAGATCAACAGCCATTGACAACATGCATATATAGCAAGCTTTTAAAGGGAGGGTTTGTTGTGGATTCTGCTTTTGTTATTTCTGGACATGCAATCTATATGTACATACCTAAAAGTCTAAATCGCATAGTTTGTTTTGAATTCTTTCTAATATGCAAAATCTGCAAAATTCTCTTTCTGGTTATGCCAACTCTTCTTTTACCTTGAACCCTACTGGTTTATATACCTTACACCTTTAATTGTTGTGATTTGCTTAATGCATTATACATTATTCCTGTTATCTCATTATTTTAGCAGCTAGAGTTCCCATAATTATCTGAATCAGAATTAATAGAATAATGGAATTGTGGAACTGTAAAAAGTCTTAAGAACTTTGAGCTTATACTTTGTGTTGGTCATCTATAGATTTCTATAATTTCTATTTTTAACCATATCATTATACTAAAATTTATTACTTGGCTATCAAAATAGGCCTTTTGACCTGATTATATATTTATATTTTTATGTAAGAGTTATATATTTATATTGCCAAACTATGCAAGTGCAAAATCTCAAAAAAAAAAAAATTTTTTACCCAAAAATTAGTGCGTTTAAAAGGGCTTTGTTCAAGCATTATTAAGACTAATACAGTTAATCCTGTTATGCCCTTGGTCAGTTGGTTGTGTGTTTTCTTGTTATGGGATATTTTAAATATTAAAAAAGTTTTATTTGTAAGATTAGCCCCAAAAATGTAGTAGGCAGGCCATATTAACAAAGGGTTATGTTTACGCATAGTTATAGGGGCGGATATACAAAAATCCCTCCCAACGCTAACTGCTAGAAATAACTGTTTTCAAACACTATTCTCCCGCCGCGCCATGACAAGCCTCGCCCGCACAACAACACGCATCGTCTCCAAAGAGCTCGCTCTTCACCTCCATCTTAAGCCAAACACCGTCTCTTTTCCAATCCTTTCCCTCCTTGAAAGATGCTCGAGCTTGCGAAATCTCCAGCAAATACATTCCCTTTCGGTCGCTCTTGGTCTCATCCGTTTCGCGTACATCACCAGCCGGATCCTTGCCTTGTATGCTGTCCATAACGAGAGCAACATGTGCCATGCACGCCGACTATTTGATCAAATTCCCACACCAACCGTCTTTGACTGGAATACCATGATCAGAGGCTACTGGAAAAGCCAGGAACCCGAAATGAGCCTTTGGGTGTATACCAGAATGAGACGTGAAAGTGTTGCCCCAAACATTCGCACTTTTCCCTTCGCAATCAAAGCTTGTGCTTGTCTATCATCATTGAGTCAGACTCATGGGCAACTTCTCAAGTTTGGGCTCAATATCGATGTCTATGTCAGTTGTTCTTTGATCAAGTGTTACTCTGATTTGGGCAGCATTGAGCTTGCTTATCGGGTATTTAAGGAGAGTACAAATAAGAATGTTGTTTGTTGGACTAGTCTTATAGCAGGTTTCTGTGATCATGGACTTGTGGACGAAGCGAGGAAAGTGTTTGATGTTATGCTAGAAAGGAATGAGGTTTCTTGGAGTGTGATGATAGCAGGTTATGTGCAGAATGAGCGGCATGAAGAGGCTATTGAACTGTTCCATGAACTGAAGGATCATCAATATGTGAAGATTACTGATGGTCTTCTTGTGAGTGTTTTGACTGCTTCTGCCAGTTCAGGAGCTTTAGAAGTAGGGAAGTGGATTCATTTGTATATAGATTCAAAACATTTGGAGTATGGACTTGAGCTAGGAACTGCTCTTGTGGATTTTTATGCTAAATGTGGCTTGATAGAATCTGCAAGAAAAGTTTTCAGCCAGATGCCTAGTAAAGATGTGACAGCTTGGAGTGCCATGATCATGGGCTTGGCTCTGAATGGACATAGCGACTCTGCAATTGTGGGTTTCTCCGACATGCTGAGCAGTAGAATAAGACCAAATGCTGTCACTTTTGTCGGGGTCCTGACAGCTTGTAATCATGGAGGCTTGGTTGATGAAGGGCAAGCATATTTCAAAGATATGTCCAAAGTTTATGCTCTATCTCCAGAAATCAAGCATTATGGTTGCATGGTTGATCTGCTTGGTCGTGCAGGGAGGATACAAGAGGCCGAAGAATTGGTTCGAAGTATGCCTATGGAGCCCGATGAAGTTATATGGGGCTCCTTGCTCAATGGATGTTTGATGCATGGGCATATTGAGTTGGCTGCAAAAGTTGGGAGGCATGTGGTTGAATTGGACCCTCTCCATTGTGGGAGGTATGTAGGTTTGGCAAATGTGTTCGCCTCAATGGGAAGATGGGAGAGGGTTCTGCATGTGAGGAAGATAATGAAGGAAAGACGAGTTGTGGCAACTCCTGGCTGGAGTTTGATTGAGATGAATGGAATTGGTTATCGGTTTCTAGTTGATGACCATAAACATCCTTACTGTAAAGAAATTCACCGTATATTAAGCTATCTCTACAATGAAATGATCTATGATCGAAGAGAGGTATAATCTCAGGAAGGTTTGTTGTTGAGCATTTATTATTTGCTTGATTGTTGGCCAGAGTTCTGTGGTTTCTAAACTTATGCATCAATTGGATCCTTCTAATGGAGGAAACATCATAAGAAATAGGAAACCTGTGGGATCTTCATCTTCAACCTAGTAAGAAATGATCAAGATATTTCATGGGACAAGCTGGGATTCAGACCTCGTGGTTTCATTAGCCTGTACTACTGTACAAACTGCCCCCAAATCCATTTCAGATGCATATAATTGATGAAGCCTCTCCTAATTGGTACTCAAACACTTGGCAACCCATGGTGCTGTAGAGGAGTTTGAAGCTGGAATCAGGTAAATCATCTTTGACGTGCTGAGAGATGCTTATAAATCATATTAAATCTGCAGTTATTTCTTCTCATATTTCACATCTTCAACTGTTGATCTTTCATATTGAGCTTCTTGCGGAACTAAAAGACTGATTCTTACTTCCTGGTGATAGACATTTAAAATGGCCATTTCTGCCAACCATTGTTAGCACATGAAAGACACTCTTTAAAGAAATTGTTTGGTTTCAAATCCTTGCATTGTTGAGATTGAAATTTGGATTTCTAATTGGAACCCTTAACTAGAACTGTTGAACTTGTCAAAGAAAAGGAAAAAGAATAGATCATTCCTGTGCACAGAATATAGTGATGATGAAGCTATATCCCGACAGAAGAACATCCCAAATGTCCAGGGACCAAATCCTAGTAGTAGGTAGAATTGTATTACTTCTAGATATCTGTGTGATGAAGGATTAAAACCAAGGACCTCAAGCCATTTAAGTTTATTAACTAATTTTTTATGAGGAATGATTGCTAAAGTTAAGGTTTCCATTCCAGTCAATTGGAGGATATGAGAAGGCAGAAGACAGAAGCAAAAGGGGATTGAGCACTAGAGGAGTTGAGTTACTGGGAAAAATCATCGACAATGTGTTCAGAGCCTACTGCATTATGGTAAGCTTGCCAAGTTTGATGAGATAATAGTAACTAATCAGATAAATTAAATCCTAGTATGGCTTCCATTTAACAGATATCAAGTGTTCAGTGTCATCTTATAGCTTTAAATCCAGTTGTGCATTTTATGATGCTTGTTATCAGCACATACACAGAATCTGTTTAACATAGTACACACTGAGGGAATACGACATTAAAGGAATTGCTTATATTCGAAATTCTGGATAATTTCTGCTAGATTGCGTTATCTGCATGTTCTGAAGTATCTCTTTATTCTTAAACTATCCATAAGTTCAGACTCTTATGGGCCATTGTAGAAGCATGAAGTGCATAGGAACAGTGGTTGAATATGTGGATTTCAGCCAGGTCCTCCAGGAAGTCAAGTACTCAAAATGGCCAAACTAAAATTTGCCATGCCAGTGCATCTCAGTCGTCACCTCAAAGCCTACAAAATTGGGTTTCTAAACCTTTGCAGATGCAGTCTTAACTTTCTGTCGATCAAGAGAAACAGTGTGGATTTTCTACTAATTGTTTTTTCAAGTGGATGGAGAACAGTAGCTTGTTTTCTTTGTTATCGGATGTCAAGAGCTCACAGATCTGTCTGTAGGAACAGTGTCAGTATTCCTCCAGCTCCTTCTATGGCTGATGGCAAGTAATTTGAAAGCTTTCTTTTTATGTTTTAGAATTTTACATGTTGATGTATCTAAACACCATTAAGAAATCTGGCCTCAGTTCATTTTTTAAAGGATTTTAATTGTTCTCATAGAATAAATTAATAGCAAACATGCCGCACTAGAGCTTTTAATTCCCTGTAAAACCTTACAAGTCACCTGAAAATACATATATGATCTTGGTGTTGTTTTTGCTAGAATGTCCAATTACCAAAGGACATCATACTTCCATAACAACATCAACAAAATGATTCTCACCAAAACAAATATAAGAAAAGATCAAAAACTTAATCCATGCTTGATGACTACCAACCCACAAAGAAAACCTCTTTTAACAGAACTGAAATTATAATTTTACTTCTAACAGAGTTAGGAAGATTCAAATGCCTAGGGTAAACAGAAGTAACACTTTGTTGAACGGAAACCACTAAAGTTATACAATAGAGCCTTCGGTGACCATTGAGCTACTTTATAAAGTAACATGAAATTGTTGACCCATAAATGAAATGACCTAATCAAGAATTGATCACTTCAATAGCATCCAAAGAATTGCTCCCATATATCATACCAATTGGATAGCACAAAAGAATAGTCCCCCAAGCTTCAGTGCCAGAGCTGCATGCAGAAACTATTTTGCACTGGTGGAGGCTTCCTGCTACAAATTGCATCAGAGAAGGTGTCAACAAGCTGCCCTGCGAGGCTTCCAGGATCATTGATCAAGGTATCGACATAAACACTGACAACCTTCCTCTCTTGTTGTGATGCTCGCAAGCTGAACCAAGTCAGAAACTTCACCCTGAAGTTAGTCTCAATATGGCCCTCGCATTCCAGCCACCTTATCACCTTAACACAGTACTCATACTCTCCTTGTAATAACCCATCCTTCGGACAAACCTCATCGCATTTTGCTCCAGCTCTCTTCTTTGATGAACTTCCTGTCAGTGGATTCTTATCAGGCTTTGTCAGCCTGTTCTCAAGCCTATTGTTGCCTGTTTTTGTTCTACCAATCCTTCCCGAACCTTCCTCCATGCTTTCCACCCTGCAAGGGGTGATGGGTAGGGACGATTCTGGCTGTCCAAATGGAGCAATTGCCATCTCATTTCCAACAGGTACATTTGATTCATTCTCTGACTTTGGAACATCAGGTGCCTGGTTTTGCTCAGTGGAATTGGTCGAATCACGATGAGATTCTGTTTGAATGGTTGAGTTCCGCTCCTCATCCAATGCTGAAACTGAAAGACCCTGTGTTTCCTCCTGCTCAATGGCATCTGATCTACTAGAGCTCTTCGAGTGGCTTGTTGCATCTTTGCAGGCATTTTCAGGTGATTTCTCCAAGTCTAGGACCTCAGGTTTCTCATCATATCCGAAGCAACTATCTGGTGATTTGTTCAAGTCTCTAAATGCAATGGCATTATTTGATTCATCACTTTCTGAAGAGGGGTTAGAAAGACCACTGCTATTCTCTTTTGAAGCTCCTCGGGGTTTAGGTGAAGTTTCGACGGCTTCCAGATCCATTTCAACATCTCGCAGAATGCTGTCTGTCGTCACTGTGTCCTCCCACTTTGCCAGCTCCCTTGTGTCACTAAAGGCAATCACTTTGAACTTATATCTAGTGGCTGGAGTAAGACCTACTATTACAAATTTCCTTTTAGGCTCAAATATGGTACACGCCGGTTCTGTTGGGTAGTCATCTGTATCAACTTCTTTGTGCCAGAAGGAATAACCAACTAGTTTTTGGGATAATGGTACACTATCTTCTGATCCCAGTATCAATGTAACAGATTTTGGTGAAATGTCTTCAAATTTAATAAAGCTGGAGGATATAAATGAAGGCTCTGCATAAAGATATTACATGTTCAATAATGAGTTGAAATTGAATAATAGAGAAAACCCAATAATATTTATTTGTGCAAATTTCTACTGAGGCGTACTCTGTATCTGAGGATCAGCTGATAGGGTGGTAGACAGCATGGAGTCGAGAGACATCACAGCCTGGGCACACAGCTTTTGTACTTCAGCACCAACAGAGAGACGGTTGACAATCCCACGTGCCATGTTTGATAGATCATCAAGGGGTCCAACCTCAGCTTCTAACTTATTCATGGCTTCATTCACAATGTCTTGCAAAATTTTATATTTTTCAGTTGAGTTCAGAAGCTTATGACTAACAAAGAGCCTCTGACACAAAACATCAACTCGCCTTGCATCCTTTGCAATCATAAGTTGCTTTCTCCAGCACCTGCAGGAGGAGAATTACCATCTAAGATAATTTGGCTTATGGATGAATGCTTCATCTAATTAAGCAACTATGACACTCCAGGAGTAAAAAATAAAGAATTAATAAGCTGAAGCTGAAAAGAGGAGAAAAACAATCTAGGGATAATAACAACAACAGGAAATTTCATCCTTCTTGAATATATTCAATTCCAGATTGACTGAATTTTTTTTCAAACCAGTTGGCCTTTTCATCCATTTATCCAAGGACTGGTCTATATTTCTGAAATTTTTACCATCAAATGAAGGATAAGGAATACGAGTGCAAGTGTGACCAGGCTTGAAGGGCTTGTTTTGATGCACTTAAAGTGATATTGCTGAAACTCCTATAATATAATCCGCAAGCTGGATCTTAATAAAGATATGGATGTATAAGATGGAGAACCACATCATTTATTTAGGGCCTGTCTGGATTGTGAGTAGACCAGAAATGGTTATGTGATCATCATGTTAAACCCAGTTTGCTCATCCAAAGGATGATTAAAATGCCTATTCAAACATCAAAACACAAACACATCAATTTGGAATTATCTGAACCTAAAATTTCATCATAATTCAATAATTACCTTAATCACAAATCATGAACATGAGAAATTCAAATGCACACTTAGTCTATTTGAAGAATTGTGCCCTTTCAGTGATCACAATCCAAGTTGAGATGCACTTCGTTTTAGTAACAATCCAAGTTGAAATGCTCATGTAATTCAATGAAGGAAAATATAACAACAAAATAGAGCTCTACTCAAGAGCTTCACAGGAGTATTATCATATCTGCAGATCCAAGATCAAAGTGAAGTACATCTTTGAACAGCCTCTCCCCATTACACACTACGAATATTGAGTAAGCACAAGCATGCCAAGTCTAATACGCGTAGTACATTGTGCCTTTTGGGTGTAACCTTGGGTCCACACAAATACTTTCAACATAAATTTTCCCTTGAACTAATTGACTTACAACACTTGGTGAGTTAAAACACCAAATGATATCAGCAGCAGATTCTCTACCACACATTGGACAACATCATTCATTTGAATGATATAGTCAAAGATACTATCCTTAGACGGCTGCAATAGAACATGTAGAAATTGAAACTTTTAGGCTCCATTTGGTAAAAACATAAAGTTGGTTCAAGGGTGTGTATAAGAGTTATCTTCTGCAAAATGCAACGACAGATTGAGTGAAAAGGCAATGATTACACTTATAAACATTAGTAAACAAGAGAATTCAGTTGAAATTTCAAATATGCTTTCAAATAGGCACCACCCAAACTTAAAAAAAGGAACATCTTCTGTACAAAAAAGCAATATAACAATAGAAAACCTAATATAATGAAACTTCAAGCCAAGTGTTTCAACTGAAAAATCACGTTGTATTGTATGATGAGACTATCCATGAAGCATAAAGCAAACTTAAAGAGGAAGATGAAGAAATTACCCAAGCAAGTCATTCACTTTTCCACAAAAAGTGCAATAATAACTCCCATCCAGTTTCATACACTCTTCATTCTTTGCAATACCAGCTCTTTCATGCTTAAGTGCGCACTCAAGGTGACATGACATGCCACAGGAAACTCCTTGAGATAGAGACTCTGAGCTGCAAACCAGCCACAGGCTAGGATCTTTGTTTTCATCATACTTGTGACAAATACAGCATGAACAACGCTTGCAAAAGGAATCTTCAAGACTTATACAAGCCCTGCAAGCTAAATTTGCACAATAATGAACTACACCCCGAGCATCACTACGACAGCTGAGATTGTTTGTTGCAACAGGAAGGCGTGATGGGTGATCTGTCTTCCGTTGTCTCTTGGCTGGAGCTTGAGGGGCAGGTGGAGGAGGGTGAGGGGCAGATTCCACAACATCTATACGTTCATCAAGCTTTTTCCCAGAGACAATTCTAAAGAGATGTTCTATCAACTTCTGCTTTGTTACACCTGTATATTTTCTCTCCTTCCCCATCTCTGCACACAGTATCTCCAAGAGGTCTCGGCGACTCCATTTCTGTAGCTTTTCAGGGGCACTCTGCGGCCACTTTGCCAGTTCACGAATTAGATCTCTCCTCTCCTCAATGCTAAGCTTTCGACATTTGGATGGGTCAAGTACAAACCCTGGACAACAAACAAGTAAGAAAGTATATACTGGTAATGCTTTAAATCAGTACGGACAGAAGCTGTGGGAAACTAAGAACATATATAAGAAGTCAGTCAAAAGCGAATTAGAATCTAATCAGCAAGTGGTAACCCAACGACAACAATGTGCAGCCAAACCATTTAATTAGTTCTTACATAATTCCAGAAACAATAGATGCATCTGAACACATAAAAAAAATTGAATAAAGACCTGCTCAACAAACAAAATCAGAAGAACACACTATCATTAATACAAAATAAAAACTAAGATTCAATAAGATTCTGCAGATTTCATATACAAGTAACACATGAAATCATCCTCCCATTGACTACACATGCGACATGTACTACACTTATACATTTAGAAGCTTACCGAGCAAAGATCAAAATCACCAAAAACTTCATATTTCCTCTTATGAAACAACAGTTCCATGCCATACAGTGGTCAAAGCCCAAATTATGCCATCCAAACGAATGAAAAAACTCAACCAATATAAAACATTAAGATACCATTTTATTTTAGATAATGACACTAAGAAAGCTAATATATAACGCATCAAACCGCATTTCACTCTGAAACATCAATCATACGGGAAATCTAAAAATTTAAATTGATAAGACACGAAACAAACGGAAGAGCAGCCTGGAAAGTTGACTTTTCCAACACCAACCATGCAGTGGTACCTCCTCTTCTACAGCAAACAAATCACAAACAAAAACTCAGATCCTGATCAAATCAAACAACACTTATCATCCATCAAACACCCCAATCAAACCTCAGATCTTCACGCCTCTGGACGCAACAAATTCCAGCGAAAATACACTACAAAACCCCAAATTAAACCACGGAATGCAACCCTCACACAAAAAACCAAAAAAAAGGCCCAAAAATCCCAACTTTAGTCAAGAAAACATCGTTTTTCCACAAAAAACGCCAGATCAATCAGTTTTGTGCATCAAAATTGAGTATTTTCAACAACCCGGCAACGAAATCGCATCAAAAAGGGGGAATACAGTATGCCCACCGGAGAACGGAGGATCCATGGCGCGCGATTTCAGCTCCTGCCTCCTTGCATTACTCCCCTCGCGCAGCACCAAAACCAGCCTCTCTCTCTCCCTCTCTCTCCCTCTCTCTCTCCTCTCTCCGGAGCAAATAAATCCAAGAACAGATGGAAATTTATATAGCCCTTTATTTTACTCGATATTTATTTATTTTATATCTAAATGTAGAGAGATAAAAAAAAGGGAGAGAGGAGAGAGAATGCTAGGCAAAGCAAGGAATCCGTCGCTGACTGGGCCTCTCGATCCCCCGGGTGGACTTCGAGATTCGTGCAAGGAGAAGACGAGCTGGCTATAAATTGTGTTTTTTTAATTTTATTGGGAAGTTTTTAACTTGTAATAACAACCCTCACATTGAAAAAGGAAGTAAATTGGGGTTTTGCATATCCCCCCTTGAAAATAATGATAATGTGAGAAAACCCCCGAAATTGGTGTTGTTACAGAAGTACTGTTTTGCCCTTTGCTTTTTCTTATTTGACGATGATCCCGGTCTAACTTTGCTGTTCGCTGGGGCATGATATGTATGCTCTGTTTGATTTGATATCAACATCAGAATTAGTTTATTTTAAAATTATTATTTTTTATATATAATTAATATTATTTATTTTATATTATTATTAAATTTAATTATTATAAAAAATTGAATAATTTTTTAAATTTTAAATTATTGAAGTATTAATTTTAATAAAAAAAATATTAATTTATAAAAATAATTAATTAGTCTTAATAATACGCTGAACTAAGTGTTTGCCCATCCACTTCTGCAAAATAAGTTTGCAGTCGAGAGAGCGGTCGCAAGCGGCGGACTGTTATGCGATTACCCATACTACAGGGAGTTACATGCAATTGCAAAATGTCAAGGATTATTTTGCAAAAATCCCCAGACCACGTAGACCAATGAGAGAAGATTAGTACGTGAAATTGGCGTTGCGGTTGCATGTGATTCTCTCACAAGAAAAAAATGCAAAAAAAATTAAATAAAAGAAAAAAAAAAGTTGAGAAAAGAAAAAGAAAAAAGAGTTTGCATGAGTCTTCAAAAGCAAGTTTGGTGGGCTCAAGCCACGTAACCCTGAGCTCGAGCCCTAGCTTCGCATCGTGTTTATTGCAATTTTTTGGCTCATTGCTAGATAAACAAGCTCAAAGCGCGCGTCTGAGTCTCCAGGCCCGACTCGATGCCGAAAGAGCAAGGCCAAGGCCCGACCCGACCAGTAAGGGCCCTAACTGACATGGAGCTGGGAGTAGGCCCCTTTCATCGACGAAGACCACGGACGCGTGCACAACGCGTGGTTTCTTTAAGATGCTATGGGGTTTGTTGGGAGTGAATTTGGGGGGGTTGAAGTAGATGGCTTAGTTCTTGTTCTTCGTCCCTTGGCTCCTTTTTTTTTTTTTTTTCGTTTGGAGAATTTATTCTAACTTATTTTCAAGAACAAAGAATACTTGCGCCTTTGATCTCAAATGAGTTGTTTGGTTAATAATATTATGGAATCCAATTCTTACATATTCTAATGTCAACTGACACGATGGCACACGCTAACCAATGAACTTGAAAATCAAACTATTTTGACAATAATCGAAATCGAAATCGAAATCGTTTAACTCATAACCCCCAAAGTGGATACTTGCATCATGCGCCGGAAAGAAGCGTGAAGCTCCGCACTGCTTTGCATGCAATCCAGTGCTTCGGCCACCAATAATGGAGCTTTATTTTTCTTTATAATGGCCATTGAGGCCATTGAGATCCTATTAGCTGACATTGGCCTCGCTCTGAGGGGTAAATTTTTTATAATAAAATTGCGGCTTTCAAGGAGAACAGTGAAACGATTTTGACATACGACGGAGCAGAGCCATCATGAACATTTGGAAAGATAAATTAACAAGCAAAAACACACACAAACCCTAATTTCAAACTTAGACGCCCAAACATTACACTAGAGATCATTTTTCATTATTTTTTTTTATATAATAATACAATTATCTTGATTTCTTTTATGTTTGCCCTTTTCAAACTCTGGCTTGCATTCGGAGGAAAGCACCAAATCTCTACAAAAAAGTTATTTAAACTCTCCAACTTATGATTTTTTACGTAAAAGAAACATATGTAATCACCGAATAAATATTTGAAATATAAAATAATATATTTTAGTTATATCAAACTTCTCTAGTTCTTTGTATTTTTACATAATGCATTTATTTTGAGTTGAATTAGGTTTTTGGATGGAGATACATGAGAGGTTTTTTTTTTTTTTTTTTTTTTTTTTTTTCACTAATGATAAAGAACGAAGTTTTATGTAGATTTTTAACAAAAACCTGAGGTGTACTAGATAATTAGATAAGTTTATAAGGAGTAATATATAAATAGCATGAGGATATGAAGACTTTATGAAGCGGTGTTTGGTTAGTTGAAAACTTCGGATTAGTACAATGAATTGAATACTCCCACGAGATGGTGATGTATTTGACCAGTAAAATGGCCGGTTTAGCCGGTTAACGTGACAGCTCTAATTGATTTGACACGCTTAGCAAGTTGGAAATGTGAGGGCCAGTGGGGTGCGGGTCCTATAATTGAGCAGAATAGTAATTTAGTCTTTGATTATATATTAATAAAATACAAAAATTAAATTTTGGATAAATATAATAATTATAGTAAATTTAATAACATTTTTCTTTAAACAGTGAACGGTAAATGTCCAGAGATATATTTAATTTGAAATTAAATAATGAGAGTTCAAAGTTAGTATAAATCGAAACTAACTAATGTTAATTAAAAAAATAAAATGATTTCAAAGCAAACATTTTCTTATTTTTGAATCAAAGTTTTGCTGAGGATGTCGGTGCTTGGCATTCCATCAGTACCGCAATTTTTGCTGTTTTATTACTATTCATCCAATGAGTTAATTGTAATTTTCTCACAATCATGTGTCATGAAATCCGTCTTATTTTTTAAGGAAAAAATAATATCAAATATTAAACAAGTCAATTAATTAATCTCTTTATGGATTTAATGAAAGGTCAGCTGTGTTTGGTGAAAGAGTTAGGCGCTCCCACTTCCAACAAAGCAGGAAATTAACATGCTTCGAGCCTTCAACCCCGTTTATTTATATATTTTTTTTCAAGGTTGAAAAGTACACTAAAGCTATGATCATACGTTTCACAAAGTGTAGGACAGTGGCCCCTTTCGATTTGAAAATATTTTTTAAAATTATTTTTTTTTTATAAAATTAATAATTTAAATATTTTTTCGAATTTTAACTTATTATAGAATTAATTTTGATAAAATAATATTAATTTATTAAATTAATTTACTAATATTGATCTTGATTGTGATTTTAATATCGAATTAAACGGTGTCTTAAAAACATATGACCTTATTTTTAAAGAAAATATCCCTCTTTCTCTTATTTGGCATGATAATACTAATATTTTAATTTACACTAAATTAAAGTAAATTAAAATAAATAAATAATTCTATTGCTGACTAGTCACGCTAAGGATGAATAGCACTTTTTTATTCTCAAACGAAACAGTTGCCCTAAGGATCTGTTTGGTAATGCTGGAAGAAATGAAGCTAAATTCCACCAATTTTAGTGTTTAGTTCACGAAACTATAAATTCTAAAATTATAAATTTTAAAATTTATACTAATTTTTAGTATCGCGAGTTTTATTTGAAATATTAAAAAAGTGAGAGTTTCATTAAAATTAAAGTTTTATACCATCTAATGAAACATCCAAATATTGTGTAAATGCACGTGGACTTTTTGATAAAAAAAATACAAATTTGTCCTTTCATTCTGACTTTTCAAAATTTTTTATATTATAGAGGTGTAAACGATAAATTACAAAAGACATTAAGGTGGCGTTTGGAACGGGTCAGAGCTAGGCTGATCCGTCCTAACCCGATTATTTTTTAAATATTTAAAATTTGACTACACTAATATTATTTATTTATTTAAATTTACACCAAGTTTTCACTAAAATACTCCTACTTAATCTGAACCGTCGAATCTCAATCTAACGGCTCAGATCACGTGATTGTGAAACCCTAACTATTCAAGGCCCCCCCCCCCCTCTCTCCCCCTCCCCTTCGGACGCCGCCGCGCGCAGCAGACCCCCTTCGCGCGCGAGCTCACCCGGCAAGGAAGATGAACAGTACTGTATCAACAGTACTCAAACGGAGGGTATTTTGATCCACAAAAAATTTTAACCATATGTTAGCCAGATCAGTAATCAAACAGAATTTATTTGACCGTATTAGCATTTTACACTTTACCCCTTCCTTTAATATTGACCTTGATCATGATCTCATTCCAAACGCCACCTAAGGTTCGAACATGGGAGCTAAATACATGAAAACAAGAAAAAGGTTGCATAAAGTCAGAGAAAAAAGGCAAGCATGGTTAGAAATGGATTCGGGTCCATTTGGGTCGGAGGATCAGATCAAATGTCTCGCTCGTGATTTTGGCTACAAATGCTAATCTTCTCGGTATTTGCTTGCGCAGCGTGCCAAACAGCAAAGGGGGGATGAGGCCACGTCAATCCCTTTCCACTCAATTTGATAGCCTAGCTGGTCAATTTTGTCCTAGTTGTGTCGGACCATTGCATCGTCCCGCTTGGTGAAATCAACCAGGGGATCGTCGGTTAGATTGTCCGTCCAATCATATTCATTCAATGGGCCTTCGTCGTAGCCCAATGGGCTTCCTTTTACGCCCGAACTTGAAATAAACCTTGCAGCAAAAATATCATTTCCTTTGTTATTATTATCCAATCAATTTAAAGGTAACAATAAACTAATTTTAAATTATTCTTGATAATAAACAAACTCAAATTAAAAACTTTTTTTTTAACGAAAAAATAAACTCCAACCTCACATTAAACTCTAAAAATTTCAACCACAAGACATGCCCTAACGCACCGGATTTGGCGGGAGGGGAGCTCCCAAACATGGAAATTTTCCCTTACACCCCTCTCATCCTTCAAAATTATATATATCTCATTCCCTTCTTCCATCCGGAGCAGGTCCTTCTTCTTGGTTTATCAGAGACGAAGATGGCCTCCACCATGTTCTTCCTCCTCCCTCTCCTCCTCTCCGCCACAGCCGCCGCCGCCGCCGCTCCGGCAGCCCCACACCCCTTCAACATCACCCTCCTTCTCGCCGACAAGCCCGACCTCAACTCCTTCAACGACCTCCTCACCCAGACCGGCCTTGCCGCTGAGATCAACAGCCGCCAGACCGTCACCGTCCTTGCCGTCCCCAACTCCGCCATTGATGCGCTCTCCGGCCGGCCCATCGAAGTCGCCAAGCGCATCCTCTCCGTCCACGTCATCCTCGACTACTACGACACCAAGAAACTCCATCAGCTCTCCAAGAAGATGGCCATGCTGACCACCCTCTTCCAAGCCTCTGGCCACGCCGGTAGCCAGGCTGGGTTCGTCAACGTGACCCAGGTCGAGGACGGCGTCATCAGCTTCGGCTCCGCCGTCACTGGCGCTGGCCTCGGCTCCAACCTCGTCAAGGAGGTTGTCACCAAGCCCTACGACCTCTCGGTGCTTGAAATCAGCGACATCATCGTGCCTCCGGGCATCGAGAACAATAAAGCCAATGCTCCGGCCCAGGCCTCTCCTGCAGGCTCCAACACGACGTCCGCCACTACCCCGTCGGCTGCACCATCCCCCGACAAGGGCGAAGCCCCAGCGGACAAGAAGACAAAGGCCCCGACGCCAAGTTCTGCTGAAGCTGAATCCAGCAAAGCTCCGACAGCTTCTCCGAAGACTGAGGATGCGGACGCCCCCGCAGCCGGCGCCGAGGAGGCTGCAGCTCCGACAGGGAAGTCAGCGGCTGGCCGCGTGGCGGTCGGCGCCGGCTTCGCCGTGACTGCTGCAGCTGCTTTCCTTGCTGCTTTGTAGATTGAATGTGAGCAGATGAAAGAGCGCTTTGTTTGCTTATGCTGAATAAACCTGACACCGGATTTTGGTGCTGTGTATGATTTCTTTATAAATTAAAAAATTGGCTTGAATTGCATCCATTTATACTCGCAGTCACTGGATTTTTTTTCTTTTTGAGCAGTGATTCTCTATTTTGTAAATCGTAATAAAATCGTAATGCGAATTGACCTAATAAATTTAAATTTTAAAGAATTTTTCAATCAAAATCAGAGACAAATTTCACACCATCAACGAAGGATGATTAACAACATGCGCTGTTTCATGATTTTCTGGCACGGAGCGTGTGACAAATATTATTTCTACTGCTTATTTCCGATATCAAGAAAAGCCACGGCTATTTCTACTTCCCACTAAAAGAAAACCTCGTCTTTCACCAAGTGTAAAATGCAACCGAAGTCCGATGTTTTACCTAAAAAAGAAGGGATTATGCATACAACTCTCCGCGACTTAGGGACTGTTTAGACCAATTCCAAGCAGTCTGATGAAATTAAGGGAATGGGAGATCTCAATATAAATTTGGAAATTTTGTGAATTTTTAATTTCAGTAATTTCAAATTACTAATTTGAATTCTGGTTTGAGATGTTCGGAATTCACAATTTTGGACTAAATTGGCTGAGTCCCACCAACACGTAAGAGCAGTGATTTTATCCGAAAATTGGCGAGGAATTGAGAATTCCTTATCTTAATTTCGGCCTTTGTTCTCATCACCATCCAGAGCTTTTCTTCTTCGTCTTCGATCGATATGCTTCACTACATGTGCCGTGTTCCCATCACCGTCCCCGGCCTTTCTTCCCCATCTCCAATCGATCTTCTTCACCGTGCGTGTTGTGTTCCCATCACCGTCCCCAGCCTTTCTTCCCCATCTTCGATTGATCTTCTTCACTGCGTGTGTTGTATTCCCATCACCGTCCCCGGCCTTTCTTCCTCATCTCCGATCGATCTTCTTCACCGTGCGTACTGTGTTCCCATCATCGTCCCTGGCCTTTCCTTCCCATCTCCAATTGATCTTCTTCACCGCGTGTGTTGTGTTCCCATCACCGTCCCCGGCCTTTCTTCCCCATCTCCAATTGATCTTCTTCACCGTGTGTGTTGTGTTTCCATCACCGTCCCTAGTCTTTCTTTCCCATTTTCGATCGATCTTCTTCACCGTGTGTGCTGTCTTTGCTGCTTGGATCCCTAGATCCCATCAATCTAAAGCTTCTTCCCGGCTTTGATCTTGAGCTCTGTTATTATCTGATCTGCGCCGATTTTGTGCAGCATGCATCTTTATTTGCTGAAATTTTTTTTTTTGTAAGAGATGGAGTTTTTCAGTTTTGAAGATGTTGACTCCCGGTCGATGACTGACTCAATGAGTCAAGATTTGAGTCTTGTTATTGCTGGGACATAAAGGAATGCAGAAGGAATCCAAAAAGCAAAATCATCAATGACACATAAATCTCACAAGATTTGGTTAAAGAGGGAATCTCAGTTTCTTATTAGATTCATTATCGAGTAAGTGTATGCCGGGCTAAAGCAGGACAAGGGTTTCAAGTGGCCCGTGTTCATGGCAACTGCTACTGCTATTAATGCCCAATTACTAGTAATTTTACTGCTGACAATGTTGATGGTCATTATAGAACCTTAAAGAAGCATGCAGCGATAATCATTAAGTTAAGAGATTACAGCGGGGTAGGCTGAAATAACATTGATAAGATGATCACTGCCACTAGGCAAGTATATCTCGATATCAAAAACGTAAGTCAAAAAAAAAAATTATTTTACAAAATTACAAAATTATCTTTGAAATATTATATATTTACATATTTGACCAAAATAAATTATGCAGAAGATTAAAGACTATGATCAATTACTGAATAAGTCAATTCCGCTATATGATGAGTTGCTCATTATCTGTGAAATGGATTTTGCTACTGGTAGTATGACAAAATCATGCTACGATGATTTTGGAGGAGAGCCAAGTAGAGATGTAGAGGTGGAAGAGCAACAAATAGTAAGGGATGATGATTCTGATACTCCTGGTGGTTCTAGGCAAGGCACATACACAGCTCGGGCAGGAAACAATGTCGCAACCAACTCTAAAGGTAATACACAAGCAACTAGTTCTCGTGATAGCTTCAGGGTTGAATGGTTGTAAGAATTTCTCGACCAACAGTTGTGATATGATATTTTATTATAAATATGTTTTGAACTTATTGACTTTATCTATGCTAATGATAAAGCTTAATTATTGTCTTTGACATATTGTAACTTTTTATATATTATGATTATTTATTTTATGTTCTATATATTATGGTTATATATGCATATGTTGTATTCTTTTCTTAAAAATTAACTATGTGTCTATTTATGAGTTGTATATTGTGTTTCAGAGATCAATTGTGTATCTATATATTATATGTTGTATGTGAGCCTATTTTATATTATATTTTATGCGTATAAATTTTAAAAAATATTTTATTAATTAAATATTATTTTAAAAAATTATCCTATTTTAAAAAAATTCAGATATTATAAATATGCAATTCTAATATTATTTATTTTTTTAATCACAAAAATATGTCTAATTAATTTACTAATTTAATATTTTTATATTTATTTTAAAATTAAATATAGATAAAGTTAAAAAATGGGGATAATTTCACCCATTTAGAATTGGGTGATCATATCTCCAATTCCAAATCTAACGAAACACCAAAATTTCAAGAATTGATGAAATTCGTTGATTTCTATTTACATTCCAAATAACTGAATTCACGTAATTGAGTGAATTAATAATTTTTTTTACTGTAAAAATACATCCAAATACTAGAATTTATCAATTCAATCAATTCTCCTAATTTCCTGTAATTGGTTAAATTGATAATTCACCCAATTTCAAATTGGAAATTGATTTAAAGGGATCCTTATCATATTTATTGACAACTCTCAACGATTTCAAATTTTACGTGCAAAAATTTCCTTTTAATATTAATTTATCTATAATTTTCTAAGTAATTAAATATGAACTCAACATGAGAAAATATTTTCCATTAAGATTCTTGATAGACCATTGGTTGTTGATTTTTGACTCTTTAAAATATTAATCCAAATGTCTCATTTGCTAATTTTGTAATAAAGATATAATAAACACTTGAGTGATGCTCAAACAAATTTTTTTTATCCAAAATCAGAAGAAAACAAGTAAATTATACACCAAAGGGACGCTCATATTTAACTGATAAGCTTCCCTGATAGAAAATCGGGTATAATTTTTTTACTGACAAATCGTTAATTTACTAGTTCATTTGTATTTAAAAATAATTAAAATAAGCAAAATGTTAACGCCATTATTAAGTCTTAACACTAATTTGAGACAATAATGCCAAAAATTCAGATGACCTTTGTCGCATGTCTTCCGTTCGCCGCAAATCAAGGCCAAGCCCCATCGTTTCAACCATCCCCCATGTTTGGCGGGAAATGACCCTCGTCCTGGAGCCCAATTTTGGAAACTTTCGGTTACACCCCCCTCATTATCCCAAACTATAAAGAACCCCTCCTTTCTCTTCCACCTGAGACGGGGAACTCCAATCCTTGGCAGTTGGCAGGGCATTCTCTTTTCAGAAAACACCCCAAAAGCCAAGTTGAAGTTTCCTCACCGAGAGAAGATGGCATCCACCACCACCTTCCTCCTCCTCCTCCCCCTCCTCCTCCTCCTCACCACCGCTCCCTCCGCCTCCGCCATCGTCTTCAACATCACCCGCATCCTCTCCCAGTACCCTGATTTCTCCACCTTCAGTTCTCTTCTCAACCAGACCGGCCTCGCCCCGGAAATGAACAAGCGCCGCACCATCACCGTCCTCGCCGTCCCCAACAGCGCCATTGGCGCCGTCGCCAGCCGTCCCCTCGAAGTCGCCAAGAAAATTCTCTCCGTCCACGTTATTCTCGACTACTACGACTCCGTCAAGCTCCACCGCCGTAAGACCAAGTCCGTTCTCTTCACCACCCTCTACCAGACCACCGGCGTCGCCGACAACCAAGCCGGCTTCGTCAACATGACCAAACTACCCAATGGCAGGATTAGCTTCGGCTCCGCCGTGCCTGGTGCCGGCCTCACCTCCGACTTCGTCGAGGAGGTCATGACGAGGCCGTACAACATCTCCATCCTCCATGTCACCAACGTCATCGTGCCGCCAAACGTTGACAATCTCAAGTACTACCCTGAGCCAATTCGTCTACCGCCGGTCGCTCCGGCTCCCGCAAAGGAAACCCCACCTGAGGAGCCCATTGCTTCGGAGCCCGCCGAGGGGGCGGAGGCGCCCGAAGCCGACTCTGCAGAAGCTCCCGAACCCAACTCCGCCGACGCTCCCGAGGCGGACGCTCCTGGGGCCGACGCCCCGGAGGCAGACGCGCCTGAGGCCGATGCCCCGACGGAGAAAGAGGAAGATGCCCCTGAAGAGGAAGCCGAAGACGATGACAAAGTACCAGCCGCCCCTGAGCCACCGTCCTCTGCTGGCCGCGTGGTCATCAGCGGCGGCCTCGCCGTCGCAGTGGCATCCATGTTCTTTGGTGCGATTTAGATCAAATGACATGATGAATGATACGTGATTTGTTTAAAGGGGCTCTGAGTTTTGGTGTTGTAAGATCTGCTAACGTCCGAAGCATGTTGATTTCATGGATAGTGATTTCATGAATGGGTTTTTCACATTTGGCACATGGCTCCTTTGGGATTTGAAAACTTCTTTTAAATATACCTCCTTTTTATTTTTTTAAAAAATTAATTACATGTAAGTGACTTAAATCTAAATTAATTATGTATAAATTCCTTAATTTCTGATTTTTGTAGTTCTCTCTCGATCCTCCGTGTGCACGTCTTTTAAAATAGGCGCGGCCGTCTTGAAAATCACGAGAGTTCTTGAGGCTTACCGGACCTTCTTCACGGAACGGGGAATATACTCAAATCCATAATGCGTATATTTCATATGTATATTTGAAAAATAAAAATAAAAATAATTCAGATGAGATTCATGTATGTAGATTTAATTCGTAAATAAAAAATAGTAATAAAATATTAAAAATAGTTTATCTATCGTCTCGACGAGTGAGGAATATAATATCCCTTTTCTAATCTCTTATAGATTTGTTTAAATATTAACTAATTTATATTATATATAGAAGTAAATGAAAATATGGTGCACAAAA
This sequence comes from Trichopus zeylanicus subsp. travancoricus, assembly GCA_005019695.1. Classification (NCBI taxonomy): domain Eukaryota; kingdom Viridiplantae; phylum Streptophyta; class Magnoliopsida; order Dioscoreales; family Dioscoreaceae; genus Trichopus; species Trichopus zeylanicus. The sequence goes on from RXID01011022.1 coordinate 182,328, forward strand.
AATAGGAAAGAAAAAAAGAAAAAAATATTGGAAGTTTTGTGAAACCTCTCGATTTTTCCAAAGTATTTCTGAAAATCACAATAGAAAATTTTAATACTCTGCTTTTATCATCATATGAGAATTTATGGAATTTTCATTCAAATATCACGGAAGAACGCTAACAAATCTTTCTAAAAATTAATTATAGAGAATCTTTAAAAAAAAATATGAACATAAGCTATATGTTCTTGAGAATTATTGATGTTAAAAACAATGAAAAAAGAGATTTATGCAGGGGGATGATCTTGGTGTCATCTAATATGAATGTACTTGAGTTTGAACTCTTTGCAGGTTAGATCAGCTAAAAAAGGGGGTGCCATAAGCATGAATCTGACATTCAAGCCGGGCTCCAACAAGGAAAGGCATCGCCCGCTTTGTAGGTGTCAGGATTCTAACGCCCGATTAGACCCTGAATTTTGAAATTTTCTATAGTTTTACAAAAAAAACCTTTGAAATATTTAAAATTTATTTTTTGTTAAATTACAAATAAAATCAATGGTGTCAAAATCATCAGGATATGTGCATAACTTGATTTACTCGATCTAACACTCCACAATTTTACATCTAAAATTCTAGATTTTGAAATTTGCACATAGGTTCAGGATGCTTCTAAAAGGCGTGAATGAATCAAAGTGTTTTACATAAAGTTTAAATTCCTTTGTGAAAAGTTTTAAAATTCTCAAATTTTACAAATAAATTCATGCAAAAACCATAATTAATATAATCAAACACTGTAGAGTTTATTCAGATACTGTCCGCGGAAAATCTCCCACTAATTTTCCACAGTAGATTTCATGTAATCAATGAAACAGTAACCAGATATACACAGCTCACAAAATTAGATACATTCAATCGATTCAACCAAATTCGTGCAATTTGCTTTTTAAACCGACTACACCAACCCAAATTCATTGCATGCTTCTCCAATCTCACCCAAATCTCATCACTGAATCCAAACAACTAAGACTGTGACGACGTCAGGATGTCAAAAAAAGGAGTCACCTTTCTGGTCTCAAATGTTCCGCCACGTGGCGCCTACTCCACCGCCTGCAGTGACCTCCCGTCCAACCCCGGTCCCACCGGCATCCCACGTGGCAACTTGTTTTCCACGTGTTTTTTTTTCTGAGATATGTTTTCCGCGACTCTCTCTGACAGTCAACGCCCCGCTCCTTTTCCCGCCCCAACGGGCCGGTTCAACCCGTAGGGCCCACTCAGGCCCGAATCTGCGGTACCCCCTGGTCCCCTGGCAAATAATAGGGCCTTTTCGTGATTTCACTTTTTCCAAAAAAGGGTTTGCGATTTTCACAAGTCTACGCAACTTCTCTTGGGGCTCGTTTGCCGACCTATGCTACGTGGTGACTTCTTATTCGACGAATGAAAAACTTCGCAAACCAAGCTATGGGGTTCGGAAGTTTTCATGTTCCGGGTTTGGAAAACGCTGCTGGCAGTCGGCCGCACCGGTTTTGAGACCAAAATATTTAACCGCTTACGTGGCGCAGGAAATTGGGTCAAAAATGTAGGTCCCACTCAAAATTGTTACCCCAATGGTGCAATCTAGTGGTGCGCTTTGCATTCCCCGCCCATAAATATATACAGGACCCCAATGCCCTCTCTCTCTCTCTCCCACCAAACTCCCTACGACTGTCGAGACGGAGAGAGAGCAATGAAGCTCTCGGCGCTGGATCTCGTGACGGCGATCCTCGCCGGCGGCGATGGCGCACCGCCGGAGCTCATCGGAGGCGAGAGGACGCTCGCGATCCTCTTCACGGCTGCGGCGCTGGTGTTCGGCTGCTTGGTGGTGCTGATCTGGCGGCGGTCGGCCGGAGGGAAGCCCAGCCGGCCGGTAGAGCCCCCGAGGCCACTGGTTGTGAGGGACGAGGTCGAGGACGAGGTTGATGATGGGAAGAAGCGCGTCACGGTCCTGTTCGGCACGCAGACTGGCACCGCCGAGGGCTTCGCCAAGGTCGAGATCTTTGATTCGATTCCAAATTTTTGCTCAATTTTGATTCGAGATTTTGGTTAATATTTCTTTTTTGTTGGATAGGCGCTGGTAGAGGAGGCAAAGGCACGATATGACAAGGCGACTTTCAAAGTCATCGATCTGGTACTTATTTTCTGTGATTTTGATTGTTTGGGGTGTGTCAGCGTTTGGATCGATGAGCCTGAGGTGGTTTGGAATTTGCAGGATGATTATGCGGCTGATGATGATGAATATGAAGAGAAGATGAAGAAGGAGACGCTTGTTCTGTTCTTCTTAGCAACGTTAGTTGAAGAATCTCTGGATTTTTTTTGTTGCTAATTTGGGGATCCTTGTTTCAATTTATTTTGTACGGCTTGTATCTTTTGAATTGATAGGTATGGAGATGGTGAGCCCACTGATAATGCCGCTAGGTTCTATAAATGGTTTACTGAGGTTAGAAATGATGTGAATTGATTGGTTTCTCTTTTCTGCATATACTGATTGGGTATCTGGTTTGATGTTTGCGATCATTTGGTTTTAGGGTAAAGAGGAGAGGGGACTTTGGCTTTCTAATCTACAATATGCTGTATTTGGCCTGGGAAACAGGCAGTATGAACATTTTAATAAGGTTGCTTTGTAGTTTTCTCATACATTATTTGTGAACATTATATATATTAACGACATTTTCTTGGAAATGATTTACAGGTTGCAAAAGTGGTGGATGAGACTCTCACTGGTCATGGTATATGCTTAATGACATGTTTTTTTTGTTGTTGTTGACCCTCTGAGTCTAGTTTTCAGGAGTTAACATGTGTGAATCAGTAGAATCTGTATCAGTAGACTCAAAGAGGGAAACATGTATCCTTTGGTTGACTTTTTTCAGAGTTGCTAACACAAAGGATTCTGACCAGTATTCATCTCATAGGGATGGTATATTACTTGAGGTGGGAAGTGCTTGATTAATGTTGAACGGTGTTAGCATATAATTGAAGGTTTGCAATTTGTCAAATGTTTCTTTACCAAATAGAGAAGTGACAGTTGGGTGGTAAAGTGACATTGTATTGTTGAAGTATGTGGGCTTTATCTGTTCAGCAATCATGGGATGTTTTTTCTTCAACAGTAAATTGCCAGCTAGATGGTAATCCAGTTATATTTGTCGCAAGGTCGTCAATGAAAAAATGTGAGTAATAACGATGTGATGATTCTCTTCTGAAAGCTAACCATTCAACTGACTTCAACAGTCATAAATCAATTACGGAGTACCTGTTGGCAGTTGACCTGTTTAAGTTACTGTTGAAATTTCTGTCCTGATTCCTTCAATGCTTGACATGCATTATGTTAAGCACTTGTTGTCAATTCGGGAGTTGTATTGAGGCCATCTATTTGTCAGTTACGAAAACCTATTCAGGAACTGAGTATTGCATTATATTTGATCTATTTGTTGTTTTTCCTTCACATATATAATCTGTCCATCCACTTGGTTATATTATTGATTTGGAAATTTGAAAAAAATCACTATAGAATGTTCGACAAAGCTCCATGTTTGATGTTGTTTTTCTAGATATTTGTTGTAAACTTTTATGTTGTCATTGGTACTGCTCTAAGTTTTCCCTTTATTGGCGAAAAAGCTTTGTTTTATACCTTCTTGTCTTTTGAATAAAAGAAAGCGGTAGACTATGTTTTTACCAATCCACTCTTTCATGTGCAATTAATGAGTTTCTTCTAGGTAACTCGTGTGATTAATTTTTTATTTATGGGGCATATGAGTTGGGTACTATTTAGGCTGTTATGTATGCGCATGTACTGGATCAATTTGGCTTAGTGCTTTGTTGATGGTTTAATCCCTTATGATTCTTTGCTTAATAGCACTGCATTAGAACTTTCATTATTCTGGTTGCTATAGGTGGGAAATGTCTTGTTCCAGTAGGACTGGGGGATGATGATCAATGCATTGAGGATGACTTTAACGCATGGTACAAGGATTTTTATTCTATCTGATAATTACTAATTAAATAATTAATGGTGCTCTGAACTTATATTCATATCTTACCTTCTTTCAGGAAAGAGTTGGTGTGGCCAGAATTGGACCAGTTGCTCCGTGGAGAAGATGATGCCGATGGTGCATCTACCCCATATACAGCAGCAATACCTGAATACCGGGTTGTGTTTATTGATCCTGCTGAAAAATCAAATTTGGAGAAGAGTTGGAATCTTACAAATGGTCATGCTGTTAATGATATTCATCATCCTTGCAGGTATATATTACAAAATACTCTTCGCCGCTAATTGTATATACTAATGCCAATTACATTGACGGTTTGTTGAACTTACTTCTTCTGTTTTTTATAATAAGAGCTAATGTTGCTGTGAGGTGTGAACTTCATACCCCTGCTTCTGATCGTTCATGCATACATCTGGAGTTCAACATTGCAGGCACAGGAATTGTGTAAGTTTCCTTGGACAGTTTACCAACAAGCAGTTAAAACTGCTCCTTACTTCTGATCATACTTGTTCAGTGATATGTGTGGCATGTTTTGCGTGAAACTAGTCGACTTTTAAATTCTAGTTGGTATACATTTCTGTTTTATAGATTGATATAAGCCATTTTATGTGATATTGATATTTGATAGTAGATTTAACAGATTTACTCTCCTGACATTTTTTGACCATGTAAAATAGCAATCTCAAAATTTTCTTTCTTGCTTGTATTGGATATGCCCACCTCAACAATAGTTTGAGCTTTCAGAAGCATTTTTCCAGTTAGCATGTTTCTTGATGTTGTGTTGAAATAGTGGTGGGTGTGGTTGTTATTACGGGGGGATGATTGACAAGTGAGGATTGCTATCCAAAAAGTAGTCAATACTTAGAGTAGTACATGCTGGCAGTTTCACTTACCGCACAAGATATCTTTCCATGATCAGTTGTCATTTCTTTCGATAATCCCGTAAATAGATAACATAGCAAGGGTTAGTCTTACGATTGTAAGTTACAAGAAATTTACTGCAAGGAATTTAAAATTTTCCTAATGCATAAAAAAATGAAGCATACCTTTTGTGCTCTACGAATGCTTCTCTTGACGAAGGAAGCTATGCTTTTGCATAAACTACTACTGAAGCATTTGCCATATTGTTCTAGCCACTTTGTCTTTATATACAGTTAAGTAAATAAATGCACTATTAATCTTTTCAAAGTTTCACATTTCCAAGAAATCTTTCCTTTTGTAGGTATGAGACTGGTGACCATGTTGGTGTATTCACTGAGAACTGTGTCGAGACTGTGGAAGAGGCTGAAAGGCTGTTAGGATTATCATCAGATACTTACTTCTCCATTCATGCTGACAAAAAAGATGGTACACCACTTTGTGGTGGATCCCTAGCACCTCCTTTCCCTTCTCCATGCACATTAAGAACTGCGCTCATGCGATATGCTGATCTTCTAAGTTCACCTAAAAAGGTTGGGCCTTTCTATTAAATATTTTGACATTAACGTTTGTGTGTGATCTCCCAAACACTTTGTGTCATCATTTGCATTTCAGGCAGCTTTACTTGCTTTAGCTGCACATGCTTCTGAACCTAGTGAAGCTGAAAAATTAAGATTTCTGGCTTCTCCAGATGGGAAGGTTGGTTATCCTTTTTAAGTCTTGAGACTATTATGGTTAATTTCTGTGCCAAGATGCATAATAATATGTTTGATTTTGGTTCAGGAGGAATATGCTCAATGGGTAGTTGCAAGCCAAAGGAGCCTTCTTGAAGTTATGGCAGAATTTCCATCAGCGAAGCCTTCTTTAGGTGTTTTCTTTGCAGCAATAGCTCCTCGCTTGCTGCCTAGATATTATTCTATCTCTTCCTCACCAAGGTGAACACTCACACCTCTTTTATTCAATAATTTCTCCTTTTGCATTTGTGTGCATGTGTGTGACTCTTTTGTTTTATTACCTTTCTATTGCAGGATGGCACCCACAAGGATTCATGTAACATGTGCATTGGTTTATGGACCAACACCAACAGGAAGGATACACAAAGGGGTCTGTTCAACATGGATGAAGGTACACTTCTGCTCATTATGTTGCTTTCAGGTTTTGATCAAGGGTGGGGATATCTATTCCATTCTGTGGAGATTTATTGTATTATAGTTTAGTAAGTTTTTCAGGTGACACATGCTTGACTTGCTGAAAGCAAACTTTGGACACCTGGGCCAATTTACAAACATTGATATCTTCAGTTGGAAGTATTTATTGCAGCTTATATTTTTATTCATATTTTTGTGATGCCATAATATTGAATTATATAAAGAAATTTAAAAAACATAGGAACTTCGTCATATACTGTTCTTCGTTGACTGGCATATCCTTTATTAATAAGATGTGTTTCTGGGAACTGAATTATTTCCAACTTATTTGTCTGAAACATTTTTTAAGATGTTCTACTTCCGCTTAGAAGTGAGTTTGTACATATCTGTACTATATGCTGTTTGTACAAACACTTGTTGGAGGATGTATATGGCCATTGAGACTTACATTTTGTTCTTAAATACCTCAAGATGTTCTTTAGAAATTAAGATTTTGCATCCCTATTTAATAGAAAAAAGGACCCAAGAGGAAAGAAGAGATCCTGTTAAGCATGTCATTTCTTTATGCAATATGTGCAATTTGTAACTGGATGGTCGAATGGTTCTTTTTGAATTGAAGATGTCATCTCAAGCATTTTTGCTCTCCCCTCTCAACAGGAAACAGGGTAAGGTGATAGATAAATTCTTCTATTTTCCAGTTGACGAGATCCATTGTTACCCAATCCCGAGGATCATTGAAATATTTCAGTCTTCCCTGAAGTCAATGAATGCTCATTTAATCATAATGGTTGTTTGATTGGTGCAAAGCAATGCATCATAATAGTTGTAAAGGTTGAATTTCTTACCTGATTTCATGTTTAGAATGAAGTCTTTGTATTATTGTTTTTTTATTTTCCGTTTTGGTGATGTTATCTATTTTCCAATTTGAGGCTGTATCCTTTTGTTTTTAATGTAAAGGCATGTGTCTCTATGTTTTCTTAATGATTATTTATTATTGAGTTTTCCCTATGTTTCTCTGGATGCTAAGCCAGACTTTGTTTCTTAACAGCATGCTGTTTCCTTGGAGGAAAGCCAAGATTGCAGCTGGGCTCCTATCTATGTGAGACAATCAAATTTTAAGCTTCCTGCTGATACCACTGTGCCAATCATTATGATTGGCCCTGGCACAGGGCTAGCACCCTTTAGGGGCTTCTTACAGGTATGTTGCAATACAATGTGCATGAAAATAATTTCACGACTCAAAATGCTCTTAACTGAACTATTTACATATACTTTCTCAGGAGAGGTTGGCACTAAAGGAGTCTGGAGCTGAACTCGGCCCTGCTATCCTTTTCTTCGGATGCAGGAACAGGAAAATGGTAAGCAGTAACATAATTAGGCATATAAATAAGCAACAATTACAGAAAATTTGTGTTAATTATTTAGATTGACTGAACATGTTTAATGTTTGAATAAAACCACTTCATGCATGAAAAATGTGCAGGACTTTATATACGAGGATGAGTTGAATAACTTTGTTGAGGCTGGTGCACTCTCTGAGCTCATCGTTGCCTTCTCTCGTGAAGGTCCAACGAAGGAGTATGTTCAGCATAAGATGGTTCAGAAGGTTTAACATGAATCTTAATTATACTGGTTAGTGATTATATTATTTCTTTTTTCTCCTTGATACTAATTATCTGCTTGTCCGTTTTCAGGCTTCTGAATTATGGCATGTCATTTTCAATGGTGGTTATATTTATGTATGCGGTGATGCCAAGGGCATGGCTAAAGATGTCCACCGAGTTCTTCATACCATTGTCCAAGACCAGGTAGATACTGAATCATATGAAACCCATCGGCCATACTCTCATATTTAAACCCAATCTTTATTGTTTGTTTATGGGAATACTTAAAATGTTCAATTTGCCCTCATTTCTAAACTAATGCATCCAAAATTTTTGCTTAGGGATCACTGGATAGTTCGAAAACTGAGAGCATGGTCAAGAGCCTGCAAATGGAAGGAAGGTATCTGCGTGATGTGTGGTGAGTTCCTTCAAGTGAGGCCCAGAAAAACAACCCCCTCATTGTTGGTTGGGCTTTGAGGCTGGAACCTCATAAGGAAGTCAGGTTCTGCAGCTGAGGTCCCATCTTTGGGGCTCGTGTGTAGTTGTTTCGATTATATTGTTATTCTTTTGAAAATCTAACGACAAGCTTCCTGTAGGATTCTGATATTGTGCCCTTTGTTTTACCATTAAGCTTATTGGTCAAGTGAACAAGGAAATCACTATATTAGTTTCTCGTGTGCGATACATATAAATGGAGACATTATAGAGACAACATATATACATATAAATGGATCAAATGTTTATTATTGAGGATATTGGAAACAAACTTTTGGCGATACCATTTGTGAACAGTATTCTGTCATGATTATGAACTACCATTTGCTGGAGTAGCCGTAACTTTACTTTGCCATATAACATCATCATTGGCCAGCGGGGGAGGGGGGTTGGGATCCGCCATTACCTTGTCATTTCCGGCATGGGCCCGAATTCGTCATTACTGTTGCTGTCACATAATGTAAATTGACTAGAATGCTACCTGTTAGTGCATTTTGGAACTTCTTTAAAAGAGACACAAGCAAAAGTAAATGCGCATCCGGGGAATCGAACCCCGGTCAGTACCGTGGGAGGGTACTATGATACCACTACACCAGATGCGCTTCTTGCTGTGCATACTCAAAATGTGTTTTATCCAATGACTTAAAGAATCTATTTGATTATGTGAAAATCCGATGACAACAATAGCAACCGCGTACGGAATTCTTTTTCACGTGTAAAAGCTACCGCGATCCGACCATCTGATTGAGATACTTTTACACCGTGGGAACAAATGGTCCAAATCGGACACACGGCCGCTTTCATTGCAACCAGATTCAAATTGCTTATAATGCAAAGCTTATGTGGTGCGAGGAACACGACGCAAAAAAGGGGATCACTTCACAGGGTCCAGAACCGGGGGCGAGATCCAGAGCGGAATTGCCATCAATTGATTAATTAATAATGACAATAGTATCGGTTCGGAGTCTTAGACAAAGATACTTGTCTGTGGAGACGATGAGTCGGACGCCTCGTTGCCGTCCACCAGCCATCCCCTGCTCTGCTACCACGACCTTAATCTGGTTTCTTTCGGTAACTGGTTCATTGCTCGCCCTCGCACATTCCGTTTTTGGTACATTGCCTTCTTGAGGTCAGGCTCCATCTTTCCTGCAAGTTTTTCTCATCTGCTTCCTTCTTTTAAATAATAATCACAATTATGCATGTCTTTTCCAAAGCTCAGTTAGGGAAAATATTAAAATCAAGGGTCAATTGTATCTAATTTCTTCAAATTTTATTAAATTGCATCTTTTTTATTTAAATTTAAAAAATTATATATAATTTTTTGAAATTTTATCAAATTACATATTTCTCCTTAAAATTTCAAAAATTACATATTTCTCCTCCAAATTTAAAATTTAAATATTTTTTTGTATTACTAAATATATTATAAAACTTTCATCATGTATATATGTAATATTTAAAAAATATATATTGTTTAATATCATTTGGACTAAAATAAAATGACGAAAATACTTCTGACTTAGGTAGAAAAAGGTTTCGTAGTTATGTCATTATTATTAAAGACTATCTTTTATTCAGTTAAAAAATTTATCTTATATTAAATTTTAACTCAAGATATAAAATTACTATTTTGCCTTTGGTTTGTTTTAAACTCATCTTAGTCTGACCTCAAATTAAATTTAAACTGGAGATGTAAAATGATAATTTTTCTATGACTTGGTTTAAATTTATTTTAACTCAATCTTAAATAAAAATAAGATTCAATTTATACCATATCTGAGGTCTAATATAAACTAGATCTAGAGTTTATTCTTATTCATGTTCTTCATTATATTAATTTATACTAGATTGAAAGTATTTTTATTTTTTTTATTTTAACCTAAACGGTGTCAAATGATATATATATATATATATATATATATATAGTATTATTGATTTTAATGATAAGTTTATATCTGAAATTTTCTTTTCAATATATCAAGTAACAAAAAAAAGTATAATTTTTAAGTTTCAAGGAAAAATATGTAATTTGAAAATTTTTTTTAGAAATTATATGTAATTTTTCAAGTTTTGAGAAATATGTAATTTAACAAGATTTCAAGAAGTTATATTTAATTTTCTAAATTTGAATGAGAACTATGCAATTTAGTAAGATTTTAAGGAGCCATATATAATTGACCCTAAAATCAAAAATTAATTACATATAACTCTTTAAAATTTTGTCAAATTTTATATTTTTCTTCAAACTTAACAAATTATATATAACTCTTTCAAATTTTGTCACATTATATATTTATCTTCCAAATTTAAAAATTATATATTTCTGTTTGCGTTACTGAATATATTGTAAAAACTTAATTTAGATATAGATTTAACATTATATTTAGGAATATTGGAACACTATACCATTTGATGTTGTTTAAGTTGAAATGAACAAATGAAAATGCTTTTGACTTGGTTAGAGGAGACTTTGGTGGTTCGAACTTCGTTGCAAAAAATCCCCTCTTATCCAATTGAGAAGTTTATCATGGGTTAAATTCTATTTCTAAATATAAATAATAATTTTATTTCTAATCTAATTTCTAAATATAAATAATAATTTTATTTCTAATCTAATTTATATATTCATTTTAATCCAATTTGAGATTAAATTTGGGTCCAATATCAACTAAATGTAAGACTTATTTTTGCTTATTTTCTTCATTACATTACCTCTAATTAGATTAACGGTGTTTTTATCTCTTTACTTTAGTCTAAATAGTGGCAAATGGCATATTTTATAAATATTTCTGATTGTAACATTAAATATACACCTGAATGGATTTTTGCAGCATATTGAATAAACTAAGTTAAAATATATAATTTTTAAAATTTGAAAAAAAAAATAATTTGATAAGATTCAAGAAATTATATGTAATTTATTAAATTTGGAAGATAAATATATAATTGGGCAAGATTTCAAAGAGTTATATGTAATTTATTAAATTTGGGAGAAAATGTATAATTTCACAAAACTTTAAAAAGTTATATGAAAATCAACTAAGTAATATGTTTAAACAAAAACATCAAAATTTTTGTTTAATTTTGATCGCAAAAATATAATAATGATATTTGTACACACTTTTTAATTGACTTTAATATTTTAACAAAAGAAGCCTACGTGTTTGCGAGTGGCCCTATATGTTTAGATATTATCGATGTGGAATCAAGTTCAACTTAATTGATTGAGGTGGACCACATCACTGAAATCGCAATTGTTCGAGCAAGAAATTGTCTTGAGAGTGGTTTGGCGACCAAACTTTTGCAATCTAGGTAATTCTTTTTTTTTGAATTTGAGTCACTTTTATCGGGTGTTTGTATTAAGATTTTAAATTTTTATTTTGAGATTAGTTTTGACATCTATTAAAATCAATACATTTAGATCGAAACTAATCTATTTCGGTTTCGATCATAGCCAATCTATTTTGGTTTCAATCAAATTATTTTTTAAAATTTTAATTACACTTTGATTTTAAATTTAAAAATATCATAAAAATAAAAGTTTTTAAAAATATATAATATTATTAAATAAATAAATTTTTTGGATAAAAAAATATGTAAAAGTTTGAAAAAAATAAATTGTGTCACTCGAGATTCAAATTCAAGTGGAAGCCAATAATTATAAAATATTTATTAATCTCACCCAAATTATTATTTTGAAATAAAAGTAATATATAAAATTAAATATAAATTTATTAAATTTGAAATTAAATTTTAAATCAAGTTATTGTGAGTTGGATCCAAATATTTTAGAGATAATTACCTATAAGTATCTGTAATTAGCATTAATTACGTACAACTCTCTGTAATTTCTGAAATTACCCATACCCCCTATTTTCAAAAATATTTACCCACATCTCCCATTGTTATTTAATCAAAATTTTCCACCCTCGGTTATTTTTACAATTAAACCCCTAAAAACTTAATTTTTTATGTTAAACGCTTCGAAATTCGGTTTTTTGCAAATAACACCCCGAAATTACTCTGATTTATAAAAAACTCTTCGAAATTCAGATTTTTGCAAATAACCCCTCGGAAATTATTCCAATTTACAAAAAACTCCCCGAAATTCAGATTTTTGCAAATAACACCCCGAAATTATTTCGAATTACAAAAAAATCCCGAAATTTTCTTATAAAACCCTCTCCTTTCTACTGTAGTCCTAAACCGAATTATCGCCGTCACCGCCTCTCTGCCGCTCCCTGCGCAGCTGCTGCCGTCACTGCTCCTCTAGCGAGGAGATCGCCGTCCGGTCGTTGCCTTGCGCCCCCCACGTCGTCGCTGCTCTGCGCCACGCCCCCCCCACCGTCGCCATCACTGCTCAGCACGGCTACGTGATGGCTTAACACTTGCGTGGAAGAAGTTAGGCACCCCTACGCGCTCTCGTCTTCTATCACATAGACGAAGGCGTTCCTCGACTCTGGGATGCCTTGGTGGAGTTGAGACCCGGGTTTCATTGTGAAGTCAAGGTACATTGTCCGAGTGTGTGATTCCCCTGCCGGCCGTCATCCACTGAAGACGATGAAGAGTGGCACAAACACAAACAAGACAAAAACGCGCATAGATTCATGAAAACAATGACAATGTAATCAACAAAAATATGAATCAAATACCTGCAAATCCCCAGCATTAATGGTGGCTTTGTGCCTAGCAAAATCCTCGTGAGTGAAGACTCCTTGGATCCATTGGCGATAAAAATCCTTCGCCTCCGCTCCCACCGCCGGCTCTGGTGTCGCTGCCATTCTTGCCGCCGTCGAATTTCAGAAACTTTTTTGTAAATCGGAATACTTTCCGGAGGTTATTTGCAAAAATCCAAATTTAGATGACTTTTCTGTAAATCAGAGTAATTTTGGGGTGTTATTTGCAAAAAACTGAATTTCGAAGCGTTAAATATAAAAAATAAGTTTTTAGGGGTTTAATTGTAAAAATAACCAAGGGTAAAATCGAAATTTTTTGAAAAAATTTTGATTAAATAACAATTAGACAAGTGTGGGTAAATATTTTCGAAAATAGAGGAGTGGATAATTCCGAAAATTACGGGAGATTATGCATAATTAAAACTAATTATATAAATTTATAAGTAATTATCTTAATATTTTAATTTTGATCAAAATTTAAAATCTTGATATAGATTGCAAGTTGGAGGATGAGTAAACCCCCTATCTCTGTCTCCCAAGAACACCCCATCTGATGAATATCTTCCGGTTGTTCCAACTGTGCAGCATGGTCACTAAAATGCACACACGGTGCTACTTCCACCCTCGAAATGGACCGACAGGAGGGACATCCTTGGACCCACATAGTCGCACCACGTGGACCCCACCTTAGACACACCAAACCCTAAAAATTTCTCTCTCTTCCCTCCCTCGCAACCTTCAAACTGTGTAAAGTGTAAACCCCTCCTCCCCTCTTCCCCTCTTCAAACACTCTATACATCATACAATCTTTCTCGGAATGTCAGGGGTTTGGGTCTTCAAGAATGGCGTCGTTCGCCTAGTCGAGAACCCCGGCGGGGAAGGCAGAGACGGCGGTGGCAGCGGCCGGAGGAAGGTCTTGGTCCACGTTCCTACAAATGAGGTGATCACCTCATACGACATGCTCGAGATGCGCCTCGCCGAGCTCGGGTGGGAGCGGTATCGTTCGGACGGGGAGCTCCTCCAGTTCCACAAGCGCGCCTCCGTGCACCTCATCTCCGTCCCCCGCGACTTCGCCAATCTCAAGTCCGTCCACATGTACGACATCGTCGTCAAGAGCCGCAACGTCTTCGAGGTCCGGGACGTCTGAGAGGGGGGGGGATTTCAAGCGCGCTATGGGTTTGCAAGATTTGAAGCTTGTGTGTGGTTTGTATCAGTTTATGTTGTCGTGGGTTGAATAAGCAAGGGTTTGTCGAGTAGGGGGCACATGAAGGTGGAAGCTGAAGAGTTGCAAGAAGTCCGAGTATGAAATTATTTTGAATTTTATTTTGAATAAATTTGATCTTTCGAGCAGCAACAAGGCGAACATGCATGGGTCTGTTGACCTGGCGGGCACATATGCGATATTAGATTTTGGTTTGCGGATCCACAACAAGTCAAGTCGTGGGGCTGTCAACCCCACAGCGACAAAGCAGACATGACTAGTTGGGCTTCGTTGTCGAAGTGATTGCAAGGCAGTCAAGACCTTTTAACATATAGAAATTAAATATTTTAATAAATGTTGCAAATAAACAAGTTCTTTAATGGATGATGCAGGTAGAAGTTACCAATCAATAGGACGCAGCCCCACCGCTCGCTGAATGCAATTAATGTGGGAGAGAGACCGCTGTGTTCTATGCAAGCTTTTTTTATGAAAAAAATACATTACACGACGACTGACCCCTTCCTTTTGGTCTCTCTGTCAAAAAGTTTGACACGAAACGGTGAGGTGATGGCCAATTTTGGAGTTGATGTCAAGATCATGGTTCACATTTCGGTCGAAATCGAAACGCTTCTTCGAATCCATACCGAAACGGTTAATATCGTTTTGATTAAGATTTACTGTTCATTATTATTTATTACTGTTTATTTTCGCCAACGAACGCAGCGGGAGCGGGAGCTCCCCGAGCTCGAGCGCGTGGGCGGGAGCTCGCCGGGCTCGCGCTCGCGGGAGGGAGCTCGCTGGGCTCGCTCGCGGGCGGGCAGGAGCTCGCCGGGCTCGCGCGGGCGGGCGGGAGCTCGCCGGGATTGCACGTGGGGGCGGGAGCTCGTCGGGCTAGAGAGCAGGGGACCGAGAGCTTGCCAGGATCGCGCGCATGGGCGGGAGCTCGCCGAGCTCGCGCACGGGCGGGCTCGAGCGCGCCGGGCTCGGGCGGGCCTCAGCCGAGCGGTTGGGGGGGCGGGAGCTCCGGGCGAGCAGGCGGCCGGGGGAAGCTCCGGGCGGGCAGGCGTGGGGGGAAGCTCCGGGCGGGCAGGCGGCCGGGCGAGAGCTCGCCGAGCTCGCGCGGGGGGGACGGCGAGTGGGGGCGGCTTGGCGTGAGCTCCGGGGGAGGGGGGTGGGGGGGGGGGGGTTGTCGTGGGAGGACCACGCGCCGGTTTCGTGTTCGAACCCAAAAACCCTACGCACTTACTAGTTTACCGCCGTCCTATCTCGTGCCCTCGCTAACTTGACTCCTACTCCCGTAAGATGATGCTGGTCTTACGCTGGGACCAGTGTTTGTCGCTAATTTGATTTCGACGTCCTTATCGGTTTCTGTCAGATATTATTTACGTACGTAATATTATTCACGTAATTATTCATTATTTTTTAAAATTTTTTTAAATATATTATAATTTTTTAATTTGAAGTTAAAAAATAATTAAAATTAAATTAAATTTTAATCAAAATATAATTTTTATTTTAGACCTTCGATATATGGTTATACTTCAGAACCACTGCCATGAGATCGCGTAGAGCTAATTGTTTTAGTTCATATGCCCATAAATACTCGTCCAGATCATTGAGGTACTAAATTTGTAATTCCACACCCAGATGTTCCAAACTCAACTGATGATGACTATGATGATTAGTTGTATTATTTTAGAATTTATAAATTATGTATGTGTGAAATACATTTTAATGAAAAGTGAAATTTGCTTATGTTAATTTTTAAATTTTAATCATATTCATATCATTTCTTATATATATTTTTAATACACTAATATATATTAAAAGCAGACAGTATCAGTGACTAACTATCAAAATTAATTTTAATTAGCTTAAATAATATTTGAAATTATTGTAAAATTAAGTATAAATTCATTCATAATTTTTCAATTTTTTTCAAATTTTTTCAAATATTTTATCGTATTTTTAATTTGAAGTCAAAACACAGTCAAAATATAGTCAAACTCTGGTCAACGCCTAATTAATAATTTAAAAAATTCTTTTGGCCGAAACCGAAACGGCCGAAACTGAAACCGAAACGGCCGAAACAGCCGAAACGTATCGGTTTCGGCCGGTCCCGAAACCGAAATCGAAATCAAAACCGAAAACCTTGGTCAAGATATAACAAGAGACACGTCTCTCTCGAGGATTTATTTAAGGCCTTATTTGATTATTAAGAAGTAAAAAAAAATTTTAAAATGGGATTTTTTTTCCTTTTTTAATATTTAATTACTTTAAAATTATTTTCGGAAAATTAATTTTTTTAATGAGAAAACAAACTAAAATTTATTTTCGTATTTTTTTATCCAAATTCACTCCTAAAAGCAAATATTATGATATTATGAATAATAATAATATTAATAATTTCACATTTAACGATAATATATTTTAAAAAAAACAATTAAATAAATAATATTTTATATATTAATAATTATATTTCTAAAATATACTTTCATCAAATCAAAAAGTCAAAGATGGAGTACTCTCAATCACTTCTAACATAAATGAAAAATATAAAAAAGTGACTTTTTATACTCTTATAAAAAAGTTCACTTTCGAATAATCAAACAAATCCTAATTTAACAGTTTATCAAATTAGAGGAGAAGTTTGAAAATTGAAGAATTGGTTTTTTCTTATAAATAATTTTTCATTCGTCAAAATAAACATGTTCATACATACGAATCTCTTAAAAATTCATTCATGCACCTCATTAAGTTTGATACATGAATTTCATCAAAGTTTATGCATTCACTTCAAATTTAGTACATTGGATTTTTGAAACATTTAAGTACATTAATAAAACTAGTTAGCACTTTAAACCTACTACATACATGCTTACTCTAGTTGTTTTAATATTTAGAAAACAATTGATAATTACTTTTCATATATATCTTTTACATTTTTTAGCACGTAATTATGTTTCTAATTTTGCTAAAAGTCTAAATATGATTATGAGGAAGTATGCAACCAAATCTGCCACATAATAGTCGCTAAACAAGTAATTAAGTGCTCGGTGATTATGCAAAATGACCACCAATTGGGAAACCAAAACAAAAAATAGATGTGAAGCTAAGTGAAAACAAGAAACAAAGATAATGGATTCAAAGACATCCCACGCTATGTGCTCCCCACTGGTTTGGCTGAAAATGTACACAAGTGCTGCAGTGTTTAGTCTGTTTAAAGTAACAATTATTGTGAAGCTGTGCACTTCTTTCCTTACAGAGAAGATAGCATCAAAAGAGGATTGCAAAATTGACACTTTCTCCTCTCTTACCTATCTTTTCTTTTTCTTGTATTTCTCTTGATTTAGGGCATGTTTACCAGCTCTTGAGAACCCAGAATTCTCTCGAAGCATGCCACAATGCCATTGATTGGTCATGTGTCTCAATATCATGTTGAACAAGACAAAATGCCGACAGAAACAACAGAGAGTAATACGCAATCACTTGTGGTATTGCCTGCTTTGACATACGTAGCTCATATGTGTATGATAACAAGTAACAGCAAGTCTTTCCCCGAGGGGAGACTTTGGAGGCGCACTCGACTTCGGTCTTTATGGACTGTCGTCAAATCATCAAACCAATAATTGCAATAATAAAGAAAAAAAAAAAAGCAAGCCCCGAGTCTGAGCCTGAACATTTCATGTGGAGCAAGAAGGGTGACCACCACCAGCATCGCCCATCTCCATCTCAAACCAAACCAAACCAAGCACTGTTCACGTGCACGGCAGCGAAGCTATGTTTGGCTGCACGAGGGATGCGCACTCCACAGCTGGTCATCCTCCTCCGTTTCACGTGGTAATCTGTAATAATAATATATGTTGTATATTGGGTGGTCCATAGATGAGTAACGAGTCGGCTTCTCAGCGTATCATCCTCAGGGCATACAAAGCATCAGAAAGTGTCAAATTGCAAACAATAGATTTCTCTGCTTTTGCGCCAATTCGGAGCATGCAGCCAAGAAAAAATATGGAACGGCAAGATTTGCTATCAAAACACAGTAACCTTGCAACCACAGTTCAAATAGGTAATCTTGATGAGGCAGGTCTAATCAAAGCCGAGCTCGGCGACAATGCGAAGGTGAAACTGTGAGACAAGCGAAGTCATATGATATATCTGTCAAAGGAGAACCCACATGAAGTACGCAAGTGAAAGTTAAAACGGTACTTCTTTGTGATGGTCTCATTGACTTTCGATGAGAAACTGTTTGCTTGCACTCCGAATTCGGGGATCTCAAGGAACCGATTCAAGTTCTCTTTTGAGTGTTTGGTACGACCGGAAATGGAAAAATGGGAAATTCCTCAGTTCCTTCTAATTCAAAAGGAGTAACGTGATTTCGGTCCAAAAAGAGCCGAAGTCTCTCACTCGAAAGTCGTCCTCGACCACCATCTCCTCGATTCCAAGGGTTCCTCTGCAGCTCTTCGATGCACCTCTTCAAATATTTAAGTTCTTACAAATAGATAACTGGTCATTAGAAACTTCTACAAATAGATTTTCAGTCCCAAGTATTTCTCACAAACAGACCCTCAACAAATTTTAAAATTAGAAATCACTCCTTAACAAAAATTTAGAATTTATAAATAAATTTTAGAAAAATAGCAGATATGTGCATTCTTTTTTCTATTCTCCTAGTGGTAATATTGGGGCAGTTCTCTCTTGATAATTTTAGCAAAACGGTGAGCTTTTTTAAGCAATATTTGAAGTTGAAATACAACGGCTACTCTAAAAAATATATTTAAAAAAAAAAGCTAAATTCAATGTTATATATTTAATATCTGGATATTTTAGAAACCTTGTATATTAGAAGTTAATGATAGATGTGCTAATTTTGATTTTTTGCTTTTAATTTAGTTTTGTAATAATAATATACATGCTCTTCCACCCTACATAACCGAGTTAACTCACGATAAATCACCACATTCACACTCTTGGAGAAATTCTTGATGAAACAAACACTAGAAAGCGATCAAACTCACAAAATCAAATATTCTGAGTGTTTGACCACATTCCATTGGTCGGTCAAACAGGCAATGCAGACCACATTGGCATAGTGAAATATTCCAGCTGTAAACCCTAGGCCTGAGGCCCAGCTCATATTTCCAGAATGAAAAAGAAAAAAATATTAAGCATGTATCTTTTCAAATGGGTGCAAAGAGACCAGTATCAACAGCCATAAGTTATTCATGGAAGTATGGAAAATGCAATGTTAATAGGATTTCAGCAGCACTTCATGCTTAAACAAGCATATCAGAAAGTTACCTACAGGAGGACATCAAATCTGGAAATGTTCTCACAAAAAATACACACTACCCCAGTTTAATCTCATTCAGCATCCTCAATCTCTTCATCCTCTGGTACACCTCTGAGGTAAAGAACATTGTTACACCTGCAGATTTGAAGCAGATGCACCTTTCAGTTTCAAAAACAAGATTAGATGTTTGTTTTCTTCAGAATCAGGTGATTACCTTATCAGTATTTCTCCAAGATTTCCTGTGAATTGCCCATCGATGTACTCTTCAGAATTGGCCAACTGCAGCAAAAAGAGTAATTCTGATTATGTTAGAAGTAACAAGCAAAACGTTCCCAGCATCACTATTCTCATAAACATGGACGTCAAAGCAATACCTGCAGGTTCATGTAGGAGTCCACAGAAACGAGATAACCTGAAGGAAATAACAAGTAATACATTAACCTACTTGCCAAAAGCTTTATCAGATCAAAGCAGCAATGAGCAAATTTACTGTTGTGATTAATTACCTTTGTACTCCATTCCCCACTTGAGTTTTACAATCACAGGCTTCCCAGTCAAACTGTTCAAGAAAGGTTTTGGATTAACAGGAACAGTCTGCAATATGAATATGGTGCATAAAGCTTCAAGGAAATCAAAGACAACAGCAATGAGAATGACAGAAATATATGCAACGTATGTCTGTTATTTCTGAATTTATTTCTGAAGCTACTGAGCAAGCAAATGAGTTATGGCTCAGTGCAGGAAAATTGTGAACTCACATATGAACTCCATTTAGACTAGAGGTGCTTGTGAAGTCTTGGAGAAAGAAGAGTATGTCACAATTCTTAAGAAGCACAATGGACATGGTGGTTTTCATGACTAAAGTGTAAAAATAGCAAAAGCTTCATAAATATCCTGGACAATTTTCAAGTTCGTTGAGCTGAAGTAACTCAAAATCTGGGTTCATGTTTCTCCCAATTTTAGCTATAATCAATTGAAAGTTGTACTTAACTTATTGCTGCAAGATATCTTTGGTTTTTGCTTGTTCTTTTTTGCAAAAGCATAAAAATAGGATATTAATGACATCACAAAGAATTCAAATTTATAGATAGAAAAAACAGCAGGAAACGGCCACTTAAATAAGATAAGTACAATGTTTTTATAAAATATGAAGATTTGGAAGAAGCGCACAACAATCAATTCAATGAGCTGTCATTTACTAGTGAAATTAGACGAATAAGGATTGGATGTATAACTAATAAGCAAACTCAGCCATCAAAATAATCCTACTTTTGTTGACCCATAAAAAAAAATGTGAAAAATTAGCTTTATAAAAATATCATTCTAAAACAAGTTAAAGTAAATTACACAATAATGTTGTAAACTATGTTTCCTTCTTAGCCGAACCCAAAACTTCTACATATACAATCCTCTTTCAATTTCTCTTCTACTTAATGAATGAGAGACTTTCAAATGAATTTCTTTCAAACTCTGGCACATGACTATGCAATGAGACTTCAACTTGATCAGCCTCATAGTGGTTAAGAGAAGCATCATCTATCAAAAAGCAGACACTGAGAATATATGATTAATTTTGTTATTTCAGCCATTTGTATCTTCCTCACTATCCTTCTTTAGAAACATTAACATAATTTCTTGCAAGAATTCATGAACTCAACCTTGCAAATGGAAAAACTTTTGTTTTTGGCTACAGTTTTAATTTAAATGTAATCAGAGCAGCAACCTAACTCATCTGAGCTAGTTTTGTGCAATTATGCTGCAAAACTCCCCATCATTTTTCAAGCAACTCTCAAGTAATTTATACCACAAAGCAGAAATCGAGGGATCTACAGTATTGCAGGAATGAACAACTACATCATACCTGCCTTGACAACTAATCACGGATGTTGGAATAAGGAAGGTATTGCTAAAAATTTAAAACGATCGAACAAAAAACACTGATAAATAGCATCACAAATTGAATGGAGAAACTTTTTTAAATGAAAAGTTAACACACGCCTAAGCACCAATTTACTCAATGACATTAAAAACTCCTCAAAGAACAGATCCAATTAATTGCTTTCTACACATGTACAAGTGCAACAAAAAGCCACTGCACAGCAGAAATTTCTCTATTCCACTCAAACTTGTTCATCACAGAGAGATTCATCATCTAGCACGTCTGACCCCAAACCCTAGAATCTATCATTTACTCAACGATTTCTAAGCCTTCGAATTCTAATGTTCTTAGTGCAAGACAAAAAACTGCTATTTAACTAAATTAAACAAAAAACACCAAATCAAGCAATTAATTTCAGAAAACAATCCCAAAATACAACAAGCGAAATCGTCATGGTTTCCTTCCTACATCCAATTTACTCTCAATTAAATGCAGAAATAACCAGATTTGGTCTTCGAATTAGGGTTTCCAGTTAGAAATGATCGCCAAGACGAAAGGGAGAAAGACTTACCGCCATTGGAGAGAAGACCTCAGCTCGGCAGCTCCACCGAGA
Organism: Trichopus zeylanicus subsp. travancoricus; assembly: GCA_005019695.1. Classification (NCBI taxonomy): domain Eukaryota; kingdom Viridiplantae; phylum Streptophyta; class Magnoliopsida; order Dioscoreales; family Dioscoreaceae; genus Trichopus; species Trichopus zeylanicus. Next base: position 204,156 of record RXID01011022.1, read on the forward strand.
ACAGAAAACGAAACCGGGGTAGAGTTTTAAAGTTTAAACCAAAACTGGTTCGGCGTCGGTTTACATGTTTCTAACCCGAACCGGCAAGGTGTCGTATGGTTGTTGGTTTTTTCGGTTTTGGTCCTCATCCATTAGCCCAAACCGTTCGGTTTCGGGTTGGTCCGAGAGGCTTCCAGCGGCAGCCCTAGCGAAAACCTCGCAGCGAAGGGAATCGAGCCGCAGAAAACAGAGAGCAAAGAGTGCAGCTTTCCTAGTTGATCCAGCAATGGCGGAGGGGGGCATCTCTCCTCCAATCAGAGCTTCCATCACCCATGTCATCTTCGACATGGATGGCCTTCTCCTCGGTAAGATTTCTTTTGATATGTTGCTTTTCGTCGTAATCGGAGCATTGTCTGCAATTGAGAATCTGATTAATTGTTTTGTTTGGATGGGTTGAATTGGAGGTTAAATGACTGGTTTTCGCATATTTTTGGATGGACATGAGCTTTATCTTTTGTTTTTTTGTTTTTTTTTATGGTGATAATGGAGCAATGTAGTGGGAAGAGGCAGTAGGAATGAAACTAAAGACTTATTGTGACAGTTCTGCGGTGAGGGAGATATTTGATGAATTGTTTATACATTTTTATTTGTTTAATTTAGTAGCCGAGGTTTCTTTTGTATTGATTTTTGGTAGAAATAAAGGAGTGTTTATCGTTTGGGAGTGCTTAAACTTAGAAATGAGATTTTCTTCTGTTTAGTTTTGTCGGTGGTGGAACATTCTTCGGGCAAAGTGAAACAAATTAAATTTGGATTAAATTAGTTTAAGTAGGGAACCAAATGAGAGAATTTGATGGGTTTTAACTGAAATTTGTATAGTTGTTGTATAGTTTTTGTTGTTAACTGAGTATTCTATTACGGGAAAGTAGGATGGAATCGACGTATGTTCTATTTGAAAATTTTAAATAATGAAGTGAGATTTTGACTTTGTTTTGGAATTTGGTTGCAGATACAGAGAAGTTCTACACTGAAGTACAGGTGAAGATTCTAGCAAGATTTGGGAAGACATTTGACTGGTCTCTGAAGGCAAAGATGATGGGGAAGAAGGCGATTGAGTCTGCTCAAGTGTTTGTGGAGGAGATGGGGCTTACAGGGGTTATGACACCAGGAGGTTTCCTTGAGGAGAGAGAGGAGATGCTGCAGGAGCTTTTCCCCACCTGTGAGCTCATGCCAGGTGAGTTATTGAAATCAGATTAGCTTTGCAATGGTTTACACTTTACATTGTGGATATAAAACTGGTAAAAGGACACATTTTTTCTTAAAAATGTGAAGAAATTTAAACACTGGTTTTAGTTATGAATCTCAATGCTGTTAACCAACAATTATGACTTTCAATTCATTTGTTCCTTGTTAATAGTGCCAATATAAGACTATAGCTGCGTAGGTAGAAAATCAATGCTAAACAAATAAATTTTCTTTTCCCTTGGAGATGGTCAAAACCCACATTTTAAAACAATTCCCACTTGGGAAGACAAATCTGATCTCTCGTTCAGTGAGATAATCTCATTCTTTATTCATCACTATCAAAACCCACATTTTAAACAATTCCCACTTGGGAAGACTAATTTGGTCTCTCGTTCAGTGAGATAATCTCATTCTTTATTCATCACTAGCGGTTGCTTTGAAAGATAATGTTCCCAATTTATTATTAAATGTTTGCTTTACATGTGGACAATTATAGTGATGCATCTAGATATGATCAGGTATTGTGGTTGCAGTCAATGGTGACTGGATTGACTGTATAACACTTAGTATCATATAGTGTTGTTTACCACTGTGATATATAGGTGCCAAGGAAGCTGATATGAATGCTCTGACTTGTTAATGTGTTCAGATGAATCAGATCCATTAATAGTTGGGTTCAATTCTTTACTCGTGTTTTGTGAATGAGAGGATACTGATGCAAGGTATCTCAAGCTAATTAGCTTAGTTGATTGCCTCAATAACATTTCACTTATCCATTTGTTGAAATTACCAAATGCCACATTGCCATTGAAAAAAAGTAATATGCCAAGATTTAGTCAAGTGGCTCTTTGATCTAGTTTTCATGAGAATTTGATATTAACGTTGCAGTGAAAATTACTTAAATATTGGAATTGTAAACCATCTTCAAGTTTCAAAGTGGATCTCTCTCTTGCTCACTCCTTTCCAAAGACAGCATTGTTTTTCCTTGTGGATTTGATAATCAAATTTCCTCTCTGTTGCATTGGTTGTGATAGCTTTTTCTCACATGGCAACCATTCATGGATGCCTAATTCTTTCTTCCTATTACAGGGGTCAAACGTTTGATCAGTCACCTTCGTGCAAATGGGATTCTAATGTGCGTGGCAACAGGGTATTACTTGAGATCCATCTTCTTTCAACCTCTTAATTGTATGCTTTCCTACTCACCTTGGAACTGCAGTCACTTGCATCTGCTGACTCCATCATTCCTTCAGGGAAAAACTTGCATGAACTGTAGATTATGTTCCCCTTTTTGCATCATTAAAGAGTTTTGATGTGGCCATTAGTCTATATTGCCAGCAACACTTTCATGTATGGGTTCTGCAGGTCTCATACACCACACTTCAAGCTGAAGACACAAAGACATGGTGAAATTTTCTCTTTGATGCATCATGTGGTTACTGGTGATGATCCTGATGTGAAGAAAGGCAAGCCATCTCCAGATGTATTTCTTGCTGCAGCTAAAAGATTTGAGGTATCACCTCAACACCTTTTAGATTATGAAATTGGCAGTCACAATCATATATACACATGTTTCATTATGTTTAATCTCAAGAAGCTGCTTTGTTCTTAGCCATCTGTCGCATGTGCTGTATTGACTGTTAGGTTGTTTTTTTTAGGGTAATGTGAATCCAAGCAACATTTTAGTTTTTGAGGATGCACCATCAGGGGTTGCTGCAGCTAAGAATGCTGGGATGTAAGTAGATGCTTTATGCATTTAAATATTTGTTTTATTATTGTCTGATTATCATGGATTACAAAGATGATGGAGATAATATTATTTAGCATTGTCTGGGAAAGAAGATTCTTATTTCTGTAGTTGAGTATTGAATCAAAATTTCCTTTAATACTGATAGTAGTAATTTTGAAATGGTCATGTTTTCATCAGTATTAAATTATACACCGTCTGTGGCATGATCATTTTGTTCTTACCTTTACTACATAAATAGGAATTAATTTCACAAAGAAAATTCTTTTTGCTATCATTTATCTGGTGATGTGTTTGCCTTTGGTGCTAATAATATCTCAAATGACACGTCAGCTGACCATGGTTCATTAGGATAAAAACTGCAAACTTGAAGCTCTTTGTTTTGCTTGAATATGCTTGACATACATTCCCACAAAAGATATAAAAATTAAGACTCTAGCCAACCTCTTTCCAAACCTGGGTCAGATTAAATTTCTGCAGCTTCAGCTGTGCTCTAGTTTGCTTTCAAAATTAAACTATTGCATTTAGTTCTGTTTAAAATTAAACTGAGACGAAATTGAGCCATTTGTGGACATGAAGCTGATAGAGTCCTATCAGCTGGCTGACTTTCCTGTCATCTGATGTTGACATGTTGTAATCAAAGAACTTGCAGAAAGCAAAAGCTGCTCCTTTTTGTCCTCAAAACTGTTTTTGTGAAAAAGCATCCTGACAACCATATTTCAGCTTGATTTACAATTGGAGCTCAGATGACTATGTTTCATATTCCTATCATGTTCTAGCAATTTCCAATAAGTTCATCAATAAAATGATGTGTGGTATTTGAAATGGACATGTAACTATGTTATATGAAGGTTATTGTGTTGAATTTGTCTAGATGCTTGAGTTTTCAAAACGCGTCATGTTTTGTTATTAATCCTGTGGCGGATGTTACCTTACAATTGAATTTATGTTTGACAGTTTAACTCTTTTAAATCTTTAGAGCAATAATAAGGAATGCGAGTTGCATCAACTGTTACGAAGTTTGAGAGTAGTGGTAGGCATAGATCTGAGGAAGGTTCAGGAAAAATTATTCAAATGAATTAATTTAGTGAAGTATGGGCTTTCATGCTAGCTGGTGCTTAATATGTTCAAGGTTTGAGCTCTATTTTTAACCGGAGAAGACTTGGTCAATATTTTGTTAATGCTTTTATTCTTCTTTTTTTTTTTTGTTCTTTTTAGTTTGAACTAAGGAACTAAATGTCCCTGATGAGCACCAAATAATGCTGAATGTTCCTGAAGAATCATAGGTCTCATAGGACTGAAATCTTGTTCTTCTACACAATATGGATTCGCTGGTTGTACCTTTATTTGTTATCATGATAAAGGACTCATATTTCACTGCCCTCTGATTTCAGTATCATTTTCTTAAAAATTAAATCCGATTATATTTGCAGGTCAGTAGTTATGGTTCCAGATCCAAGGTTGGATGCTTCTCACCATAAAGAAGCAGATCAGGTTCTCAGTTCTCTTTTGGATTTTAAGCCAACAGAATGGGGCTTCCCTCCGTTCCAAGATGTCATTAGTTGAAATTGTTTCTTACATTCCATTGAAGTATCTATATGATTTATTCGAAGAACAGCCGAATCAAAATTGACTATGTACTTGTGCTTATGGCCTCCAAAAATACATTTGTGGAAATGCTCTTTGTAAGAATCATATAATTAGATTTCTTTGTTGAAATGCTATATTTAAGAATCATTTTCCTTTTCTTTTTCTCTATCTTGATGAGTTACATCTTTTTTAGAGAGCTTGATCTCTATTATTGTTTTCCAATTGGATGCTTAAAAATATAGGTAATATCATCAACTTGGATCGTCCTCCAGCTTGCTACCTCTGTAATTTATTCAATGGGTGAGATATATACAGCTCAATATGTCATTATTTGAGTTACTCTGATCCTGGATTTAAACCTGTTATCCTGACAGTTTTGAATATTTGGGGTGGTAACATATGCCAAATCATCCTCCTTTCATAAGCAAAACTTATACATCATTTTGATTACTGCTATTGTTGATTGAGTCAAACTCGTCACCGATTTTAGTCCAAAAGACTTTTTGAGATGCGGATCCATTAGATTGTCCAATCTGCATAAAAAAAATTATGAATAAGATAGTTGGGAGTTCTCGATCACTTCGATATTCAAATTAGTTCTACACTCAGAAATGAAAATAGAATAGAAAATTAGGCATTAGTTTTCTATTTTTTCAGTTGTCTTATTATTTAGAGTGCTTTTAGAGATTTGATGTATCTAAATTTGGTGGTTTCAAGTAATTGCTTTGCTAATTTTCTCATAAATGGGAAGATCAATCCCGGGTTCCTCAGAATTAACTCTTGAAGGAACCGCAGATTAGTTGCTAGTATATTAATGCTATCAGACCGAATCTAATGAGTTCGATTACAGTTAAATTTGAGACAGTTGATATTTTCCATGAGCTCATTCATATCCAAAGTTACTGAACTCATAATGGCTCAGTGCATTAGCAAATTCTTAGTTTGAACACTTTCATTCGTGACTTGCTTTTTGAGTTCGACTTTATTGATTTTTTTGACTTGGAGGTTTAGTTCGAGACTTACTCTTTAATTATTTTGATTAGCCACCTTAGTTAGTGGTTTTACTTTTGTCTCATATATATTCGATTTCTCCAAACCATCACTTGATAATTTAATATATCATCAATTATTATTATTATTATTATTATATATTTTTCAAATATTAGGATGTAACTAATAAATATAACATATTTAAGGAGTTATTTATAAAACTTTTTGTTCCTTCATCGCGGTGCCATGTGAGATTTATTCTGCACATACTGTGAAGATTTACACTAGATATGTTTTAAAACGAAAAAAAAGAAAGAAAAGTTGAAGAAGATTACAATGCGTTGCAAAGTCAAAGTCAACGGCATTTGTACGCGTGAACTCAACCTTGGAGCGTAGAAAACCAACTACCACTTGTAATGTTACAGATAAAAAAAAAAAAAAAGAAAAGAAAAAAAAAAAGAAAGAAAGAAATACAGCGAAGTCCATCTTCTTCTCGAGCGAGATCCGGCCTCGTAACTCGCGTTCTTCTTCTTTGAGCCCCCGCCTGATTCGTCGCCCTTCCACATGCAATTCCTTATTCCACTTCTGCAATGCATAACACGCCATTAAGCCCCAGTGTTTCCATTGCTTTTTAAATATTTGCAAAAAATTCTGAATTACAAATTTTATAAAAGCCCCTCCTTGGTCGTTATTTATTTTATTAATAAATTTTTAAATTTTTTCACAAGAAATAACCTATTTTATTATAAATTTATGAAAAATAAACTATCTCATTACTATTAACAAAAAATCGTATTAATTAAATTAAATATAAAAGATTGAATTATTTTCATTTGATGTTATTTTGAATAACCAGTTCACAATTATTGAACAATCGATTTGACAAAATTAAAATTTAAAATTAAAGTAACTATCTTTTGTAAAAATTAAAATAAAATAAGTTATTTTTTATATTAATTTAACAGTTCTTCAAACTAAGATCAAATGAGAATAATTTAGTTTTTATATTAATTTTAATTTTAAAAAAAATTAAGATAGAATATTTTTAAATATTTTAGTCAAAGTAATTTTTTATAAATTTATATTATAAGACAAGTGATTTTTTACTAAAAATGAAAAAATAAATAATTTTTCATAAATTTATAATAAAATAAATAATTTGTTGCTAAATTTTTTAAAATATTAATTACATAAAATCATTCTAACCTCTCCATATAGTCATCAACCGCTTCAACAGAGTTCATTGTAACAATTTATTTAAAAATTGAGCTTCCAAATCACTTTTTTTGCATAATTTATATCGCTTGTCGGGGGAACTAATCAATCTATCATAATTAAGGTTTGAAATTTCAGTCGTTCTCGATCTGAATTGAAATCAATGAATGGCGATCCCATATTAAATTTAATTTGATATTAACTTACTCGTTAGAATAAAAAACCAACTAAGACTAAGAAAAACAAGATGCTTTCATCATTTTACATATGTATAGTAGTCAAAAGTAACAAGAGGGGTTTTTTACAAAAATTTGATAAAAATGTAAATTTTTGTTAATATATTTTAGAAACAAACTCTACAAATACCTGAAAATATACGGGGCGTTTTGCTTTACAATCCCCTTGATTATTTCGCATAAATGCCTAAGATTCTCTCACTTGGTTACAATCCCACTTCTCACTTCTCAGTGCCTTTACACCTAACCAACGAACCATTCATACTTTCCGCAACCGAAGCAAGGCAAACCATAGCTCTTCTTCTTCGACCATTAAACACCAAGCTGTGCCACCACCATGGGAGCCCCCTCACCGTCTCCGGCCGCCGCCATGTCCCCCACCGGCAGCCTCCAGAAACCCTCCCTTGGCACCGTCGGCCTCCTCCTCCTCCCCTTCGCTCTCCTCGCCCTCATCTTCACCGTCATCTACCCCAACGAGTTCCAGCTCCAACGACTAGCTGGCATCACCCCTAGCAGCAATACTTCCAACCTCATCCTCCCAACCCCACCTGAGCCAGACTTCCGCCTTCTCATCGGCGTGCTCACGCTGCCCGACAACTACGAACGGCGACACCTGCTCAGACTAGTGTATTCCCTGGAGCCGCAGGTGTCGGCTGCCATCGACGTGAAGTTCGTGTTCTGCAATCTGACCAAGGAGGAGCAGCGGGTGCTAGTGGCGCTGGAGATCATGAAGTACGACGACATCATCATACTCGACTGCCCGGAGAACATGAACGACGGCAAGACTTACACTTATTTCTCTAGCTTGCCGAAGCTTTTCAATTGCAGCAGCGATAGAGAAGGAGGAGGAGGAAGGAAGCCTTATGACTATGTCATGAAGGCCGACGACGACATCTACTTCAGGCTCCCCAGGTATTCTATTTTCTCTCAAGGGTCCATTTAGAATTAACGGACTTTTAGGGGGGGGGGGGGGGGGAGTATTTACAAAAAATTATTTTGTTTTGTAGGCTTAAAAACTATTATTAGACACCTTAACATGAGATACGGGTTCCATTTATTTCACCCGCTTTTCCTTGTCATTCCAGGTTGATTAATATTAAACACACGGCTAATCATCTATAATCTAACATTAACCAAAATAATCTTGAATATCGATGGAAGCTGCAAGCGAACAAGATCTTTTTATCTATTTATTTACTATTTTAAGCTTTTTATATTTGTAAGGAAACAATTGAATTAAACTAGATTTACACCTGGAGAATAAATTACTGGCCAGTGGCCCAGTTGCATTGGTTTCACCGCAATTGGAAGATGAAATTTGGCGTTGATTTTTAATTTATAATAAAAAAATATATATTATAATATATTGTTATTGTCAAAATAGTAAAAATGTTGGCACGATGTCCAATTACATGCAGGGCGATCGAGGTCTGTTAAATATCCATTCAATCTCTTTTGTTATCCGAAATATATAATAATATAATAAATATTATTATTATTATTCATAAATCGAACATATAGATTGGTGGAGTCTTTGAACAAGATGCCAAGGGAGGACATGTACTACGGCTTCGTGATCCCCTGCGACAGCATGGATCCATTCCACGACTACATGTCCGGCATGGGCTACATCCTCTCATGGGACCTCGTGGAGTGGATCTCCGCCTCCGACGACGCCCGCAACCACACCGTCGGGCCGGAGGACATGGTCACCGGCGACTGGCTCCGCGACGGCCACCGTGCCAAGAACCGATTCAACACAAAACCTGCCATGTACGACTACCCGATTCCTGTCCCGATCGACACCTGCTCCCACGAGTTCGTCCCCGACACCATTGCGGTCCACCGACTCAAGGACAGCCTCAAGTGGGCGCGGACGCTCAAGTACTTCAACGTCACCGATCAGCTTAAGCCATCCAAGTTCTACCACATTCCGTGAAATCCGGCTTCTTCTTTTACTTGAGCTTTTTTGATATGACAATTTTCTTGAAGAAATAATTTTTTTAACCTTGTTTGATAATTGACAACCTAGAATGCAAATGCAATTTATTTACTCACGTTTGAGCAAGGTAGTCCGCTTAATTGAAGACAAATACAAGCAGGACGCCTAGTGGCAATGAAAAACTATTATTGACCAAAACCATTGAAAACTCATTCGAATTGCCTGATTTTGTAGCTTGCTTTGCTGTATCCACCGCTCGTCTCAAACTCAGTTGAAGTCATCACTCGTCTCAAAATCAGTTGGAGAATAAAAGGCAGTTTAGCAATCATACAGTTAATGTAGAATAAGAACAACAAAACACTGCATTGCCATGTGTCGATCCCTTTGTTGATTGAATTTGATAACCAATGGAAACTAAAACAATTCAATCATTTGCAATGCCAAATAAATTCAAACTATTCAAGTTTTAAATTCTAAACTGTCAAATAATAATAAGAATAGGATGTGTAAAAGAACCAGCAACACAGCACATTTGCTAATGCATGCCCAATAAGTTTGAAATATATGAGTTTGAGAAAAAAAATGGGGAGTGAAGCAATCATAAGAATTGCCCACAAAACCACATAGAGTGAAATTGATCCTATGCCATCACTAAATCTCCATGGCCTTGATGAAAGAGATGCAAAAAATAAAACATTTGTGAAAACTATTTCAGGTTCTAAAGTACCAAAAATGAATGCATAATCAGGCATGGTTACTTGAGATTCTTTTGATCTGATCTGCCTTAGGCTCAATCCCAGCTCAGGTCCAGCAGATAAATTTTTCTTACTCTTGGTTTAACTTTGACCACTCAAAACTGAATAGACAGTTCTACCTAATCCTTCAAGCATCTCCAGAGAAGTGCAATAGTTTAATAGAAAATCTGGATCATTTTTAACAAGGTCACCAGAATGATGAGAAACTAGCCAAAGAATTACTGAGTAGGATGTTGTCAGGAAACAGTTTACAATCTGCCAGGTGTAGCCAACTACATGGAATGACAGATCTGTCATTCCTCCTAAAACTGCTGAGATTATCTGCAAAATTATAAAGATCCAAGCTTTTATAGTTGAATCAACTGGGTGACTCGTTAACCAAATAATAACAATCCTTCTTCAGTGTTCAAAACAAATAAAACCATGCATCTCTGTAGCAAACTAATGCGAGCTGGAGTGATGAGTTTTCATATCAAAACAAGCCACGCTTACATCTTTGAGTTCAATTCTTCCACTGAGCCACTAATTCTACCTTCCAAATTACACATGAATTTAAAATCAGAACAAAAAGCTCTCTCCTTTTCTCTTTCCAAGTATCAATGCCCAAAAAAAATCAAGCCAACAACCTTGAGCTCAATTCCTCCAAGGAACCCGACAATCTACCTCCTAATTCTCATAACTTCGCATCAAACAAGATCACTGATCCAGCGACAGTGACCTTGCTTCCTCGTCAAAGCGGCGAGAATCAAACCAATCAAGGAACCAAATTTCGATCAAAGATCTAAAAAAGCATTACGATATTTACCTAGCGAGGATGGGGCTGCTAGTGTTGCTAGTAGACTGCAGGCACCTTACTAAACAAAGTTATATTACATGTGTCCATTGACTTTAATATCAAAAAGATGTGAGAATTTGATCTTGAAGTTATTTTAATTAGTTCGTGTCAGAGTTAGATTATGATCAAGCTATTATGACACATGTTTTTAACTGAATTTTGAGTAATACTCTTAGTATGTGTTAGAGTAAGGTCAAAGAGTTTAACTAAGATTGTATTTAAATTAATGTGGTAAGAATAATATTATTTGATATTGATAGTTATGATTATATTTACTTTATACATTAGATTCAATGGAGGAGATTTGAGCTAGTTCCTTTAGATTAATCATAACTTCCTCATCAAACAAGAAAATAAATAATTCTCAATAATGTTGAGCCAATGACCTATTTTGTGAACTTCTATTTTTTTGATAAGAATAAATTATGATTATATGGTATATATATTTTTAAATACTTCTCAATAATTTGAAAATTTTCTAAGAGAATTATATCCTATTTTGTATTATTATTATATTTACTTATTTTAAAAATATGAAAAACATCCATATGAATTTATGAAAAGGTTATTTATCTTTTTAAAATTTATTTAAATTATATTATTTGAACGTAAAAATCATACATGTTTGTAAAAGTGATTACTTAGATTTTGATTTTATTTTGGACTTATGTGTTTTGAACTTAAAAAATCATACCTAAAATTATGAATAAGAATTATTTTGTTTATAAATATTTTTGAATCTCAATGTTATTATATATATTGATTTAGTCGTCTCCCATTTGTATTATGTTATGGTCCGATCATTGGTGATAATAATGATATTCTGCTTTGATCCAACTATTGGGATAACGATGGTATTTTGCTTTGGTCCAACCATTGAGAATAATAATAGTATATTATTCTAGTCCAGTTATTGAAAATAATAATGGTTATGTCGATATGCATTTGTATTTTGTAGAAATCGATTTCACTGTCACTCGTAGATATAATTATATCCTTTTTGAATCACCATTATGTGCGAGCATGCTATTTTGTGTACGAGACACTAGTCATTTTATTGTGGCTTGACCTATGATTTTCTGGATAATTTATTATTGATAGATTTAGTAACTTTATTTTTGCTAAGTTTTAGTAAAAATTATATTTGTAATATTTATTTTAAATTATTCGAATGATTTGATTTTGTTTAAAACTGATTACTGAAATTATATATTATATATATGAAAATATTGTCTTAATATGAAATTGTTCATTTTCTTGCATATTTAATTATTAGATATGAGTTTTTGAGTATTAGTTAAATTATAGAGTAATGTGCGCATTCAGATTAAATTTGTTTGTTTTAGTACTTGAAAAATGTATCGGACTATAGTAAGATACTATAAGAAAACTTAATAATATTATTGAGATTTTTTTTTGTAAGTTATAAATGTAATTTTGTGGATTGTTATATGCATATATTTAAAGATTTGGTTTTGCATGTTTATGAAGTTTCGACCTTATAAATGTGCAATGTTGTCATGTGCCTGAACCTTCGGATTTTAAGTTCAGAGCGTGACAATTTAGTGATATCAAAATTACCCCATTTCATCTTTTAAATGGTGTGATCTATTTTAACGAGAATGTTGAGTTTCTGAGGGAAAAATTATGACGTCTGATAAACCAATAGGTCATGAAGCCTTTGATTGAATAACAGTTTAGTTTTTAGTTTCACATCAAAAAAAATGCGGGAGTTGAGTTTGAGTTAAATATGATAACCGTTATAAATCTAACAATGAAGTTTTTTTCTTGGGGAGTCGAGAAAAATAAAACCCTAAGATTCTATAAGCCATAAATGCATAGAAACAATATCGTGTTTAATTAGAGACATCACAAGTAAAGAATCTCTTGGGTCATTTTTGAGATGAATGAGCTTGCTCCTTGTATTGTTTTTCCATTAGACTGGGTTTATCATTTATGTTTGGTTTTGTTATCTTTTTGGTTAGTTTCCGCTTATTTTTTACAAGTTTAGTGAACATTGTTAGTTAATAATTTATTGTCTCTATACAGGATGAAGCATGATGGAGTTTAATCAAGTGTTGAACTTGCTCCAAAAGCCCGTTTGAGGATTGCAAAGAAATAACTCCATCAACTTGATTGGCGAACAGACCATGTCCTGAAACCTGATGAAAAGGACGTTTTGTGTTGAGGAATTAATATTTATTTATGCAAATATTAACCTAAATTGTATGATATTAGATGGTGGAGCTTTTAGAGGGAGATTATGCCTCCTGTTAACCCATTTCAAAGACAGGGAGATCTCTCAGAAGCAAGGAATAGAGGGAATCAATAGGATGTTCTTAATGGAATACTGCTGATCATAGTGTTGTTTCAAGCACCTTAGAGATGAGTTAAACTTAAAATTTGGATTAACTCCAGAGTCAAGGTGTGCTGCAGAAAAGCATTTGGTAGGAATACAAAGAAGCAACTCTTCCATAACCACCCAAAAGCATGAAATTACAAATATGACTGATAATATTTATATTTGCATATATTCAGGCCTCTGCAGAAATATGGAATTTATGTGCCAGGTTTTGCAAATAAAAAACATGCAAACTCATGTAAGCACTGGATAGTCTTGCAGTAAGTAGATATGTAGATGCATAGAGATAGAATCTCATTTGTACTAGTTAAAGTCAGTAAAAAAAGAAGATAATTTTCTGATACAAACTAACTACATGTTAGTTTCAAGATCAGTTTCCCTTAAAATTAATTTCCAGCAATATATAAAAATGTACAAACAAATACAAACAAACTGTGAATGCCCATTGCGGTGAAATTTGTCTCCTCTCATTTTAATCAGCTTGGCGGGAAAAGGAAATGTCAGAGCCCTCAACAGTGAATGGCTGCTTCTCAGCGATGAAATTCAAGTAGACATGCTACTGCTGAAACTGAAAAGTTTGAGCAGCAATACTGATTAATTGCCAAGTTAAATTGAGCCAACACCCCATAAAAGGAAGCTGAATATCTTGGACCATAATAATGAGTATAGACAATAATAACAATAAAACAAATATACATACAAATAACAGTTAAAACAACATACAAATATACTAGTATGGACCATAATAACAATTTTTAAAAAAAATTACATACAAATATGCATGTTTCAAAAAGACATATATGCAAATAAAACAAAGATATCAAACCATCTACCTGCTTGAGAACTGTTTGAAGATCATCTGCAGAGTCACATTTGCTCAATTGGAAAATACTCTCTGTTGCAGAATCCTCATTAAGATGCTTCATTAATTCTACATCGTCAGTTTCCTCATAATTCTGCATGTTGAAGGTATCTGCCTCATTGATCTGTATTCCCAAGTTTGAATCTGCTTCATTGTGAACATCATTGGCAAAAACTTATGTAAATAAGCATGTTTCAGGCCTCAAATAATATATGATACTAATGTTGCTTACTTGGAATCATTGCATCAGGTGTTGCCGAAGAGCTCTCTTGCTGATCTCCACAATGTGAATTGTTGCTATCAAATAAGAAATCGATAGAATCATCATACGTTCCTTCGGGAGCTAAACTCATAATTTGCTCCAAATTATTAGCCCAAAGATCATGAGATAGGTTCTCTACATAGCCATTTTGCTGATTCAAATTTGGAGCAAAAGATTGGTGATTTATCTTATTGAATTCTGATTGAGGACTTGAGAACTTCGTTGCTGAAGGATTTGGTAGATATCCACATTGCATCGTTCGTAGCATTTCTCTTTGAGTGATTGAACCATAGTGTTGTTGTACATTGTTGTTATGGTTCAAAGGGAGTGGGAACCATGGAGAACCAGGAGAAGGGATCAGTGAATTCTGAACATGACCAAATATTGGATTCATACGATGATTTTGATATCCATGGACTCTGAAGCCTTCAAAGGGTCGTGTAGTATCCAACAATCGAGTGTCAAATGGCGGAAAAATATGTCCTGGTGGATTCAATCTAAACTGTGGATGTACTCCTATGCCATTTTTCTTGAGGGCCTTCCTGTATTTCTGCAACATAATGAAGACCAATAATAGATTAGTATAATTCACGTTTTATTAATAGTCTTATAAACAATTTCAAAGAGTTAACCAACATACTAGTTTCCTAAATAACTCAAACAATGAACTTAGCTCAATGAACATAACCAGAACAAGCAATAGGTTAACTACAAAATAGTGCTTGAAGGATTCAAATATTATGATGAATAGTAGCCTAGTTGTTCAATATTTATTGTCAACTCCTTAAATTCTTGGGACTCATTTCAAAAACTCCCCGAGGAGGTATTCATAATACAATTCATCCGCTAACTTTTGGAGGAACATGAATTAGAGCTTGAATTAAATCCAAATACTTCTCTAGCAAGTTATTTGTAATAAAATAAAGGACTTGTAAATACTGAAGATTCAGAAATGTAGTATTTAAATAATATTAGAAAGAAATGTAATACTCGAAATTACAAATATCTCAGATATGTAGTTAGCCCAAAAAACAGAGAAAAATCAAACTTGAACTGACCTGTAAATGGCTGGCAACATTTTCTCTGGATAGCCCTGGGACATTCATGAGATCAAGAATCTTTTTGGGAACTGCCCCTGAGATATAAGAGAACCACACTCAAGATCGCGAAAAATTGTAATAATAACAAAGCTGTTCATACTTACTATCTACACCTAATTTATTAACAGCATCAATGAACTTAGAATGCAGCTCTGTGGACCACGAAATCCTTGGTTTTTTGGCCATGGTGGAGTTCTCATCATCAGAGCAATTGCTAGCTTCATCCTCCCTCTCCTTCCTGCATTCCCGGTTCTTTTCCAGAGCCTTTTGAGGGGAGTCATCTTCTGATCTTGCCAAGGGAGTTTGGTCATTACTCTGATTGTTGGCTTCTTTTGCAACAATTTTTGATCTCCTAACGACATGCTTCCATATAATCTTAAGTTCTTCTAGGCGCACAGGTTTCACCAAGAAATCGCATGCCCCTTGCATTATGCCTTTTTTCACTGTCCTCACTTCACTGTCTACAGATAACACTGCATCAAAGTGTTTTGAGTTTTAATTTGCAAAAATTCATAAAGAATAAAGTAGCAGCTTGTATTGCATAAACTGCTCACTTACTAATTACAGGTATATCCATCTCCAAACCAATGGTCTCCAAAAGCTTGAAGCCATCCATATCTGGCATTTGCACATCGCTTATAACGAGATCATAGTCATCGGGGTTGTCCCTCAATAATTTTAAGGCAGTATTTGCATGTTGAGTGGCGGTCACTGTAATTATTTAGAAATAATTACGTTGGCAAACCAAAAAAATGTAGACTTTATAAATGAAAGGAAAGTCTTTAGGAATTTGGAAGTCAGGAAATTCAGATTCTGACAGTAACAGTAAATAAAATATAGGTTGACTAATCACAAGCTTTAAAGATGGAATTTCAAAGTAACAATTAAATATTCCAGTCAAACTATTAATATTAACTATATCATAATGAAGTTAACAAGACTAAATTATGGTTTCTCCAAGGATATAGCATGTATAACATAATTCTTATAGAGTAAACTCTACAAAGAGGAACCAAATAGTTCAAAATTATACAAAAAATGCACCACATGCACTAAAACACTAACATAATAACATATTTCTGCAAAAAAAAAAAATAACATTTAACATAATTATTGCCTTATAAGCAACTAAGAGATATTAAGTCCTTCAAAAAATAAACCAAATACATTTAACCACAAACATTGCAACATAATTACCAGCCATCAAATACCAAAAAACGGCAAACTATACACGGTAAAGTTAAACCTAACTACAATTTTTGTAATACAAACCATACCATTATGAAATTAATTGAACTGATGATTTCTACAAGAAAGTTCAAAAAAAATAAACTATAGAGAGCAATCTAGCCCTTTAAAGTAGACTCCAACACTTGCTAACAAAAAACACCGACGCAAACATTAAACAGAACAGCAAAATAAAAAGATATCAAGTACGACAAAGCCATCTATGATTTCTCCATGAAAACAACGTGTATCGCATAGTTCTTTGAATACAAACTACAAAATATCAATCAAATCAATGAGAACATACAACAAACACTAGAAAGGCGTAAACTTTACATCCAAAACAAAATTATGGTTGGAACTTATTGATATACGATAAAAGAACTTGAAAACAAAAAAAAAAAAACCTCGGTATCCGCATTGAAGGAGAATGCCCTCAAGCAGCCTAAGACAAACAGAATCATCATCGACTGCCATGACTCTCATTCCCACAGGGAAGTTGTTGTCCTTGATCTTCATTGTAATACTAGCATTGCATTTACCCATCTTCGACCTGTTAAGAAAATCAGCAGAGAAACACCCAGCGATTCTTCATCAAAAGGATCAAGTTTGGAAAGTTTTTGAAGGACTCGGGGTCTCCGAGAGCCACGAGCCAGGAAGAAAAAATCACGGTGGAGATATTCTGGGATAAAACGGAAAGCAAATCCCGAGGCGGGGAAGGGTATAACTAGGGAGGAAGGATTTGGAACCAAATCTCATGCCTTGATTTTATTTGCTATTTTTAGTGGCAGGTCTTAATTGTGGTTTTTTGCATTTATACCCCAAAAGTATGAAATATACTTAATTTTGCAAAAAGAATTTTATTTTGGGAGAAAAATTAGAAAAAGTAGCCAAATTTTTTGGTTTTGGATGTAACACAAAGTAATATAAATTTTTTCTGATAATTTTTATAATTATTTTACAAAATAATCATTTTTAAAAATATTTATCAAATTAATTTCATATAAATCACATCAACAGAATTTGTTAAAACTGCAAGAATAAACTGCAAAAAAACCAGATAATAACATTATGAATAGTATTAAAAATGACAAAAATTATATTCCAAATTATTATTGAGTAGTTGTTTTAAAATCTGAATTTTGATTATTGCGATTCACGTGATCCGTGGGATTTTATGCCCGCAAAACCGATTACAATAGGGATAGCACAATCAGATCTGAATCTAACCAAGTTAATCTAATGCTTCAGATTTGCAGCGACCGAATCAGGCTGCTATCACTGTACGATTCTACCCGTTCTCGGCCCAAAGACGCGGATTCTCGAGTTCACGTCTGCCTTGAAATCGTGGAACTCGCTCGTCTCCGACCTCCTTCGGCCTCGCCTCCGCCGCCCCGTCTTGAATCCCTCCATATTACATCTACAATGAAACGCCGATCAGAGAGCAAACCTTGCCATCCTCATGTTCCCGTCGACGTAGTGGAGAGATCCACCTCCGCCTGCCGTCCAACAGGCCCCTTTTCCGCTTCAGGTCCGTCTCCAAATCGTGGAACTCTCTCATCTCAAGCCCCTCCTTCGCTCTCCGCTTTCGCTCCCGGAAAAAGTCGGCGTCAAATGTCCCCGGCTACTTCCCCCAGTACAACGCGTCCGCGATGAACACGGCCTTCTTCGCTCCCACCAGGGACGATACGTCCTGCTCATTTTCAATTCGCTTTCACCGCGTCATCCACGCCCACTCTGAAGGCTTCCTCCTCTGCCGCGATGGAGATCTTTTCTTCGTCTTCAGTCCGGTGACCGGCGGCCGCCGCTTCCTTCCTGATCTCAACCACTCGCAGCACTCCGAGTGTTTCCAATCTGTTGGATTCCATGTTCAACAGAAGTAAGAGCTCTGCTTTTCGGTGGAGTGCGTCTGCAATCGCCTATTCCATATTGGACAGGGTTTTACTGTGATAAGCATGATCAGCTCCACCGTCGCCAAATGGAAGAGCACTGAAATCTCCATCTCATGGTCCTTGGTCAGAGCACCGTCAGTGCTGGATGGGGTTACAGCCTCCCGAATCCCTTCTCGGTGCAGGACTGTGGGGATCCGTGGAGATTATACATCCAATAGTTGCGCGATGACATTCTGCTTGAGACGAGGGTCGCGCACTATGACATTAAAACAGGAGAGGCATTATTCTCGGTTTCAGCCCAAATCAAAATTAAAATGTTTTGAACATTTGGATTTTAATTTCGAAATTTAAAAATATATTATTTATATTTATATTTTATAATTATATCACGAATCACTATTACTGATCCGGATTCAAATTCAAGGATTTACAATTTTTTTTATTCTTATATATTTTATATTTGTTTATCAAAATTTTTTTTAATACTTTTTAAAAATGTATATAAAATTTTTTTTCTCATTTTTAATTTTTTAAAATTAAAAGTCAAATTTTAGATAAAAAATTTTAAAAATAATTTGATCGAAATCAAAACGGTATCGAAATAATCGAAATAATACTGAAATGATCAAAATAAATCGGTTTCCAAAATCGAAATTTAAAATGTTGAACGAGATGATTATCCAACAGTTTTTATTCTCATACTACACAAAAAATGTTTGCTTCTTTCCTTATATATTGCCTAATTGGATTCATTCTCTCTCTCTACAAACTTTTAAGGTTTGAACTTTTTCACTAAAAGTTATTTTATTTTGCTATTTAAAATATTGTTCATGCAATTTTTTAACTTTAGACTCGCTGCCTTCTTGCGACAATCTTACGCGATCTCTCTAGTTAGTAGAAGATACAAAAGAATTGGAATGGAGGATTTTATACGAGGAATGCGGTAAACTTTCATCGTCTTAGTTATTAGATTCCCCACCTTTGGCCATGAATACTTGTGAACCATAAACTTATTAATTGTTATATAAAGCTTGTATGCATTTTATGCTGATGATAAGATATTGTCCATCAATTAGCATGTATGTTTGAGTACCATACAACCCGAATTGAGAACAGTAAGTAGCTCTCCCTGTGAATTAAATAAACAAATGACTCATAAATATCACTAGTCATTAAATTTGAAATAAATCTAAAACATAGATCATGTGGGCCCTCTTCGCATGGACCTGGCCTTCCGGCCCGTTTACAACTGTTGTCCGTCTTTGGCGGGAAACTGCCCTTTCTCCCCCCCACTTTCCCTAATGTCTCTGTTATCCTCTCTCCCCCTAAGGTTTAATTTCCTTCTCTGACCCCGAGATGAATGCCGGAAACTCACCACTGCCATATCCGCCGGGAAACCTCTCTGTCATCTCCCCGACAGCGTCGTGGAGGAGATCCTCCTCCGCCTTCCCTCAAACAAGCCCCTCTTCCTCTTCTAAGCCGTCTCCAAATCGTGGAACTCCCTCATCTCCAGCACCTCCTTTGCCCGCCGCTTCCGCTCCTCGACGAGGCCCCCTCCCACCGTCTCCGGCTGCCTCACCCAAGTCGCCACTATCGCCTTAAGAACGAGAGGACGTGTTGGTAGGTTGCAGTTGCTCTTCGCTCCCAGTTCGGTCGGCACGCCCAGCTCTATTCCTATCCGCTTCCGCCAGATTGTTGTCGCTGTGTCCAGCTGGATTTTCCTCTGCTTCGACAGTGACCTCTTCTTCGTCTTCAATCCGATCACCGGCGGCCGCCGCTTCCTCCCTGAGCTGAAGCACCTGAAGCACTACTTCGAGTGTCGCCAATCTATTTGATTCCATGTTTTCTATCAGAATGAGTCGCATGGTGACAAGGTCTGCTTCTCGGTGGTGTGCGTGTGCATGAAAAGAAATGATCATGAAACAATAAGCTTGTTCTGCTCCACCATCGGCAAATGGAAGTACCAGACTATCACCATTCGGTGGTACCCGGTCAATGCGCCAGCAGTGTTGGACGGCTTCTTTCATTGGCTGCCTAATTCCTCTTCTTTTATTGCTTGTGACGTCAAAGACGGACGCCTTCAAATCACAACACTCCCGCCGGCATTAAAGAAAGCAATCGACGACTCCCGTTGTGCTCCAACCACCGGGGTTGTTGGCGGTTGCCTTCGTTCAAGAAGGCAGTTATGCAAAGGGGCTCAAATTGTGGGTTCTAGAGGACAGCTGCTCACAGACATGGTCAGTGAAGCACCAGGTGCCTCTGAAATTGCTCAAAAGAAAGCATCTGCGGGGCACAAAGGGCTGGTTTATCCTTGATGATCTTCGTGATTAGTGCTTCCCCGAGGATCCTGGGAATCCATGGGGATTTTATATCCAATGGGAAGACCAGGAGTGTCCGTCGGCAATGAGGGTCGCACGCGATGATCTGATTACAGGAGAATTCAAATTGTTTATCCACACTTATTTATGCTCACATTCAGGAAATCCTTTCTGTTTCCCTTATGTATTGCGTTCTTGGATCCATGATCTCGATATTTCTGACAAACTGCTCTGGTTGAAATTCTTTTACTGCGTGTTACATTTCTTTTTAACTATCTGCATTACTCATAGCAGTTATAGTTCTGTCGGTCCCTACGCTCTCAAAACAAATTTATGCACTCTATCTAGCTCTTTGAAATAAATTAGAATCATGTAAATTTTTTGTTTTTTGGCAGGGATTCATCTTCTCATCTTCTTGACATGTCTAGGATATCGATGTTCAATTTTACCCCTAGGATTGGTGGAATGTTGAAATTTGAGTTTAGCAATATACAAATAGCTTCTTTGTTGTCTTTTTTCATGGGCAGGATTAATTGTTTTAGATCCTTGTTATCAATCTGCCTTCGGTTGTAAATAGTGGGGTTTTATGTTTCTTAAGTCTTATTGATACAGAAAGGTCTTTTTTTAATGGGATGGGGGTGTTAAAGAAAGATATGACATCTATGCTGTTACATATGGATACTATAGCATGTAAATTTTCTAATGAATTCTCGGATGCTTTCTATGGTTCTTAGGATTCAATTGGTTATATTTTTGCCTACTGATGGTAGATATTTGTGTTCTTAAACTAATAACGTGTATGCATGCTTTTGTCTGGTTGGATGGCTATCCCATCAAGCAAATGTTGCAATGTATTCTGATAGCTCACCAGTAATATTAGCTGCTGATAAGACCATGTTGTTATTTCCTCCCAAGGCTAAATTTCTTCTATTTGGTTAGCCTATCATATGAGCTTTATCTCATGTTTTTAGTACCACTTCACTTATCCTAGAGGCTCTAGCCTTTCTGCAATTTGTATTGATGATGATGTATTTGACTAACCCAGTGAGACAAGCTGTCTTCTACTCACTGTAAACACTGAATTTCTTGTGCAAAAAGTTCAGATTTTGGTTTGCTCTCTTCTGTTCACTTCGATTTATTTACAAATCTTATCAAATGATTTTCAATATTAACTAATCATCGATCGTCTTGACACATTGATGCAGGATAAAGCACAACGGCCTTCAATCTAATGTTGAAGTTGCTTCAAAAGCCCGAATCAAGAGTGCAAAGAACTTGACTCCTCATGTTGATGATGATGATGGTTACTGCTTCGCAGAAGAAGTTGATTATGATTACTGACCTATCCTAGGCCCGAAACTTGATGGCATGCGATCTTGTTTGAAGAAGACATTTGTTGAAATCATTTTTGAGATCTGATATATGCAAGAGATCTTTTTGTTTCTTTCGAAATCGTTGGCACAAGAAAAAGTATGTAAGAAGATATTAACCGAGGTCCTAGATTATATTATGAGAGAAAGATGCTTATTTTCAGTGGAGAACTGTACTACATGAATTATATTTTATGGGTTCGTTTTGTATGTTGGCTTTCAGTGGATTCTGAAGAAGGCATAGAAGCAAAATTAAGGATTTTCTAGGGACACACAGCAAACAAAGAACACTAAGGCCCTGAAGGAGTACACACAATTTATAGGATTTTTTGAATTTTCTTTTATTTGTATATAACTCTTTAAAATTTTGCTAAATTGCATAAACAAATCCTTTAAATTCTTTGTAATTGCAAACAACTCGTTGTATTATTCACCGATAATGCAAAGAGTTGCTCACGATTAATTTCTGTTTGAAATCCAAATTTTATACCAATTAGAACTCAATTAATATATTGACTTATCTCTTGTATCCCTGCGATGTATTGACTTCTCTCTTCTTGATCCGAATTCTGAGAACGGCGAATAAACTTTGATATTGCTGACACCTATAAAAAGAAATCTACAGAGTAGTTTGTCAGGTTTGTGAAGTATGATCCTGTCATATTAGATACCTGCTTTGTCTGCTAAAAATTTGTTTATGAAGATCTCTCAAAGAACATCAGAATGATTGGAAATTTCCAAGTTGAGATCTTTGTCTGTTCAGTTTGACGGCAAAATAAATTTGTGATTTATCTTTTTTTTATTATTCTTGAATATCAGAATGATTCGTGAATCTTTCGCTGCAAATCTCAATAATTGGTACCAGAGCTTATGAGCAAATAACCAAGATGACAATCCTTACTTGAGGTAGAGAAGTTTGACGGCAAAATAAATTTTACTTTATGGTAAAAGAAGATGAAAGTGGTTCTTATTTGTCAATATCTGTAAAAGACGTTAGAGAGTAAAGAAAAAAAATCGATCAAGATAAGCGATGAAGATTGAGAGGAGATAGATTAGAAGACATTGAATTTAATTATTCTAATTTTGATTGATGAGATTTTGTACAATGTCATTGATCAAAAGACGATGGTGGACATCTAGACAAAACTTGAGAAGTTGTGTATGTCAAAAAACCTTACAAACAAATTCTACTTAAAATGACAGTTATACGGACTGTATATAAGCGAAAGTACAACTATATTACATCACCTAAATACCTTCAATAAGATTATTAATGATTTGTTAAAAGTTGATATAAAATTTGAAGAGTACGATAAGACGTTGATTCTCCTGATATTTCTTCCTATTTCATACGATCATATTGTGACCACAATTCTTTATAGTAAAGAAACTCTCAAAATGGAAGAGATAATAACTAGTCTTCTTTCTAATAAGAAAGAAGAAATTTTAATATTGATATAAAATTTGGTGAAGGATTGGTAGCTCATGGAAGAGGAAGATTAAGAGAACATGGAGAAGATAAGTAATGGTCCAAATCAAAATTAAAAGCAAAAGTACAATGTTATTCGTGTAAGAAGTATGATCATATTAGATGACATTGCCCTGAATGTGGGAAGATAAAGTCTTCCAATATGTCGACAATAATAGCGGATGATACTTCTGATGATAATACGGATGGAGATGTTCTTGTAGTATTCGTAAAAATCGACACTTCTGGTGAGTGAATTTTAGATTTCGGTAGTTTTTACCATATTTACTCCAAGAATGATCGGTTTTACTTTTTATGAGGAAAATAAAAAGAAAGGTATTACTTAGTTGGGCAATAATTCAACCTGTGAAATCGCCGATATGGGAACAGTCCAAATATAGATATTTGATAGAGCAGTTCATACTCTTATTAGGGTAAGGTATATCCCCAAGATATAGAAGAATCTAATTTCACTTGGTGTATTAGACTTAAAAGGTTATAATTATTCAGCAAGAGATAGAATTATGAAGGTGACACGTGGTATTAGAATCCTGATAAAGGAAGAGAAGTGTGACAATATTTATCAATAGTAGGAAACACCATTATAAGTGGAATTCCGATGGCTACAATGGTAAAGAGAAAGCATGATACTCGGAGTAGTTTAATAGGAGGTAGACATTCTCCTCGAGTTACTTTTATTATAGCAGCAGACATAGGTCATTCAAAAGGCTTTCAAAAATACAAGACTATAGGCATGAAGAGCGAATTTGAAGTTCGGTTGAGTTTGCGTTTTGCGATTAGCTGAGTAAATTAGTAACCCAGAAGGAGGAGTTGGATGAGAGATGGTGGCTGAAGCTTCCTAATAACGGCACTCCAGAGTTCAAGGTAAGGTGGAGATTGAGTTTTGGGTGTCTTGAACTTGGATTGGAGTTTGAATTAAAATAGAAATTCAAAATTGAATTCAGACCTCTAATTGATTTTGAATACTTATTATGTAATATTAGGAGTTATAATTAGAGTAAAACTTAGATTCAATAAAAGTCTATAAATACTCTAGTAACACATAGAGTTAAGGTGTGATGTAGTATTGAAATTGAATTAAGGAGAAATAGAGAAAGAGGAATAGAGAGAAGAGGAAAAAAGAATGTATCGGTTCTCGTGTATGAATTTTTCTAGTACTTTTCAGTGATATCTCGTTATGGTTACTCGTAGTGTTCTTTTAAAGATTTTCTTTAAAAACGGAGATATTATTAATATTTGATAATGGATATCTCGCTTTGCGTTATTTGATTTTAAGTGAATCAATTATATATTTTTATTATTTTTATTATTTTATTTTTATTTTTTATATTATTTAAGAATACTGTCATCTATGAAATTTTCGTTCCAAATCCCAACAGGATTGGACGGGTGGAAGTTGTGGTTCTCCCCCTCTCGCCACCGCCTTTGAGCCCATCAACCCGTTAACTGTCCGCTTCCGCCACCGCATCCTCGCTCACTCCTGCGGTGTTCTTCTCTGTTTAGGCGGTGAAAGCGATGAGCTTTTCTTTTCCTTTTCAATCCGGTGACCGGCGGCCGCCGCTTCCTCCTGGCACTCAATCATCCCGCACTCCCCGCACTCAATCACCCGGAAAAATCCTGTGGCGGGTATTTTCAGTCGGTTGGATTCCATGTTCACCACCAGGACGAGCCGCAGGGTGAGGAGCTCTGCTTCTGTTTGGTGTGCATGTGGACTCGGGATAGAAGATACACTATCAGGCATATTGCGGTGAGCTCGTTCTGCTCCGCCATTGGCGAATGGAAGACCTCGGAACTCATCACCCGATGGGATTTCTGTAAGGCGCCATCAGTGCTTGACGGGATTTATTACTTGCTGATTAATTCCATTCAATTGATATCTTGCAACGCCAAAGATGGAGGCTTGCAAATCATAGCATTGCCGGTGGAAATGCAGAAAGCCATCAGTGGTTCTTCTTATCAGTGTCTAGCCACAGAGGTGCTTAGCGGCTGCCTTTGCATTCAAGAAGGGAGCAGTAAGAAAAGGCTTAGATGGTGGGCCTTGAGGGAGGTGGCTCGCAAAGATGGTTGGTGAAGCGCGAGGTATCTCTGCAATTGCTAGAAGAGCAGTATGTCAACTTCATGGACAGAAAGGTGTTTCAATTGAATCAACAGGTATCTCAATTGAATTCACAGATATTTCAATTGAATCCACAGGTACTGTATATCGAATTGGAGGACACTTTGTATATCCAGGTTACGGACTTCAGGTACCAGCTTGAAATGCCAACGAGTCTCACGCGCTATGACCTGAGAACAGATGAGCTCAAACTGTTGTTCACTAGAGCTACAGGCTTGAGGGGAATACCTTGTAAATGTTTCCCATATGTGTTACCTACTTGGATCCATGATCTTGGTACTTCTGACTCGCTTGAGAAACTGCTCAGGTAAAACTTTCTTACCACAGATTATATGTATTTTGCATCTTCGTAGCCACTCCTACAGTTCTATTCTTGGAAATGAATTAGGATCTAGTGGATTTTATGTTAGCAAATTCAACAATACTTCCATGTTATTCAAAAATTATGGTGCTAAAATCTATGGACTGCAAGGTTAATGATGACAGGTAGTGTATCTCTTTAACTCAAAAAAAATGACAACTAGGAATGAGTTGAAATCATCACATTCATGTCATGGCTACATGGAACTTCGATTTTTGTGAAGTGTTCTTTTTTTTAGTAGTAATAGTAGTAGTTCAGATATATAAAAAGGGATTTGGATCTTTGTCAGAACACTGTCTTTGGTTAGATTATATGTTTGTGAAGTTTTATTGATAAACAAAATTATGTTGTTTATACTGAGAAAATAATGTATTCTGCATCAAATAGCATGGGTCTCTGTGTAAAACAAAAGAAAGTTGGTTTAGTTTCTCTCTGACTGTGTCATTGCTGGGGGTTTGAAGTATTGCATATTTAGAACATCTGCCTAAGTTATTTTATGTTGGTGCAGTGATTGAAGGATCAAGGTGCATGCAATAGGACAAACAATGTGTGTTGGTATAGGTTTCAAGTTTTAAACTTCCCACGTTAACTAATGTTTCAAGATTTACTATTTATTTTAATGGGCTGATCAGGAAAAAATTCTAGAACATAAGCTAAAAAAACTAGTTTAATTAATGGAAGTCTTCACATAAGGTATGCAATCATAACAGAAGCCATACAACGGCACCTAGAGAATAAGAGTGATATATCCTGCCTTTATTTGATATAACTTACAGAAATCTTGAGGAAGCAAAATGACAGGGAACCTCCAATTTGAAATCATGAATACCTTCTGGTTCAGCCAATTTGCAAACATTCTTAATAGTTAATACTACCTTGTTGTGTTTTATTGAACTCATTAGGCTGTAACTAATTATTGTTCGTCTCTGTGCTATGGTGTAGGATGAGGGCTGATGGCCTCCAATGTAATGTCTAAAGTTAATTAGAAAGTTGAGCTGAGGATCTCAAAGCAAGAACTCTGTCAACTTGCCAATCACTGGATGGGATCATTTTTGAAATAAAATTCCAGTTGCAAACATTTTGAGATCTCGTATATACGACAGTTCTTATTGTTTCTGGTGAAATTGATGGCACAAGAGAAACTGTCTAAACAAATATTTACCTAGACTAGATTGTATGATGATGGCTCAAAAGAAACTAAGCAAATCTTAACCTAGAATAGATTATATGTTAATTGCACAACATGTTGCATCAGTATCTTTTTGTGTTAGCTTGTTGTGGATTCATGTTTGAGAAATAAATATGTTGAGCAGCTTATTTCAGTTTGCTCGTATTCCTGGTTTGTGAGTTTTTCTAAGGGATCAATCTGTTCTACCTGTTATGAGCTTTATGGTATCCTTCCCGTGGTCAGTCACTGGGAACAATTCTCCGATGGGTGCTGTCAATCAGTTGGATGCCATGTTTACCAGCAGGACGAGCTGCACAGCCAGGAGCTCTGCTTCTCGGTGGTGTGTGTGTGCCCAAGGAGAAAAAGAAACTAGGCCAGGCATCTTGTGGTGAGCTCTTTCTGCTCTGCCGTTTGTGAGTAGAATACCTTGGAGCTCTTCGCTCGATGGGATTTCTTTAAGGCACCATCAGTGCTTGACAGGATGTATCATTTGCTTCCTAATTCCACTCAATTGATCTCTTGCCAGCAGAAATGCAGAAAGCCATCAATGGTTCCTCTTCTCAGTGTGTAGCCACAGAGGTGCTCGATGGCTGCCTTATGCATTCGAGAAGGCAGTAACTGTAAAGGGCTTAGATGGTGGACTCTTGAGGGAAGTGACTTGCAAAGATGGTCGGTTAAGCATGAGCTAAGCATGAGTTATCTCTGCAATTGCTAGAAGAGCACTATGCCGCCTCCATGGACAAAATGATATTTTGATCAAATGCCCAGATACTTAACTTGAATAGCAGGTAATGCATATCCAATTGGAGGACACATTGTATAACCAGTTTGCGGACTTGAGGCACCTGCCTGAGATGCCTATGAGTCTCATGCGCTATGACCTGAGAACAGACGAGCTCAAACTGTTATTCAGAACTCCTACAGGCTTGAGTGGACAGCCTGGTAAATGGTTCCCATTTGTGTTACCTTCTCGGATCCATGATCTTGGTACTTCTGACTCACTCAACAAACTGCTGCTCAGGTAAAACTAGCAACTTTTTTCACCAAATAATAAGTATTTAGCACTTTTGTAGCATCTCCTTTTCTGTTTGTATCATTACCTTCTTGGAACAATGCAGCTATTTCTTGGAAATGAGTTAGGATCTAGCCAATTTTATGTCAGCAAATTCAACTACACTTCCATGTTACAGAAAAGTTGTGGTACTAAAAGATATGGACTTCAAGGTTGATTATGACAATTAGTGGGGCTCTTTTATCTCAAAAGAAAGAATGACAACTAGCTAGGTCTTGATTTGATTCCTGAAACAAGCTGAAAGACGCCATGTTCATTTGATGGTTACATGGGACTTTGAATTTTGTCAAATATTTTTTGTTTTGAGTAGTTCAGTGACATAACAAGGGATTTGGATCTTTGTCAGTGCAGTCTTTGGTTAGATATATGTTTGTTGAGTTTTATTGATACAGAAGGCTGTTATGTTTCTGTTGATAAAATAATATATTCTGCATCAAATAGCATGTGTCTCTGTCTGTAAAAGAGAGTCCTTTTAGTTTCCCTTTTGACTTTGTGAGTGGTGGGGTTTGAACTATTGCAGTTAGAACATCTATCGTAAAGTTATTGAACGTTGGTGGAATAGTTGAAGGATCAAGGTGCATGAAGTACCAAGGTCTGCTTGTATAAGTTTCAACTTTTAAATTTCCCATGTCAACTAATGTTTCAAGAATTACTATTTATTTTATTCAGATGATCAAGGAAGATTACTAGAATATCAGCTAAAACAATGAGTTTAATCAATGGAAGTCTTCACAAAAGGTATGCAACCATATCAGAAGCCATACAAGAGCACCAAGAAAACAAAGAGTGATACATCCTGCTCTTATCTGCTAAAACTTTAGTTAAGGAAATCTTTTGAGGGAGCAAAATTGCATGGAACTTCCAATTTGATATCTTGATGCTGCCAATTTGCAACCATTCTTAATACCACCAATTTGTGTTTTATTGGACATCATTGGGCGGTAACTAATTATTGATCGTCTCTGTGCTTTGTTTAGGATGAAGTATGATGGCCTCCTACCTAGTGTCTTAAGTTCATTGGGAAAACCATCTGAGGATCTTATGAAAGAACTCCCTCGACTTGCCCTGAAACTTGATGAAATGAGATCGTTTTGAAAGAAGATTCCAGTTGCAACATTCATTTTGAAATCTAATGTATGTATGTATATGTTTATGTATATATGGCAGTTCTTTTTTGTTTTTTGAAATCTAATGTATGTATGTATATGTTGATGTATATATGGCAGTTCTTTTTTGCTTTTCAGGAAATTGATGGCACCAGAGAAACTATCTATAAGCAAATATTAACCTAGACTAGATTGTATGATGGGCAATATGTTGTTGCATCAGTATCTTTTTTTGTTAGCTTGTTGTGGATTCTGAATATGTTTGAGAAATAACTATGTTGCGCAGCTCATTTCAGTTTGCTCACTTCCGATCAATTTGGATCCGGGAGTTGATCAGAAATAAAAAACAAATTAAATTTCTTTTTTTGTAGTTTTTGATATAAAATTGAGCATAATAATTTGTCTTGTTTATTTTAAATTATAATTACATTAATAAGTTCACATATTATAATCATGCTATTTTTAAAAAGTTTTATTTGCAAAAAATATAAACTAAAGAAACTATATGTAATGTAATGAGGAGTTACATATAATTTTTAAATTTTAAAAAAGTTATATGTAATTTGGTAAATTTAACAGGGCTTATATGCAAATCACCCTAATAATTATATTTTTAAATAAAATTTATCAAATATTAAACTCAAGAAGTAAATTATTTTTAGTTATTTAAAAAATAAATTTTCAAAAACGAAGTAATTTTTCATACTTCTATTTATTTTTGAAAAATAAAATACCTTAAGCAATATATTATTAAACGGGTTGTATCGAACCAGCACGATTTGTTTTAGCAAGCCGTCATTAGTATTGTGGGTTGTGTCAAGTGGGTTGTGCCAAGCACAATCCGTAAAGAAATGGTCGTTAGGCATAGACTTGCGATCCACAGATTTATGTGACGTATCGTGTTTGACCCACTATTTTTTTAAAAAATTCTTTTTAAATTATATATATATTGTAAAAATAATTAATAATAAATTATGGCTTGATTGGTTACTTGGTTAAGGTGTATGTTTTTTCAAAAAAACTCGGGTTCAAATAATATTTTTATGATATGTTTGAAAAATATAATTTTAGTGGAGATCAAGAAAGATATTAAAAAACATAAAAATTAAATTAAATTTTAGAGTTTTTAGCAAAAATTACCTATTTTGTTGTAAATTTTTAGAAAATCATCTGACTTATCACATCAGTAAAAATCAGGGTTTATGAGTTCGGCCAAAACCGACCGTTTCGATCTGCACCGCATGAATTGCAAGTTTCGGATAGATTGAGGTTTACGGTTTTATACTATTTATTACTGTTCATTACTGTCCCATATACGCCCGTCTCGCCAATGAAACAGCGTGGGAGCGAGAGCTCGCCGGGCTTCGAGCGTTGCGGGCGGGCCGGGAGCTCGCCGGGATCGCGCGTGGGGGCGGGAGCTCGCGGGCTCGGCGGTTTTTTTTTTTGGGGGGGGGGGGGAGGGGGGGTGAGGCTTCGTGTCCGAACCCAAGGACCCTGCACATTCACTAGTCTATCGCCGCTCTCTCGCCTATCTCATGTTCTCACTGACCTGTCTTATACTATCGTAAGATGAGGCTGGCCTTACACTGGGGCCAGCGTTATCGCCAATTTGATTTCGACGTCCTTATCAGTTTATGTCAGATACTATTCACGTACATAATATTATTCACGTAATTATTTATTATTTTTAAAAAAATTTAAATATATTATAATTTTTTTAATTTGAAGTTAAAAAATAATTGAAATAAAGTTAAATTTTAGTCAAAATATAAATTTTATTTTAGACCTTCGATATATGGTTATACTTCAGAACCGTTGCCATGAAATCGCACAAAACTAATTGTTTTGATTCATATGCCCACAAATGCTCGTCCGGATCATCTAGGTACTGAATTTATAATTCCACATCCAGATGTTCCAAACTCAACTGATGATGATTATGATGATTAGTTGTATTACCTTAGAATTTATAAATTATGTATATGTGAAGTACATTTTAATAAAAAGTTAAATGTTCTTATATTAATTTTTAAGTTTTAATCATATTCATATTATTTCTTATTTATTTTTTTAATACACTAATATATATTAAAAATAGACTATATCAGTGACTAATTATCAAAATTAATATTAATTAACTAAAATAATATTTAATATTATGGTAAAATTAAGTATAAATTCATTCCTAATTTTTCAAAATTTTCCAAATTTTTTCAATATTTTATCGTATTTTTAATTTGAAGTCAAATTACAGTCAAAGTGTAGTCAAACTCTGGTCAACACTCAATTAATAATTTAAAAAAATCTTTCGGCCGAAACCGAAACGGCCGCAACTAAAACCGAAACAGCCGAAACGTATCGATTTTGCTGAGTCCCGAAACCGAAACCGAATGATACCAAAACAGCAAACCTTGGTAAAAACCACTCATCTTATATTATAAATTTTAAAAAAATCACATTAATTAAAATATTAAAAAAGTATTTTATATTAATTTAATTTTATTAATTAAATTGATATAAAAAATCCAATTATGTTTATTTAATTTTATTTTGCATAACTCATTCATAATTATCGTGCAACTAGTTTGAGAATATTAAATTTTAAATTTTAAATTTTTTGTTTTATAAAATCAAGTAATCGATTTTTCATAAAAATTGAAATAAAATAAATTATTTTTATATTAATTTAATAGTTATCTAAAATAAAATTAAATGAGGATAATTTAGTCTTTTGATATTTATTTTAATCGATAAAAGTAAATTAAAATAAAATATTTTTAATATTTTAATCAAAGTTTTTTTATTAATAAGAATAAAATAAGTAATATTTTGTAAATTTATAATAAAGTAAATAGTTCTTTATTTAAAAATTCTCTCTTTATATTATATATATATATATTATATATATATATATATATATAATTTATTTTAAATTGGTACTTTTTTTTTTATAAGTGTAAAATCGAAACTAGCAACGGTTCTCAACAGGAACCACTTTCTGTTGGGCATGGACAGCCCATTTCCATCTTTCTTGTCATCGCCCCATTGGCGGGAAATCGCCCCTTCCTCTCACCACGTTACCAAATGTCCTCTGATCTTGCTCCTCCCCCTTAGCCCTAGGGTTTGGTTTCATCCTCCTCCTCCCTAGGGTTTGGTTTCAACCTCTAATCCCAGAATGAAAAGCCGGAAGGTCTCCACTGGCAAATCAGCCGGGAAACCTCCCCGTCGTCATCTTCCTGGCGACATGGTGGAGGAGATCCTCCTCCGCCTGCCATCTAACAAGCCCCTCTTCCGCTTCAAGTCCGTAACCAAATCATGGAACTCTCTCATCTCCTCGTCCTCCTTCGCCCGGTTTCCTTTCCTTGACGAGGCCTCCGGCTGCCGTGGTTGGCTACTTCACCCAAGTCGCGACTCTTGACCCGGGAACAAGAGAAAGAATCGGCAGGTTAGAGTCGCTCTTCACCCCCGCCGACGCCGACAGGCCCATCCCCTTCAAGATCCGCTTCGCCACATCGTCCTTGCCCACTCCAAGGGACTTTTGCTCTGCTTTGAAGACGAGAATGACATTTTTTTCATTTTCAATCCTGTTACCGGCGGCAGACGCTTCCTCCCTGTGCTCAAACACCTGGACCACAACCTTTGTTGCAAATCTGTTGGATTCCATGTTTTCCATCAGGAAGATGAGCCGCATTGCGGCAAGCTCAGCTTCTCAGTGGTGTGCGTCTGCCTGAAGGATTTTGCAAATGTAATAGTAAACATGTTCAGCTCCACCGTTGGCAAATGGAAGTCCTTGGCGCTAGCCATCCAGTGGAGCTTCATCAGAGCACAAGCGCCATCAGTGCTGGACGGGGTCTTTCACTGGCTGCCTAATTCCTCTTCGTTGGTGACTTGTGACACCAAAATCGGGTACTTGCAAATCAGAACACTCCCACCGGTATTGAAGAAAGCAATTGAGGCCTCCCATTGCATAGCCACCAAGGTTGTTGTTGGCAGCTGCGTTTGTGTTGTTGAAGGCAGTTATAAAGAAGGGCTCAGATTGTGGGCTCTCGATGATGGCTGCTCGGATACATGGTCGGTGAAGCACGAGGTGCCTCTGAAATTACTAGCAGAGCAGCATCCAGAAACCATAAGGGACTTATGCCTCATTGATGCACGCTTCCCAGAGGATCCGGCGGATCCAGTGGGATTTTATATCCAATGGCATGCACCGAAATTGATGGTTGCACGATATGACCTGAGAACAGAAGACTGCAGACTGGTTATCCACACTGATATATGCTCGTATTCAGTAGATACTTTCTGTTTCCCATACATATTGCCTACTTGGATCCATGATCTTGGTGCTTCTGACTCACTTGTTAAACTGCTCAGGTTGAATATTTTCCACTACATGTCATATTTCTTTTACGCTATCTGCATTGTTCATAGTAACTCTTGTGTTGTTAAGACTTCCTAAATTTGCAACATTATGCTGCATTATATCTTATTATTGGAAAGGAATTATAATCTAGTAAATTCTATCTAAGGAATATGGTAAAATTTTATCTTCTTAAAAGTAGTTGTAGGACATGGAATATGGGTAAGCATAAAAACCATGTTATTAAATGTATAGGTCAAAGTTAATAATTAGTAAGATCACAATTTAATTCCTGAAATGACAAAATTACTGTCTTCATGACATGTCTAGGATAGTGATGAGTGTCACCACAAGGCTTGGTGGAACTTTGAATTTCGTAAAGATTTCTATTGCTTTGTACTAGTTCAGCGATATAACAAGGGCTTCCAAGTTGTCTTTTCCTTCGGTCTGTCTAATCATTTTGGATCTTTGTTGGTAAACTGTCTTGGTTATAAACAACAAGGATTTTAAATTATATGTTTGTTTTTGTTGATTTATACATACTGCCAGTATGTTGTTTAATGTTGTTGTTTTTGGCTAAACAATGTGTTGTTTATGCTGATGAAATATTCTGTACCATGTATATCCATGTGTCAGAGAGTGATGTTAGTTTCTCTCCAATAGTACTGAGTTTTGGGTTTTGAACTGTAGCATTTAGAGCATCCATCCAAGTTATTTTATGCTTTTTGTGAATTAGCTAAACAAATAAGGTGCTTGCAATTTTCTTTTATCGATTTCAACTGTTAAACTTCCGATGTCAACTGATGGTTCAAGAATTACTATTTACCTTTTTTTAGGAAGGCCATGACAAATTACTAGAACATATGCTAGCACAACCAATTTAACAAATTCAAGTATTCGCAAAAAAGCGTAACACCACAATCAGAACTGTTCAAAGATCAAAGAATTTTAGAAGCAATATTTGGATGTCTACAGCACATTCACCTCTCTACATGCTTTGATTTGTAAGGGTGGCGAATGAATTTTGTGACTCTCCAAGAATGGTTGATGCAGACAAGTTATGCAATTACCACATAGTAGTAATGACTTGATTAAGTAGCACTTTGATGTTGCTGACATTAATGAGCTAGTTTGTCAGATTTGCGAATTGGTTGCTGATATTATCTGCAAAAAGTTCTCGAAAGTAGTTGTAGGACATGGAATATGGACAAACATAAAAACCATGTAATTAAATCTATAGAACTGAACAACGATAATTATTAAGATCACAATTTAATTCCTGAAATGACAAAGTTACTATTTTCATGACGTGACTAGGATATTGATGAGTTTCACCTGAAGGCTTGACGGAACTTTGAATTTTATAAAGAATTCTATTGCTTTGTACTAGTTGAGCAATATACTAAGAGCTTCCAAGTTGTTTTTTTTCCATTAGCGGGACTAATTCTTTTGGATCTTATTTATTAAACTGTCTTGTTACAAACGGGGGTTTAAAACTATATGTTTGTTTATGTTGATTGATACATACAGCTGGTATGTTGTTTATTGTTGCTGTTGTCGTTTTTTTGGCTAAACATTGTCTTGTTTATGCTGATGAAATATTCTGTACCATGTATATTTACGTGTCAGAGTGACGTTAGTTTCTATCTGATAGTGCTAAGTTTTGGGTTTTGATAAATAGCATTTAGAACATCAACCCAAATTATTCTATGCTTGCAGCAAATTAGTTAAATGAATAATGTGCATGCAATTTTCTTTTATTGATTTTGATTTTTCAACTTCCAATGTCAACAGTTGTTTCAAGAATTACTATTAGTTTTTTAGGAAGACCATGACAAATTACTAGAACATATGCAAACACAGCCAGTTTAACAAACTCAAGTATTCACAACAATGTGGAACACCATAATCGGAACTGTTCAAAGATCGAATAGTTTTAGAAGCAACATTTGGATGTCTACAGGTTGTTCACCTCTCTACATGATTTGATTCATAAGGGCGTTGAATGAATTTTGTGACTCCAAGAATGGTTGATGCAGACAAGTTATGCAATTACTGCAGAATAGTAATGACTTGATCAAGTAGCACTTTGATGTTGCTGACATTAATGAGCTAGTTTGTCTGATTTGTGAATTGGTTGCTGATATTATCTGTTGAAAGATCTCAAAAGTAGTTGTAGGACACGGACAAACATAAAAACCATGTAATTAAATCTATAGAACTGAATAATAATAATTATTAAGATCACAATTTAATTCCTGAAATTTCGTGACGTGACTAGGATATTGATGAGTTTCACCCCAAAGCTTGTCGAAACTTTGAATTTTATAAAGGATTATATTGCTTCGAACTAGTTCAGCAATCTACTAAGAGCTTCCTAGTTGTTGTTTTTTCCATTAGTGGGACTAATTATTTTGGATCTTTTTTGGTAAATTGTCTTCGTTACAAATGAGGATTTAAAACTATATGTTTGTTTATGTCGATTGATACATACAGCTGGTATGTTGTTTATTATTGCTGTTGTTGTTGTTTTTGGCTAAACAATCTCTTGTTTATGCTGACGAAATTATTTGTACCATGTATATCTACTTGTCAGAGAGTGACATTAGTTTCTCTCTGATAGTGCTGAGTTTTGGGTTGAACTGTAGCATTTAGAACATCTATCCAAGTTATTCTATGCTTGCAGTGTATTAGTTGAACGAAGAAGATGCATTTACTTTTCTTTTATAGATTTCGACTTTTAAACTTCTGATGTCAACCGATGTTTCGAGAATTACCATTTACTTTTTTAGGAAGGCCATGACAAATGACTAGAACATATGCTAGCACAGCCAGTTTAACAAATTCAAGTATTCACAAAAATGTGGAACACCATAATCAGAACTGTTCAAAGATCGAATAGTTTTAGAAGCAATATTTGGATGTCTACAGGTCGTTCACCTCTCTACATGATTTAATTCATAAGGGTGTTGAATGAATTTTGTGACTCCAAGAATGGTTGATGCAGACAAGTTATGCGATTACCACAGAGTAGTAATGGCTTAATCAAGTAGCACTTTGATGTCACTGAAACTAATGAGCTAGTTTGTCAGATTTGTGAATTTGTTGCTGATATATCTGTTAGAAGTTCTCAAAAGTAGTTGTAGGACATGGAGTATGGACAAGCATAAAAACCATGTAATTGATTCTATAGAACTGAACGATAATAATCATTAAGGCATCAATTTAATTTCTAAAATGACAAAGTTACTATCTTCATGATGGGACTAGGATTTTGATGAGTTTCACCCCAAGGCTTGTTGGAACTTTAAATTTTATAAAGACTAATATTGCTTTGTACTAGTACAGCGATATACTAAGAGCTTCCAAGTTGTTTTTTCCATTAGTGGGACTAATTATTTTGGATCCTTTTTAGTAAACTATCTTCATTATAAACGATGATTTAAAACTATTTGTTTGTTTATGTTGAATGATACATCCAGTTTATTGTCGCTGTTGTTGTTTTTGGTTAAACAATGTCTTGTTTATGCTGATGAAATATTCTCTAACATGTATATCTACATGTCGGAGAGTGATGTTAGTTTCTCTTTGATAGTGCTGAGTTTTGGGTTTTGAACTGTAGTAGCATTTAGAACCTCTATCCAAGTTGTTTTATGCTTGCTGTTAATTAGTTAAATGAATAAGGTGCATGCAATTTCCTTTTGTCCATTTCGACTCTTAAACTTCTGATGTCAACTGATGTTTCAAGAATTACTATTTACCTTTTTTGTCGGGCATGACAAATTACTAGAACATATGCTAGCAGAACTATTTTAATAAGTTCCACTATTCACAAAAGGCGTAACACCATAATCACAATAGTTCAAATATTCAAGGGCTTAGAAGCCATTTTTGGATGTCTACAGCACATTCACCTCTCTACATAATTTGATTCATACGGGTGGAGAATGAATTTTATGACTATCCAAGAATGGTTGATGCAGACTGGTCATGCAATTACTGCAGTGTGGTAATGACTTGATCAAGTAGCACTCTGATGTCACTGACACTAATGAGCTAGTTTGTCAGATTTGTGAATTTGTTGCTGATAGTATGTATTAACAGTTTGCTTATGAAGATACCTCAAAGAAACAAAACGGAAAGAAATTTCTGCATCAAAATCATGTACATCTTCTAATGCTGCAGATTCTGGAACAGTTATATTTCTTTCTGATTTATGTTTGTGGCTATGTTCATTATCAGAAATAAGTCGTTGCTTCCAGTGTTCTTTTGGGAAGTATTGTTTTTAGTTTACTTACAAATCGTATTGGACATTGCTTGGTGTTAACTAATTATTGATCATCTTTGTGCTCTGATGCAGGATAAAGTACAATGGCCTTCAACCTAGTGTTGAAGTTTCTCCGAAGGCCCGTATCAGGAGCGCAAAGATTTTAACTCCTTGACTTGATTATCGCCAATGTAGCCAAGCCCTGAAGCTCAAGGAGACATGATCATAGTGAAAGAAGATACCGGTTGTGTTGTTTTGGGATCTGATATATACAAGGGATTTTTTGTTTCTTTGGAAATTGTCGACACCATACAACTTAGCAAATGTTAACCTAGATTGCTCATGGCTATGTTTCATCTTATGTATCAACCATGGATTGCTTTGGTTTACTACTCTGAAACAATTTTTTTTTAGCATCCTGAATTTTGAAACTTAATGTATTGATGTTAATGTTCATTCTTGCAAGCAGCAAAAAGAACAATCTTACGAACCAGGCCCGTTACGGGCTACTCTGAGCTTCGGCTTTATTATGGGCCTGGGCTTCCAGTCCATTTTCTAGTGGATCGCCTGATCGCCGGCTGGCTAATTTCTCTTCTTTTCTCGCTTGTGACATCAAAGATGGGCGCTTGCAAATCACGACATTGCCGCCGGCAGTGAAGAAAGCGATTGACGACGCCCATTGCAGAACAACCAGGGTGGTTGGCGGCTGCCTTTGTATCCTAGAAGGCACAAATGAAGGGCTCAGATTGTGGACTCTCGAGTGCTCGCGAACATGGTCGGTCAAGCACGAGGCGCTCTGAAATTGCTACCATAAGGGGTTTGTTCCTCACTGATGCGCGGTTCCCTCAGAATCCAGGGGATCCGTGGGGATTTTATATATATCCAATGGTGGCACGACTCAGCATGTAGGGTTGCACGCTGTAACTTGAGAATGGAAGAGTTCAAATCGGTTATCCACACTTATTTATCTTCGTATTCAATATACTTTCTGCTTCCCCGATGTGTTGCTTACTTGGATACACGATCTTGGTACTTCTGACTCATGACAAACTGTTTAGGCTGAAACGTTTTCAATGCATATTATATTTCTTTTTTAACTATCTACATTGTTCATAGCAACTCTTGTTTTGTTAGAGTACCTGCAAATTTGCAATATTATTTTGTATTCTATCTAGCTCTTGGAAAGGAATTATGATCTAGTAGATTTTGTGTTAGGACTGTAGTAAAATTTTATCTTCTCAAAAGTAGTCGTAGGACATAGAATATGGAATAGCATATAAACCATGTTATCAAATCTATGGAAGTCAAAATTAAAATAGCAATTATTAAGCTCACAATTTAATTCCGGAAATGGCCTCAAAGTTACTGTATTCATGGCATGGCTAGGACATTGATGTGGAAGTTTTACCCCAGGGCTTGGCAGAACTTGGAATTTTGTGAAGAATACTATTGCTCTTTACTAGTCTAGTCTTATGACAAGAGCTTCCGAGTTTTTTCCATCAGTTGGACTTGTTGGTTTGGATCTTCGCAAGTAAATTATATTTTTGTTAACAATGATGGATACATGAAACTAGTATTTTGTTTGTTTGTTTGTTTATGGTTGTTGTTGTCCTTTTTTGGCTAAAGAATCTGTAATTGTTTCTATTGATGAGATAATATATTCTGTAGCATGTACATCTATGTGTGAGAGAGGGGAGGTTTGTTTTTCTCTGATAGTGCTGAGCTATGGAATTTGAACTGCTACATTTAGAATATCTATCTAAGTTGTTTTACACTTGCAGGTGGAATAGTTGAAGGAACAAGGTGCACGAAATATGCTTTTATCAGTTTCAACTTTTAAACTTCCAATATCAACTGATGTTTCAAGAATTACTGTTTATTTGTGTTATGAAGGTCATCAAAAATTGCTAGAATATAAGATGGAACAATTATTAATTGAAGACTTCACACAATGTGTGGTACCACAATCAGAATAGTTCATATATTGAAGGGTTTAGGAATTTATATTTCGTTGTCTACAGCACATTCGCCTCTCTTCATGATTTGAATTATAAGGGATATGTGAAGTGAACCAGAGAGGGCCATGAACTTTGTGTCCATCCAGGAATTGTTGATGCAAACAAGTTATGCTAGTGTTAATAACTTGGCCAAGTTGCAGTTTGAAGTCACTGACAATAATTAGTTAATTTGTGGGAATTGTGAATTTGTTGCTGATACTATCTGCTAAAAGATTGCTTATGAAGATCTCTTAAAGAAGGAAAATGGTAGGAATTTTGTTAGCTGAAATCCTGTATATCTTCTAGAGCTGCTGATTCTCTAAAACTGTTTTATTTGTTTCTAATTTGTGCTTTTTAGTTTTGTTCATTTTCTGAAATGGAGTGTCAGTATTAGTTGCCATCTATATACATTGTTTTGTCATACATTATGCTCCTGATTTGTGTTTGGTGTTAATCTTCTGTTTTGCTTCCTGTTTTTTTTTCCATTAATTTGGCTTCCAGTTTATTTGCAAATCTTATCAACCAGTCTTTGGTGTTAACCAATTAGTGATCATCTCTACGCTTTAATGTAGGATAAAGCATGATGGCCTTCAACCTAATGTTGAAGTTGAACCAAAGCCCTTATTAGGAACGCAAAGAAATCAACTCCTCAACTTGATGATTACTGGCCTAGTCAAGCTCTGAAACTCAAAGGAGGTATGGTCATTTTTATAGAAGATACTGGTTGCATTTGTTTTGAGAACTCATATATACAAGAGATCTTTTTGTTTCCTGGAGATTTTTGGGACAAGTAAATCTAAGAAAATATTTACGTATATTGTACAATATGGCGAGATGCCTATGTTTCATCAGTTTGTTTTGTATTTATACTTTTGTGGACTCTGAACAATGGCTTCTAAGCTGAGAAATTATTGTGCTTGAGCTCTCTCAGCTATTATTAGCTGATGCAAGCGACAACCTAGGCATCTTTGAGACCAGATGTATGAAGAACTCTCCTTGTTCCCGTCTACCCGGAGGGAACGTATTATGAGGGTCATTCTGAAGAAGATTGGAATGCTTATTCTTGCAAGTCTTGCATCCCCCTGTTAAAGGATGCCAGTGTGCCTATGAAGGCCATTGATCCTGGAATCAAAGCTGGTTCTGCCTGGTAGAAATACCGAGCGAAGACTGGTTGATGATTTTGCTATTGTTGAGTCCTAGATCTGGGTAAGGAAGATGGAAATAACCCCGCACTGGTTGTCCAGTTGAAGAACAGCAACTACATTTATCCCGTGCACTTTCAAAAGTATGAAGATTCCAAATTCAAGCATTTGCTGCTATTTGTCACGGTCCTGAAGAATTGTCGAAAATGACCTGATTGCTGTGCTTGTTTTGATGTTTTGTTAGATGAAAACAATGTTTTGCTATGTTGTACAAACCATGAAGCAGCCACTTGAAGGGAAAGTTTTGTGATTGCTTTGCAGTCTCAATCTCTTTATAATCTTCTTGTCATTAGCTATAGATATTTTTTGCCAATTGAATATATTTCTCCCCAGTTGGAAGGTATGCCACTCAATCAGCTTCCATGGCAACAAATACTTGAATTTTTCTCCCTCATTTCATTATGAACAGTTTTATTCCTATATTTAGAAACACTGCATACCCAGACGAGATTCAACACAATGTTCAACTTGAGTTTTTTCCAGGAGTCCATAAATTGCAAAGTTTGGGGAAGAAATCTCCATCTGGCAAAATATATCACTAGACCCAATTTAATTAACATATCCATTTGTAACAAAACTGATAAATGAAAAGTACAGGATGGGTGCTTCCAACAAAAATGATCTTAGTTGCCATTCAAAAACTCTTCCATGTAAACATTCTGCATTTCTTGATACAATGTCTTCCATTGATTGGCAATTTCAATAGATTTTTTGCGGAGCTTCTCCACCTCCATTTCAGTAGCACTTGAAGAATTCTGCAAGAAAGTCCAACTCAAATAAGATATTGCATTTTTTTTCATGATAAAATTAGCCAAATACACTAGCAGACCCTGGCCTTCGATCAAGTTGAACCATACCACTGTACTCGATTAAGACAGTAATCATCATGACTTAATGGACAGATGTGAAAAATGCTTTCAATCATCATAAGATATCAGAACTGGAGCAGTGAACAATTACAATCAAATCATCCAAATTGAGGAATGTAGGTAAAATCAACAACTTCACAAAGGTAAATGGCGAATCTGTTTATTGAAAAGCTAAAGGGAAAATTGAAACCCCAAGGGAAACTAGGAGAGGAAAGGAAATTACTAAAATGTGTTGTCTGATTCTGATAGTGCACTGGATTTAACAGAGGAATAAATGTGTGCAGCAAATGTGTCTAATCTTGAAATAAGGATGTCCAAAATTTATTGGTCTGATCTAATTGTTGTTTCAATGTCAATCCTCTTGTTTCACAGGCCAAATCTTGCCCCAAATATGGAAGCTGAAATCATGAAAAAAAACTAACATGTGTTCACAAATTATCAAAAAAATGTGCATCTCTTGCATGAAGGCATAAAACAAATGACAAAAGCCTCATAGACCAGCAGCTATAACACTGATATACTATCTACGATCATACTCATTATTTTTGCATAAGATTACCATTTAACTAAAGTTACTGAAGTAAAAGATTAGCATTATAAGTTATAGAAAGACATTAATTTTACTACTACTAAAGAAGGAAACCTGAAGTTCTTTAACCTGATTCCTCATCACAGTGGAGCTGCAATATTGCCCGTCCAGAGAAGTAGGCTGAGGAACAATTACAGCCTTGGCTTCAACTTCACCATCTGTTGGGTTGATATACTTGTTTAATAGAGGTGGCATTGACCAATGCATATTCTTTCGTGATTGAGCGAGCTGCGCATTTCCAGATGGCTGAGAACTTGAATGTAGTGGTTGTCTAACTATGACTACGTTATTGACAGGACCTGCATGACATGAAAAATACTCATGAATTTGCAGCTTTCTAATATTTGTCATAAATGAATACGAGAAATCAGGGTATAGTACTGCTATGGAACAATTCAGTCCACGGCCAGACTACAGACATACTTCCAAATAGTTAAACTGCAATTTCAACAAAGATTTTAAATTTTGGTTTCGGGATTGGCTCCTACACTCATTGAAACCGATATTTTTCAGCTGGTTCAATGGTTTCGAGCATTCCACAGTCTTAAAAATACTAAATTTCTGAAACAGTTTTTGAAACCATTTGATTGCAGTCTCAGCCAAAACTTAAAACCTTTTCAACAACAAATTTAGAATCAAAACTGATACGCAGAAAATATGGAGATAATTTTAAACATAAAAAATCAACTAAATAAGATCTTCTTTGAAGCAATCAGATGACTTAAATATTTTACCTTAATGAATAAGTCAAACTATCACAACTTTAAATTTTTATAATAAAAAATCATTTTAACTAGATGTTAAACTAGGTATAAATAGAGGACTGAATAAACAAGAAAGGGACATGTAAGCCCACAAAAAGGTTGTCATGCATATCAGAGTTTTCAGGGATCTTTTTTTTTTCATCTACAAGTAAAAGAAGTTACTTCAGGTCTCAAGAAACAAATTGTAAACAGTCAAACCTCACATCAATCAAAATTACAGCCACCAAACAAACAGAAAGGATGATGAGAAAAACAGCTTGCTTTTTATATGTAATGTTCAATATGTGATTTGCTCAAATTAAACAGATACAGAACCATGCCCATCCATGGCAGAACAAAAACTAGAGCAGGTCATTTAAAAAAGGTTAATTCTTGTTTCCAGTGTACCTTTAGTATGTTTTATTACTCGAACAACATGGTGAGTTTTAGTGTACCAAACTCGAATAGAACCATCCTCTGATCCTGACACCAATGTTATGCCATCTGTGCTAAATGCTAGGCAAGTAACTCCCTTGCTGCTCAAGTAAAACAAATAACGAAACAAAATTAAAAGAAATACAGCTGTATTTTGTATTAAGTTTTCACAGATTAGCCAAGTAAATATTAA
Organism: Trichopus zeylanicus subsp. travancoricus; assembly: GCA_005019695.1. NCBI lineage: Eukaryota > Viridiplantae > Streptophyta > Magnoliopsida > Dioscoreales > Dioscoreaceae > Trichopus > Trichopus zeylanicus. The sequence goes on from RXID01011022.1 coordinate 248,044, forward strand.
GATAAAGCATGAAAGCTTGATGCATTAAGTAAGAAAAATAATAATAACAATTATAGGAACCTGTGATCGTTCAAGGAACCCATGATAAACATGCCATAATTGCTGTTCAGCTTGCATTCAGTATTAAGTGCAGCAATATATATCTTGCCATCTCCACCACCAGCATAAAGTGCATACTCCCCAGGGTCCATTGCTATAGCATCTATTATCGATGGAAACAAAATCCTCCTCAGTACGCTGTCTTTAGATAGGCCCCAAATCTGAAATATTTCCGATTAGAATAAGCAACATAGAACACAGATAAAAAAATGAAATCAAACAATAATCCCAGCAAGGATCAACAAACATTTCACATAAAGTAGTATAATAACCAAAATGCTAAGAGAAAGGATTCAGAGGCAAGGCTAAAATACAAAAACCTATGCATTATTATGTGAATCTACGCAACTGTAACTGAATAAAATGTCTTTTTTTTTTTGCATAACCTAATATTATCCAGAATGGTCCACTTATGTGATTTTTCCTTTGTCTTTACGGAAGTGGAATGGAAAGAAGATTTTCTCTATCAGAAATAAGAAAGAAGTGCTCGATGTTCCATCTTTATCTAGCTAACAGAATGTCACACAGAAATATGCACCACTTATGTGGCTTTCTCTTTTAAACTAAAGAACTAGAAGAGAGTAGAGAGCATCTACTCCAAAGAGTATGCATAGTGAGAGGGAAAAGGGACTTTTTATGTTTCCTATACAATAAATATCAGGTTACCAAAAGACAGGGATGCAAACCAACAATAGAAAGGGCAGTGAATCCCTAATTCAAACTTTGTAATCTTGAACAAAATTGTCCAATAATATTAGAAGAAGAAAAAATTTAGGACAAAAAATACATGACACTGCAAAAATATTTGCAAGCATGATGATTTGGTATAAGAACCCTATGGTCGTTGAGCAATTCTAAAAGCTTCTTACTTTACTTGTAAGATATTTTGTTCTAAAAACTTTCTTACTTTTCTTGCAAATAACATTGTTTCTAAAAAAAATCTTATAGATAAGGATGTCAAGATATTTTGTAATGGGCATCTCTATAAATAACCCTTTGTTGCAAAAAAAAAATGAATCTAAAAGACTTAAGCCTTCATCTTCAATTTTAAGCTCTCCACTCTCTCATTTTTCCTTTAATTTTCAGTTGTATTTACTTCACTTTTCACCTTCTTTTCCACAGTTGGTATTTGAGCTTTATATGATCTTGAGAGACTCATGCTTTTGAGAAAAAACTAGTAAGTGTTTTTTACGCTACTTTATTTTATGGTATCAAGTATCTTTACTCCCTCTCTATCAACCATTGTTTTTGGTAAAAATTACCAAATTTGGATCATCAAAATGAAAGCTTATTTGAAAACTTTTGGGTCATGGGAAGTAGTGAAGACTGTCAAAGATCCTCCTTTATTGTCAAACAACCCAACTGGTGCTCAAATTAAGAATCATAATGAAAAATTTTCAAAAGCTTCTAAAGCTGTAACCTGTATTCACTTTGCAGTTTCTGATGTTATTTTCATAAAAATCAAGACTTGTAAAATAGCTAAGAATGCCTAGGATAAACTCAAAGAAAAAAATTTAGGGAAGCGATAGGTGATCAATCTAAAAAAAGAGTTTGCTATTTTGAAGATGAAAGACTGAAACCATAAAAGATTTTGTACACAGGCTTATGTCTGTTGTAAATCAAATCAGATTACTTGGTGCAAAACTGTTTGACAGTAGTATTATTGAGAAAATTCTTCTCAGCCTTTCTGAGAGATTTGAATGCAAAATTTTCTCTCTCGAAGATTCAAAATATATCACTAAGATGTTATTATCTGAACTTGTCCAAGTCTTTTAAGCTCAAGAAAATAAGAGTACAAAACAAGAGGAGTCTACTGAAGGTGCTTTGCTATCAAAACAAAAGAAACAACCTTAGTCAAGTGGTGGCAGAAAGAGAAAAATTGTTGATAAGAAATACAAAGGTAAAAGAAAGTGATGAAAGCAACACTAGTAAGGAAAGAAAATCTTTTCCCTCTTATCCTCATCGTAAGGAGACATCTCATACTAAAAAATATTGTTGGTTCAGGTCTAATACTCATTGCAAGACTTGCAATCGATTTGGTCATGTTGAAAAAGCATGCAAAAATCAAAGAAATCAACAAGAACAACATGCTTAATTTGACGAAAATCAACAAAACGATGAAGAACATTTATTTATAACAACTTGCTATGCAAGTAGTGGCAATAACAAGACTTGGCTGATTGATAGCAAATGCACCCATCACATGACCTCAAATGTTGATGTTTTCAAAGCTTTAGACAATTCCTACACATTAAAAGTTAGAATTGACAACGGAAAGCTCATCGATATCAAAAGAAAGAGAGTCGTTGCAGTTAACACATCATCAGGTAATAAATTTATTCTTGATGTGCTTTATATTCCTAAAATTGATCAAAATATTTTAAGCGTGGGTCAACTATTGGAGTAAAATTACTCTTTGGTTCTTAAAAATAATGCTTGCACAGTATTTGACCATGCTGGTAGCAAGCTGATTTCTATTAGTATATAAGATAAAAGCTTTTTTATTGACTCGAGACAAATTGATTTACATGCCTATTCTTATGTTACTGATATCTCATCTTTTTGATATAAAAGAATGAAACATGTCAATTATTTTTTTTGAAGAATTTGTTTAAAAAAAAAGTTTGTTCTCAATATGCCTATTATTCAAAATTGTTCTCGTGTTTGAAAAATTTATCAACTTGGGAAGCAAAACATATTGTCATTTCCAATTAATCAAGCATAAAGAGCTATTAAAAAGTTACAGTTAGTTCACACAGATATATATGGACCAATGAGAAATTTGACTTTAAATAACAACAAATATTTTATTCTCTTTATTGATGATTTAACCATAATATGTTGAGTCTATTTTCTTAAACAAAAATATGATATTATTGTTGTTTTTTACAAGTTTAAAATTTGGATTGAAAATCAAAGTGATTGCACTATTAAAATACTTAGGTCCGATAATGGAACTGAATATACCTCTGACAAATTTGATAAATTTTGTGAAAATATTGAAATTGAGTATTAATTCACAATTAGCTACACTGCTCAACAGAATAGAGTTAGCGAATGGAAGAATAGAATTGTTATGCAAATGTCAAAATACTTCCTATTTGAAAAGAAACTTTCTAAAAAGTTTTGGGTTAAAACTGTAAACACCTCTGTTTATCTTCTTAACGGACTTTCAATAAAAGCTGTAAATGATAAAACTCCATATGAAATTTAAAATGAAATCAAGTCATTTGTTGATCATCTCAAAGTTTTTGAATGTATCTGCTATACTTATGTTCTAAATGTCAAAAAAGATAAGTTGGATTATAGAGCTAACTCTGACATTTTCTTGAGTTATAACTCAAGCATCAAAGGTTATAGAATTTATAATGTGAAGACTAAAAAGATTATTCTCAATAAAAATATCAAGTTTGATAAACTGACAATATGGAATTGAGAGTCCTTTTCAAGCTACTAATCAGCAGTTTGCTCATAGTGATCGACCACTTGAAATTTTTATTTATGAAGATTCTTATGATAATTATCCTATTAGAGGTACAAGGTGATTTGTTGACATCTATCAGAGATGTAATGTTATAATTCTTGAATATACCACATAAAAAGATGCAATTTTTATGGCTAGTTGAAAAAAGCTATACAAGAGGAGTTCAACATGATTAATAAAAATCAAACTTAGATTTTTGTTGACAGGCCTTCACACAAGAATGTTACTAGTGTGAGATGAATTTATAAAACCAAATTAAATACAGATGGTTCTATAAATAAGTTGAAAACTCGACTTATTATCAAAAATTATTCACAACAATATAGTGTGGATTTCTTTGAAGTCTTTGCATCAGTTGCAAGACACGATAATATCATATTGCTATTTACTTTAGCAGCTCAAAAATATTGAAAAATTTATCAGCTTCATGTAAAATCAACTTTTTTTAAAATGATTTTTTTGAAAAAGAAATCTATAATAAGCAAGTTCAAGATTTTTCAGTGCAAGATTCTGAAAATCAAATTTATCTAAAAAGGTCTTATATGATCTCAAGCAAACTCTAAGAGTCTGATATACTAGAATTGGCACTCATTTACTGTAGCTTGACTTTCAAAGAAACAAAAATGAAATTATACTCTATATTAAACAATTGACAACTAATTTACTTATTATTTATTTATATGTTGATGATTTGTTGGTGATTGTAAGCGATTCTAAGCTTGTGCAACAGTTTAAGAGTGAAATGCATCAAGCTTTCAATATAACAGATCTTGATGAAATGTCATATTTTATTGGCATGAAAATTTCTCAATTTCAACAATGAATTTTTATCAACCAAAAAAAAATATGCAAGTGAAGTTCTAAAGAAGTTTAAAACATAGTTCAAAATCTCGGCCAAAATATTTTGGTTTCAGCACAGATTAGTTTCATTTCAGCCTCCTCAGTGCATAATTAGAGTTTGGGTTTCATGACATGCGAAGGTGGGAGCTGAGCTTGGGACTATAGCCCAAGAGACAACTTGTAAGTGATGCTCTTGCTGCTGGCTAAGTCGATGGAGCAATAGGGAAATTGTGCATCAAGGATGGTGAGGAAGGTGCAGGTAGACTTGGGGGCAGAGGCGACCACGATGCGAAGGATATCTATGTTGAGGTACATGATGGGGCCGTACTGCTTGGCCATGGTTGCGAGGGAGGAGTGCGGCAAGGGGCTGATGAGAGGGAGTGCTCCAATGATCGAAAAGCCAATCAGACCCGAGGAGCAAGTGGGAGGGTTTGCGGTTTCTTTACGTGTAGGAGGGTTTACAACGGCAAAGGATAAGAGAGAATGGAGCCAGAGGAACGGGCGGAAGGATTTGTGCCTACAACTTCTTCACATGTGGGAGGGTTTGCGATGGTAGAGGAGGAGAGAGAATAGAGCCAGAGGAGTGGGCGGGAGGGTTTGCAACATGGTTTAAAAGATCATCGGTCAGCTTCTAGTCGTTGTCTTCAGGAAGTTCCATGTCAAGGAGGGAGTCCATGTAGGAGTAGACAAACTTCTCATCTTCATCTTGTTCTTGTGGTTTGTTTAAGAAACTATTCATGAGAATAAAAAATTATACAAGAAAACTGAAGGTGGTGTATACCCTTCTAAAAGAATTCGTAAACAACTTATAGCGGTTCCAATACTTTTCATTAATATCGATCTTCTACTCTCAGAAAACAATATACACAGCAACACATAACTAACCCTTCAAGAGTGCAACACCTAATATTTCAAAAATAGTAATTAAAATTTTAAGGCAAACTGATTCAAATTCACAATGTAAGAGGAATTGAATAACTTTTGAATTGATTCACACGGAAATGAAAAATAGAGTTAAAATGGAAAAATTGAAAAAACTTATTTTCTATCATTATGACATGCATTTAAGAATTTGAAACTTACAATGGAGAATACCACCAGAAGATAAAATTATCAACTTATCCGTTATATTTGAAGATAATAATCTTCTAACAATGTGAATTTAAGAAAGAGAAGAACATATTTTAAATCATCTTCAAACACAAGAAATTATTCATCGTTTTAGACGAAAAATCAGAAAAGAAAATTGATAGAATGAAAAATATTGCTGATACAATGATAATAGTAATAATAGTCCAGCTGATAAAGTCAATTTTTAACAACTTCAATATGAGGACTCATTTTATCTTTTTCAAAGTATAAAAAAAATAAATTTTTTGACTCTAATTTATATGATGATTATATATCAAAATATCAATATGTTCCATATGCTACATAAGATAACAATTAAGATCCAATATATAATATGGGCTCTAGTTACTATGACAAATATCATAGCGGGACGTTTTTTTCAATCAAAAATATCATCGGTCTATGCAAGAATTATCATCAGTGGACAACTTATATTTCAAATTATTTGATAAAGACCATCTGACTTCATACTATCCGCATACTGAACAATACTATCAATCACAATTTCATCGTACTGATGAAGATGATGATTGAGAATATCAATCTCTTCAAAATCCGCCTCAGAATAACATGTAGTTATAAAACGTGATTTATACTATCTATGATATGATATTTTTATTATTGTTTTAAATTGATATGTTACGTATTATATATGTAGTCGATGTACATATGATATTATTGTAATTTTATAATATTCAAATTTAATTTTTTATGGTTTATTTTGCACTACGATAATTTGTTTATTTCGTTATAACATTTTGTTGTAGTATTTTTCTTAATATTTTTTATTATCTATTTTATATTTATGAATTCTAATAATTATATGATATTTCTTTGAAAACAAACAACGGTGAATTTTGATGATTATAATATTTCTTTTAAAACAGACAATGATGAATCCTGATGATTATATTACACTTTCAGATCAAGTTAAACTTAAAGCAGAAAGAATAATTATATTTATTCTTCACCAAAAACTCATATTCTATCATATAATGATTTCACCTTGGACTTATAACATACTTAAACAAAATTTAATTGAGTAGTCATTGAGAGAGCGTAAAAGAATAAATAATCATATTTATCATATTTCTCAACAAAATTTACTTAATACTATCAATTATCGTCTTACCGTAATTATTTCTGAGCACTTTGCACAGTGTGATATTTATTCTTCATAGATTATTGGACTATTTTTATTAAGTGTTGTCAATGAATAAGGTTATTATTTTTATTTTATACCTTCGATGTATAGTTATATTTTAAAACCGTTATCATAAGATTGCGTAGAATTGGTAATTCTTACTCGTATATCTACAAATACTCATCCTGATCGTCTAGGTATTGAATTTATAATTGTACATCCAAATATTCTAAACTCAACTAATGATGATTACGATGATAATAATGATAATGATAATTAATTGTATTACGTTATAATTAATAGATTATATATGTATCAAATACAATTTAATGATAAGTTAAATTTGCTCATATCAATTTTTAATTTTTAAACATATTCGTATTATGTTCTATATGTTTTCTATTTTATATACAGTAATATATAAAATAATAGACTATACAAGTGATTAATTATTAAAATTAATTCAAATAGTATTTAATATTATGATAAAATTAGTTATAATTTTTTATAATTTTTATTATTTTGAAATTTTTGAAAATTTTATCATATTTTTAATTTAAAGTCAAAATATAATCAAACTCTAATTAACACATAATTAATAACTAAAAAAATATTTTGGATGAAACCGAGACGGAAATAGTTTCGATCGAAACAGCCGAAATGTATTAGTTTTTGCGAGTGCCGAAATTACATTCGAAGCCGAAACTCAAATCTTGGTTCAAAGTGTCTGAATACAAGCTTGTTGCACACCTTTGATGTAAAATGAAAAATTAAGTAAAAATGATAGCTACAAAAAAGTGGATGAGACTTTTTATAAAAACTTGATTGGTTACTTGCTTTATTTAATAGCAACATAGCTTGATATCATGTATTTAATCAGTCTTCTATTCAGATTTATGCCTAATCCAAGTGAGATGCATTTAAGAATAGTTAAAAGAGTTTTAAGATATGTCAAAGGCATAATTAACTTAAGCGTTATGTTTAAGAAGTCAACTAAGTTGAAATTTCATAGATATATTGAAAGTGATTGGACAAACTCATGAGACGGTATGAAAAATGCTTTAGGGTACTTATTTTCTCTTGATTCAGGAGTTTTTAGTTGGAACTCCAAGAAATAAGAAATTGTGGCTCAATCTACTACAAAACTTGAGTATATTGTAGTCTATGATGCAGTCAATCAAGCCATTGGTCTCAAAAAGTTGTTGATTGATCTCAGTCAAGTGCAAAAGCAAGCTACTAAAATAAAATGTGATAATCAATATACTATTGCCATCTCCAAAAATCTTATCTTCTATAAGAGGAGAAAGCATATTAAGATCAAATTTCATTTTATTCAAAAAGCACAACAAAACAATAAGATCTCTCCTGATGAGCAACTTGCAGGTCTTTTAACCAAGGTCTTGCCTAAGACCAGATTTGAGAAGTTTAGGAAGACAATTGGAGTTTACAGCAAAACAACTAAGGAGGAGTGTTGAGTTATAATTGTTTGCTGCAAGTTTAAAAACTTCTTACTTTACTTAAAAGGTATTTTGTTCTACAAATTTTCTTACTTTTCTTACAAGTAACTTTGTTTTTAGAAAAATCTTCTAGATACGGATGTCAAGATATTTTATAATGGACATCTCTATAAATAACCCTTTGTTGTCAAAAATGAATTTAAGAGACTTAAATCTTTTTCTTCAATTTTAAACTCTCCACTTTCTCCTTTAATTTTCAATTGTGTTTACTTTATGTTTCACCCTCTTTTCAACAATATGCATGCCATTAGAAAGGAACACAAAATAAAGGCACAATTCACAATCCATAAAGAACCTCCTAGTGTTTGGCTCACTTTGGGGGACTAGAAAAAAAGCCAAGCAAGCTCCATATCCAAATTAGAGAAGAAGAGCATGCTATACCAGAAGAAGCAGAATATTCACTTAACCTTCATTTCTTATTAGTATTAACCAGAAAAAGAAAAAGAGAGATGTTTTTCCAAGAAATGATAAGTGGATCTTCTGGAGGCTTTTCATTTATGGGATATTTTGGAAGAATTGCAACATTTTCGGTAAGTCATTAGTCAAACTTTTCATGCTTCTCCTTCTAACCTCTAAGCATCTATTTGATAATGGACTAAGAAACAGGGTTAACTGGATTAACAGGAAAATTATTATGTTCTTCAGCAATCACTTCTGATTATTTGTGCATAGCAAAATAGGTGAAATACTTTCACAAAAAAAAAATGGCAATAAAGTGAAAGCCAAAAACATACCAGACCTTGCAAGTGCGATCCTCAGATGATGATATAATGATCGAATTGCACAGCCCATGCCCAGAAACAATATCAGTTACACACAAAGCATGCTCTGAGAAACCATACAAGTGCAGATTCCTCGCTGTTTCCTTCACGATACCATCAAACATCGTACATATCGATCAAACAAGAGCAAGAAATGACTATTTATAAATAAAGTACTAGCATGGAAGCATTAGAAAAAATTTCCTTACATTAAAAGAGACCAAACTCTGACACTTCCATCCTCAGACCCAGAGATGAGCATAGATTCATCGTCAGACAAGATGAGACAGGTGGCTGACCGATAGTGAGCATGCCATTTGTTGAGCAGCCTTCCACTCGAAATCTGAGAACAGACAATGGAAATTGTTAATACTTCATACATCAAATTAGCCTTAAAACAGAGAACCAAATTAAAATTTCATTAAACACAGAATGAAAACCAAAAGAACACATGGTACTTTCTACATTGGTAGTCTAAAAAACAAAAGAAATACTGTATATTCGCAGCTTTTGACAATCGAAAAGCTCATGCCACCTAAATCATAACTGTTCATGGATTCCAATTTCTCGGCATCCCCATCCTTCTCAATGGTATTCTGTTTTTTCAAGACAAAAGAATGCAACAAAATATGACCCAACCAATACAAATAGGTTCACTCTATTCTTCTTCTTATTCAACCTAAAACATGGAGTTAAAAAATTGAAACTTTTTGAGTAAATCCAACACAACTCACCTCCCACAAATAGATGGTGCCCGAAGATCCTCCACCGATGATATACGCCCCATCAGAATCCCACACAAGAGGCCCCATCCGCTCCGCCGGAAAACTCTTCACCTCCACCTGGGGCTGGAATACAGAGAACACCTAAGAATCAAACAATAGAGACAGAGAGAGTTCCAGAAATAGGAATGCATACCTTGTCCCAGGAGAAGGAGAAGATAGAGGAGGAGGCCGAGGAGGGGTGATCGGGTCGCTGCGAGGAGGCTAGGAAGCGGCCGCCAGCGACCGCGAGGAGGCCGTGGAAGGAGGACACGCAGGGACGGTGGTGGACGAGCTCGGCACCGGATCGGAGGCCCCAGCAGCCGATTCCGTCGTCTACAGGCGACGATGCGAGGATCAGCTCCTCCGCTGCCGCTGCCGGAGCTAGCAACGGTGCCACCATTGTTGAAGTTGAAACGAAGCCGTTGCTTATCCAAGGGCAGATAAGGTTCCACTTTTAATTTCTAGAATATATACTAATTAACATCCTTGTGCATGCAGCGCCCGTGGCCTAATGGATAAGGCGTCTGACTTCTAATCAGGCGATTGTGGGTTCGAGTCCCACCGGGCGTGAAGGCTTTCTAATTCTTGGATTTTTTAAAGAAAATTTAAAAAATACGTGTTATCCTTTAAAAAATATTTAAAAATTCAAGTTTGTGAAAATTAAAACAATGAAAAATGGTAGGAATTACAACTAATTTCACAGTCAACTCCAACCTTTTGAATTAAAATTGGATTAAAATATATTTCAATTGCGTAAAATTCAAACAATGAAAAAAATATGAATTAGAACTAATACTTGTTATCCTTTGAAAAAATAATTAAACGTAAAAGTACATGTTATCCTCTTAAATAATGTTTAAAATTTTTTTCTATGTATTCTTATAAAATCATGATATTTTTTATACTTTTATAAAAATTATAATTTATAATATATTTCTGAAAAATGACGGTCTTTATCAAAAATTGCTTCTAGTTTATATATATATATATCCCTTTTCTCATGCGACTCCTTCTCAAAATGATGTTTTAAAAAAAAGAAAATTTTAAAAAATATATATAAAATTATAACTTTTGGAAGAAAATAAGAAAAAATGATGATTTCTTTTTTAATTTTCAATCCCAATGCAAGGGACTAATTTTCTTTTCTCGGAGCCCTCAAACCACCTCCGAGCTCTCTCTTTCTTTTGTTTTTTTAAGTAAAATCCTAATTCTTTTTACCAGACACTCCTAATTTTTTTTCTCTTTTTATGATATAATAATATATTGATTTTAAAACTAATATAGAACCGTACTCGAAAATTTGATTCTCAAACTAATACACAATGATCTCGGTTCTAAAAATGAATGAACCTTTATGATTTAAAATTTTAATATAAATAAATTTTTGAAAAAACTATTGATCAAAATCAAACAAGTATATCGATTGAATCTTACAAAAAAGTAATGATATTACGGGATGCGTTCAATAGAAATTGATAGTAGTATAGATCCAAAAAAACAAAAAGAAAATGATATATTCATTTATTTATGTGCCAAATTTATCAAAAATTGATTGTAAATAAATTCTTAATAAGTTTCTTTTGTCATAATAAAAAATTAGATCAACCAAAATTTTTGACAAAGAGTTAGGGCATGGGTTCAATGATTAATAATCGCATATGTAGCTCTTGATTCCTCTCCATCCTTATACGATTATCCAAAAACCAAAGAAGAGCAACGTCAACAAAAACATCTCGCGACAATGATCAAAAATATTAAATATCCATTCATTATTATTTAACCTTGCAAAATACATAGCAAGAAATTGAACAGAGAGGAGGCTATTTGAATACATGACAGAGCAATATCGAAAGAAAATTGAAGATGCAGATAAATATTTTCCATAGAAACTATAGAGGAATGTTTGATTTGAAATTAAAATCAAATTTAAACTCAAAATTAAAATTTAAATATAAAAAAAATAATTTAATTTAATATTTAATATTTAAATATTAATATAATTAAATATTTTTATTTTAAAATATATTATTTATTAATATTTAAATTATTCGAGAGAGAGAGCTCAAGTATCCGAGATCCTCGAGCCATCTTAACTGCCGTCATCCACCACTATTCTTACGGAAGATCATTGAAAAGAATAGAATCCGAGTTTTTTTTTTTTTTGCGGATTAATATTTTATAAACGCGAGTCATAAATGAATATCAATGATTTTATTTCTTGGGAACTAAATGTCAACATCATTATTAGCGAAAGGATAATTTTTCCTTTGTATTCTTGTCATTATTCCTACGTCATCTATCTGTTTATGGGGTTTTATATGGATCCGTTTTGGCTCGGTGTTGTTTGGCTTGTAAACAATGAAAAAAAATGGTTAAAAATAATATCACTCTCTCTTTATTACTAGATTATTTAAATATAATTTTTTAAAAAATTAATTTACTTTCTAATATTTTTTATTTAAAAATAAAAAATAATTTTTTTTATTAGCGGGTGAAATCTGATTATGCCCATTAAGAAAATAAAAGAAGACAAGAGGGTCAAAACAGTTGCCAATTGCCTCTTTAGAAACTTCAAATTTAAGTTCCATTACATAGTTACTTGTTTGAATTTCAAAATTACCAATAACCTAATCTTACATAAATAATAATAATACAAATAATTATAAAATATAATATAAAATAATATTAAAAAGTATACTAAAATAAATAAATATTAATCATAATGAATATAAAATTATAGATATAATTAGTTATATTTATATATAAGCATATATTTTGTGAGAGCAAATATTATTCATAGTAGTGGAACATAAACTAGAGATGATAATTCAATTATTCGTCTAATACCAAAGGATGAAGAGGGCATCCGAGATGGATTTTGGTTGAGAGATGGATATAAAACCTGAGAATAAAGAAATAGGGGCCCGTTTGGTACGCGGATAAGGTCAAGGTCAAGGTCAAGACTAGTGAACCATTTTTGTAAACTAATATCTTTTTATCAAAATTAAGACTTCAATAATTTAAAGTTCAAAAAACTATTTAATTTTTTACAATAATTTAATTTAATAATAATATAAAATAATAAATATTAATTTCACAAGAAAAAAAAATTCTAAAAAAAGTTGACCTTGTCCCTAACTCCATTCCAAATACAGCCTAGTACTCTAATTGTTATATTTTTCTAGTTCATGTTTTAGGTCGAAATTGTACAAAGTTTTCTTTAGTCCTAAAAAAATATCTCCATCGAATACCATCAAATGCTCAAGTAAAAAAAAATCTCCGATACAATAATATGTAATGTGGTGTCTAAATTCATTAAGGTTTATGCCGATTTAAGATTTATGAATGACATGGGACTTACGAGGTGCATAAAACCTACGAAGGACTTAAAGTCTCATGTGAGAATCAGGTAGCATAAAGCTATACCATGCCTATGGTGTTAGTATTTGAGCAAGTCAGGACTTGTGTAAAATATGCATGTATATAATTACAAACGGATGATGGATGTTTGCCGAGGAATATCTAAGCAGAGACATCAAAAGATGATCTCAACATTTTATCTAGAATTAGTTTTGGACTTTTATATCTAAAAATGCAGAAATTTCTCGAAGGAATCGGATGATGGAGCTCATTCGGCTTAACATACTGAAAGAAATCCCCATTTCGTATATATTGTCATTCTAAAAATACTACCAAATTACAACTCTAGAAATCAAGCAGAAATATCAGAAGAAGGACGAAGGCAGCCATGCGGGAGCCATCGCAGTGGCGTTTGTCCCTCGGAGATCCCCTCTCGGCCTTTTTACGGCGAATTAAAAATTTATTTTTCGAATAACTCTCTATATTTTATCAAATACGGAAAATTGCCAATATTTGTAATACCTGTAAAAAACTTTATTTAATATTTTTTTTAAAAAAAATTAAAATGGAAACCATGCTGCTCTTTAAAATCACGGTAGCCAGATATTTTGATCACATGAACATAGATAATTTTTGTTGGAAAATAAAGAAATTTGTTTCAGAAAAAGGTGTATATGGCACTTAGTATGATGCAACAAGTTTGCTAGTGATAACTCGTAAATAATTAGAACCATCATCTCGCATGAACAAAATTCAAATTATATTGGCAAAAAAAAAAAGATAGAACATCAAAGTAATTAATGATCGCCAAATATTGTCATGCGAAGGATTAATCCGAATAAGTTGGAAAAAAATCAAAAATGGAATTTCCAAGAGATCCTTCTTCTCATTCTTAGGACAATGCTGTGCTCTTTTTTTTTTTTTTCTGCAAAGAATTCTGAACAAAAACTTTCACAGATAATCATATACGAATCTATATATTATTTATATTAAACTCCATTTATTTAATTAACTAGCTAATCAAGATATTATCGCAGTCTTTCTCAATCCAGAAAAATAAACAGTAGAAGAACTAATCCACTTTAACAATAGAATAATACTGTAATATCCTTTATTAATTATCAACAATTACAAAAATAATTACCAGACCCTAATGATATAATAAGAATTTGTTTTCCGAATTTTGTGATGGTTGATTATGAACTTGCCCGTTTGATTCAGCGTCAATATTTTGTGAATTTTAAATGATTGTAAAATCAATTTTAATAAAAGAATACTTATTTATAAAAGTAATTTATTAATTTTGATTTTCACCCGTTATCAAAACGAACCTCGGTGAGCCTTGGCCGTGGTAGTTTATTGCAAACCAAAGAGTTCCTCTTCCTTGTGCTTCATCATCTTCTTGATCCCTAATCCTGAAGGCCCAGATGTCAACTAGATGCCTCCAGGCTTCCAAGCTATAGAGCTCCACCATGTCGTACCACTGCTCGATGATGCGGTGCGAACCATTGTAAGGGTAAAACTTAAAGATCATCTCGTACTCCTTGTCGTTACAGTTCATCGTCCTCACCTCAATCCCCTTAGGAGGGTTCCCATTCTGTGTATTTGTGGTTCCCACCTTCTGCGCCTCTGCTGCCGTCAATCTCGCCATCACCAGCTCTATTGCCGTCGTAGTAATCAGCAGCCGGTTCTGCTGCCGATCCGTGTCCGCCTTCGTCAACACCTTCCCGAACAAGTACTCCAGCGCCGTTTCGCCCCTGCTTTCCATGGCCTGCACCAGCCACTCTGGCGGTCCCTCAGGAGCCGGCGGCAGAGGCACCGTTTGCTGGGGCTTATACTGTCAGTGTTGTGGCGGCCTCGGCACCCTCGACCTTTGCTGCTGCCGCTGCAGGGCTGCACGGATGCGTCGTTCTTGTTCTTCTTGGTCTTGCCAGATGGAGATGGTCTCGGCGGTATTGGTCAAGATCAAACTGCTCAAGAGAGAGATATCGGTGATTTGAATTTCGTGCAGTGTTGCTTCGTCTATCCCCATCTTCACGATCATCTGTTCCAACGTCATCGACGAAGACGATAACGCAGAATCGATCTCCATGCTTTCTATCATCTGAACTTCTTCCATCTATTATTGTGCCTGAAACGAAATTGTGCATATGTATATACATAGAGCTAAAATTCGGTTTTAATCTAAATTCGATTTTCTGTCCAACTCGAATTCGATTTTCTATCCGACTCGGAGGCCTTGATGCCCCATCCCGCCGGGCGTTCCCTGTCCCATGGTAGTGGGATCGGTGAGCTAGGGATCCGGCTTTTGCTTCGGATTGGAAGAAAAGAAGACGAATTGTGGATCGGATTAGGGATTTTTACGGCTGTGAAAGCGAAAACAAAAGCTTCACGAGGTCGATGGGGGGATCTGGGCTCGGCCTCAACGAATCCCGTGCAAATTTTTTTAAATGAAATTCAAACAAAATTGATGAAGTGGTTTTTTGATACTTTTGCTTGCATACTCCTGAAAATCTCCGAAATTGCACGCCCTCTACAAAATATTATAATTGCCCCATATCTCTCAAAAATTAAAATTTTTTTGAGGTTTTTGCATATACACATATACTTAACACTCCGTTTACTTGAAAATCAGGATTAGAATTAGCAATTTTTTAAATTATTTTTTTAAAAAATAATATTAATTGTTTTTCATCACTATTATATTAACTTATTATTAAAAAATTAATTAAATTTTTGAACATTAAATTATTTTATGATCATTTTTATTAAAAAATTAATTTATAAAAATGGTTTACTAATTATGATCTTGATTTCAAATCAAATAGAACTTAAAATCTCATCGAATCACATATTTCTACTCTAAATTAAATAAATTATATATTTTTACATGGGTTTAGACTACTTTATAAAACCCATTTAAGCTTGAAAATTATATCACGAATTAAAATATTCACGAAATATTTCATATGATATCATTTATTAGTGTGTGAAATGACTAAGATTAATTGTAAAGACTCGATGAAAATTTTAAGGATATTTCGTATAATATCTTTATATAAGATTTGTAAAGACTTGATGGAATTTTAAGGATTTTATTAAGAGGCGGTTTGGATCGATTCCGAATTTAGAATTATGGAATCAAAAGAATTGAGTGATTCCGGAGAATTGAAAGAATTAAAATAATTAGATAATTTCAGTGTTTGGATAAGTATTTTTTGAATGAAATTAAGATTTGGCCAATTCATAAATTCTAAAATTTCGAATTGTTCAATTTCATTAATTTGTTAAAATTTTTTATTTGGTTGGAATAAGAATTAAAAATTAATATATTACATAAAATAATAATTTACATATAAATTATTACAAAAATATAATAAATTTAATATAAAAATCGGTAATTTAATTTTCACAATTAATTTTCGCAATTTTTCTTTAGTCCCGACAGCAGAAGCATTTGAAATACGGTAACTCTGAAACAGATGAAAATTCATATCAGTACCCAAATTGATTAGAAAGAAAAAACACACATAAATAGTTATTTATGCTAGTCTTTCTTTGTTCTTTGATGCCTGCAGATCCAAATTCCTAAGATTCATGTTAAATAATGCATTTCCACAGATTCTTTGTAAATCTTATTATTCTAATATAGATTATTACAAGCAAAATTGTGGATAAAGGAAAACTACTAATCTAATAAATATCAAAATTAGCATGAAAACCACGTCTGTTCTAATGCATCCCTTTATACTCAGATAAACAGAGAATGACCAAGAATCACTGACCTAGCCCAAAATGATTCAAAAATCATATCTATTTGTTTATTGAAAAATCCATCGATAGGTGCCGCAAGAACAACATTCTAAATTAAGTCGCCACTACAACAGCACTCCCAAAGTAAAGCCCAAAATTTTCAAAATGGATAATTTTTTTTAATGAAAAATTTTCATTTTCAAACAACCGGATCAAACGTTCATTACAATTTCAAATTGGAAGCCAAGACCGCAAACTCAGAAAAAATCAATCATAATCCCTCACCCTCCAAAGGGAATAAACATGAACTGTGCCACCAACCAGGGCCCTAACCTCGCTGGCCATTTCTTCCTGCACCGATAAAACACAAACTCAATCCCCCAGACGATACATCACACACCTGCAAGTCCTCGACTTTGACGTACCTCTCAAACGCGACGGCAAACGGCATCACGAACACAGACGTAGCAAGATTCCCAAACATAATAAGCGAGGTTGAGGATCGGAGCGAGTAGCACCATATAAGCCGCATTGACGACCTGGACGACGACGAGGCCAGGGACGACGAGCACGGGGCGCGGTCGAACGGGCGTTGTCAAATAGAGAAAAGATGGGCGGAAATGAGCTTTCCTCGAGGAAACACTTTCACTCCCGCGTGGAAATTCAGTAGGAATTTAGACGTGAGATTTACATCAATTTCAAGAAAAGTGGTATTTTTCTGATCGAAAAATCAAAGAATTGAAAATCGGAAAAAATCAATTTTTTTAATTTCTAAATATAAAATTGAACAAAATATAGTAATAGAATAAATTGATTTTTAATTTTTTCAATTCTTCTCATTTTGAATTTCAGGAATCGAATCAAACAAACCTTAAATCATTTCATGCATTCGTGCATTAATGTGTAGGACTCTTCAAGCCAAGGCAAGTAAAATTTAGTTCGAACGGATCCGAATCCGAACGACATCTGCACGTTCTCACATTTTTTATTATCCTCTTCTTTTTATTTTCTATTTTTTCTTTGATTTTCTCTCTCTTATTATCCATAGATACCACTCCTTTAAATATCACGCCATCAAAAATAGTAAATTTTTAAAAAATGCTAAAAATTTTGTGTTCAAATCTTATTGATTTTGCTGAAAAATAGAAAGAAAAATATTGATCTAAAAAACTCAAAATTTATTTTATATTTTTTCTTGTAAACATTTAGCGTTTGATTCGGTAAATACTTAAATATATTATTTTGATATATATATATAAATTTAAATATATTTAAACGATTTGTAGCTAGATAATCAAGCACACACGCGAAAGTTAATTCATTGATGTTGAATTTTTTGATAAAAATATTATAGTGACTGCTTGTACTACATTAATGACGAGAATTAAAGGTAGTGAGTTTTTATAAATATAATTTTTGATAGGGTTTAATATGCAAAAACAGCTTAGGAATAATTGCTCGCCTTATGAACGCACCAATGCGGCTCTAGCAGCCTTCTGGTTGGTGATACCGGCAACTAAAAATGGATTCCGTGTTCATCCCAAATACCAAAACCAATTCGTTCCTATCACGACCGTCCAAAACGCCTCGTGATTGATTCTCTCCTAATACACTTCCTCGTTCAGTGCTACTGTTGCTGCGACAGTAAATTACCATGCTATATCGTAGCCGTCAAAACTCCTCGAGATTGAAAATTTCGTTTACGGCTCTGATGCTGTTTGGGGGCGAACAGCGAATACAGGTGATCGGATCGGTTCAGGGGAAGGCGCCGCGTGGCACTCGAGCTGGCAGGCTACGCCGGGCGCAACAGCGCGCTCTGTGTCGCGCGAGCAATGGGCGATGCCCGCATAATCCCGATATTCTCCCACGAATCGCCTGGGAATTCGGAGAGAGCAAGGCGATTTCTCCAGCTCCAGATCTCCCGCGACGACGAGGTAATCCGCGTCTCATTTCTTCTCGCCCTCTCTCGATTTTAAAAAGAAAACATCGTTTTTTCGGCGGATTTCCGGTGGTCCGACTGAAAAATTTCTGATTTCTCGCTAGTTTTTATCCATCCGGATGTTTTCTTGATCGATCCCGAGAAAAGGAAGCTCCTTTTCGGATTTCCTCATTTTCTCGATTTTTTTTTCGATAAGTAGGAGGAGTTCGATGTTCCTAATTAGGATTTCTGATTTTCTAAACAATTTTTTGTGATTTGAATTGATTTTGGAAAGAAGGCATCTTGCATTTTGACGGTGGAGTTGGGGATAGATTTTGATCGGGTGATGCCGCTACGGTATGGCCTTTGATTGATCTGGCCGCCGATGTGCAACCAGGACTTCGACCGCCGCCGATTCGATAGCCCCTCCGACTGCTCCTCCGTCGAGATGGAAGCGTCCGCCGATTCTCCTCCTGCTGCCGCTGCCGACGAACCCCTTCGCGTCAAGTTCCTGTGCAGCTTCGGCGGGAGCATCCTTCCCCGCCCGTTGGATGGCCGGCTCCGTTATGTCGGTGGCGAGACGCGCATCGTTAGTGTCCCCCGAGATGTGTCGTATGAGGAGTTCATGGCCCGGATGCGGGAGCTCTTTGACGGCGTGTCGACCATCAAGTACCAGCAGCCGGACGAGGACCTTGATGCATTGGTTTCGGTTGTCAATGATGATGATGTGATGAACATGATGGAGGAGTATGATAAGCTCGGTGCATCCGGAGATGGGTACACCAGGCTCAGGATCTTCTTGTTTTCTCAACAGAACTCTGATATTGATGCTGCAGGAGTCATTGGTTCCCCTTATGATTCCGATGAGCGAGAGAAGGAGAGGAGATATGTTGATGCTCTTAATAGCTTGAGTGATTCTAAGCCTCCGGCATTGCCTGATGTGGCAGAGCAACTTTTTGGACCTGGGGGCATTGATGCTGCTCTCCATAGTCATTTGCAACATCTTAACATTAATATCCCCCATCCTGGGCAGAGGTATGGTGACATTGATGGCTCTTGGAGCCCTGCATACTATTCCCCGGGGACACATACTCCGTCCTCCCCTTCATCGGCCCGTTACCATGGTGCGTTGGCAGAGATTGGTGATAGGATTGTGGAGGAGTACGCAAGGCATTCACCAGGGTATAAGATTCACCAGTATGAGCAGCAATCGCCACCTTATGTTGAGAACAAGGTTTGGCTTCCCCCTGGTGCTGTGGTTCAGGAAAAGGCTGGTTTCCCAGGTAGTTTGGGCAATTCACAGTATGCTATGGAAGGAAATAGCGTCTGTGATCATTGTCGGATGCTGTACCCATGGGGTCCGTCTTCTGCATCGGATCCCCGGTTTTTAGATCCTCGTTGGAAGCATGGGCATCCTCAGATGGAACAGCCAGCTGCTGGAAATGAGTATGCTGCTCAATTTCAGGATTCATGTGCTGAGTGCTATCATAAAAGGGAGGGTTATATGTTGGGCCAAGATTTGAAACTAGATCCTGGTGTTTATGTGAGAGAGCAGAATGAACAGCGACAATTTTATAATGAATCTCATAGTCATGATAGAGGCTGGGCCATGCACCACCATCAAATGAACCATAGGCCTGACGATCCAAGAGTACATCTCTCTGGAGCTGGTAGAGTTGGTGAGCGCTATATCATTGATAATAATGGAATGAACCATCAGGGCAGCTTTTTGATGGGGTCATCCAACTGTATGAACGGTGATGACACTCGTCACTCTAGAAATGGGACTAAGTTGGGGAATGAAGTGTTTCATGACAATCAAACTGTGGGCAGTGGTCCTCATTCATCGCATATTCCAGTTCACGAAGATGCTGGCATTCGATATGGAAATTACCCTTCTGCATATGGTGCTGACAATGTTTATCCGGGACAGCACAATTTACCTCCTATTCAATCGACAAGGAGACAAACACAAGTTCCCATTCGTCCAGGTTATGAGTCACCAGTTTTTGTGAAGTCAAATGGTGCTAGTCCAAGATTCTCTCGTGTTGGCATGGAGGATCAATTTCAGAATCCTTGGACTGCAGCAAGTGGTGGTCCATCACAGAGGGTAATGGGTTTTGATGGATCTCCTTCTGTGCCTGAATATTACTATGACCATGGTCAAAGGAGCTCAAACATCCCCTTTCAGGATGGTCAGTTTTCTCGTGCTCCTGATGTTCAATGCCAACCAGGTATATTGCATGCTGAAGTTCCAGTAGAGGCAGCTCTCATAGCACCAACTTCGTTGTGTTTGGTAGATGATAAAATTGTTTCCGCTTGTCATATCCATCTCAAAACTGATGCTGATGTAAATTCAGTGTCTAGATTTACAGAGGGAAAAAATTTACTAGATGATGGCTATGGAGTAAAGCACTTGGATGTTGGTAATGAAGCCGATGCGTATTCAGGCGACTGTCCCAAGAATGTGCATGACACAGATTTAGGTTCAAGCGGAACAAAGCCAACTAAAAATCAAAGCCATATCACTAAACATAGCGAATCTGATGCCAATGTTGTTGCTGAACATGGCAAGATTTCAGTTGAATCTTTGGGTTTCCTGCCTGAGCTAATTGATTCAGTAAAGAAGGCAGCTCTGGAAGGGGCTGAAGAGGTAAAGGCTAGGGCCCAAGCAGATTCAGTTCCCACTCCAGCACCTTACCCTGAAAAGAAGAATGCATCTTTACATGAGCCAGATCCCCAGGTGAGTTAGATTTTTTATCTATCTGTGTGGTGATTATATTTTCTGCGTAGCCTAATTGCAGATCTCCACACTCTATAGGTCCCGTCAGAATTGGACATTGATTCAGACAATGAAGATCCAAAGGTCTCCAAGATTGAGCCTACTTCTGCTGAAGCTGAAGCTTTGTCTAAAGGGTTACAGGTGTGCTTGCAGTTATTCTATTTCTGGCCCCCTGTATTGTAAGATTCAAATTACAATTATTACTACACCTGCAGACGATAAAAAATGGTGACCTGGAAGAAATTCGGCAACTGGGTTCAGGTACATATGGTGCTGTCTACCATGGTAAGTGGAAAGGTTCTGATGTTGCGATAAAGCGAATCAAAGCTAGTTGCTTTGCTGGGAAGCCATCTGAGAGACAGCGTCTGGTAATCTCTCAATCTATAGTTAACGTTTTTTTTCTCTTTTCAAATTTTGGCACGAATATAATTCAAATCAGAATGGATAATCATGGATTTGCACTGTGCTATTATTCTTTTAAAGTGTAGTTTGGACTGCAGAGGGTTGGCATCAGGTTAAGTGCAGAGTTTGGTTGTAATTAGTAGTGTTTTTTATGCATGCATTTCCTCTCCTACCAAGGTGGATGGAAGAATATGTTGATTATTTGTAGGAAGAGTAGTTTTTCATCACCTGTTTTCTAATTGTAGGCTTTCCTCAAAAAATTTAAGTGTAGGCCCAGCTCCTTTGTTGATCAGAGGTCAGCTCCTTCCTATGTAAGATAGGATGCCCTGAGACAACATATTTACTTATAGGAGCTTGATTCTTTCGAGATTATATTTGGCCTATTTAAGATCATGATAGGTTGTTGTTTAGTGATTATTGACTCTTCCCTGAATATGATGATGGTGTCTGCAACTGTCCGTAGCACCTTTGTTGAGTTTATCATTATACTAGGTTCTTGTTGATGGGAGTAAGGAATGATGTTGAATTGTAGGTTTTGTTCTGATTAACAAATTATTGGATTGTGAGAGACTCCAAAGATGCATCTCCTTTGTCAACTGGTTTACAGATCTGTTATGATGACTTGCTGACAGAACATGATGACTTGATTTGGTTTTGCCCTTCACGCTGTGTAGACAGAACATGATGACTTGCTTAAAAGTCCTTTTATACATGTGTACAAATTTGTGGCCATTTATCATAATGGTGCTTTTGCAGGATTATTTGTAGTGATCATCTTATACAATTTTACACTTCTCGCCATAGTTGCGCAAATTTTGGTTGCCACCTTTTTTTGGATGATTTAATAGTTATGCATGGTTTTGCTACAATCCACCACAATAGTGTTAGCTGGCTTGTCATTAATACATGTTGCCCTTCCTGATGTATGTAGAATTAGTTTATTCTTTTTATCTCTGTGCTGGTGATGTACTCTACATGGTCATTGTTACATGACACCTTGTACATTAGGGTTTACTCTCATGTGGGACAACAAAATGCTTCTGACAATCAGAGATACCATAAGGAACTTGGGACACCTCTATATATTGTACAACATTCCATTGTTATTTTAATATGTTATGATAGTTTTTAAAGGTCTAAACTTTCCAATTATATAGCATACAATCTTATAGTTTTCTGAAAGTTAGGTTAAATAAGTGATGTTTTATATAGTTTGTAATGTGTTGACCATGTATATACAATCAGCAAAATATATGGAATTGTCCTCACTTGGATAACTTTTAGTTTAACTCATTAAGCATGTCATTGTGTTGATCCAGCTTATTAAAAAGAAAATCTTATCAGTTTTTGCCAGCGGCTTTTTTTTTTGTTTCCTGGAATTTCAGAAACTGCAGATTCCCATCATCTGCTTAGTTATCTATGTTGCCTATCTTGATTTTAATTAAAATGATGTATTGCTTGGCTCTACCCTAAGAAGTGTGCCAGACTGCTGTCAAGTTAGTCTCTGATTTATGATTTTGTGAGCTGGTAGTTCAAATAGAAGCTCTGTGGGGAGGCAAGAACAATCTTATCTGGATTTTTTTGTTCTAAACTTGCATCTGTGTGCTCTTGTGCTTGCTTCATCTGTATGGAGAACTTGTCTTTTTTAAGTTTCTCTTCCTGTTCTAATATTCAGACTTAACTGGTTTTCAAAACACATATTTCCTTTTTCTGTACTGTAAATATACTGTTAAAATGCATTCCATTTTCAGTCCTTGAATCTGACTCTAGCTTTCCCTTCCTTGTACAGATTGCAGACTTTTGGAGGGAGGCTTTAATACTGAGTTCACTGCACCATCCCAATGTTGTTTCTTTTTATGGTGTGGTTCGTGATGGCCCTGATGGTAGTTTAGCAACTGTCACTGAATTCATGGTCAATGGGTCCCTAAAACAATTTCTGCAGAAAAAAGATAGGTACCACTTTCATGCCTATAGTCTGATACCATAGCTCCAAATATGAACTATAGTATGCTATGTTTCTGTTGGGATATGATGATAATATAATACAAGATTTAACTATTCTACGCTTAATCTTTCTCATTATTTTTGCAGAACAATTGATCGCCGCAAAAGACTAATTATAGCTATGGATACAGCATTTGGGATGGAGTATTTGCATGGGAAGAATATAGTTCATTTTGATCTGAAGTGTGAAAATCTACTTGTTAACATGAGAGATCCTCATCGGCCTATCTGTAAGGTATGAAAAGGTCTAATATGTCACCGATAAAGTTAGAAGACTCTATGTACTTTCTATTTGGGATTGAATCTACCTCTGAATGGTTAGGATTGTTTGGTTAATTGTAGATGTTTTTCTATAGCTTATTTTAATTACAATATATTCACTATTGCATTGATGTGCACTTAACTGTCCTTCCAGATTGGGGACTTAGGGCTATCAAAAGTTAAGCAACATACCTTAGTATCGGGAGGTGTTCGGGGAACTCTCCCATGGATGGCACCTGAGCTTTTAAGTGGCAAAAGTAGTATGGTATCTGAAAAGGTAAGCTTTTATTTTTTTTATATATTTTTTCAGTCTTACTTGTAGATTTTTTGCAATATTCTGGTCTTCTGTTGTATGATGTACTACTGGAAGTTGGTGGCCTTTACTACATTTATCATCTTTTGTAGATTGATGTGTATTCATTTGGCATAGTCATGTGGGAGCTGCTAACTGGGGAAGAGCCTTATTCCGATGTTCACTGTGCTTCCATGATTGGTAAAGTTACTCAAATGCATATTGTATATCTATATATCAAATTTTAATTTAGATCTCAGATTCTCAGGAATAGTCACTGATTTTCATTATTATTGACAATGGCGGTGGCATATCTGACATCGAGAAAGCATCTCAATAATGGATGTGATAATACTCTTCTTTAAAACCTAAACTCCACTCTCGAAGAACTGAAGTTGTTTTTAAGCTACAGCTTTAAAACTACGCTATCATTGTAGGTTGTCATCACTTTATTTATTTTTTATTTTTCTATGTTCTGAAGTGACTATTTATTATGATTTTTTATTAGGGGGTATTGTCAACAACACATTGCGCCCTCAAATTCCAACTTGGTGTGATCCTGAATGGAGATCACTAATGGAGAGCTGTTGGTCTGCTGAGCCAACTGCAAGGCCTTCATTCTCTGAAATATCTCAAAGGTTGAGGAAAATGGCTGCGGCTATTAATCTGAAGTGAAAGGTTTAGTGCACATGCCCATGCATGTCTTCTCTGGAAAATTCAATATTCTCACAGTCAATATGCACTGGTTCTCGAGAAAAGCAGAAGCAAGAACAAATGCTGCAGAAGTTTCAACTAGTGGTTTGGAAATATTGTGTTTGTGCCATATTTAGGCATATATAGACCTTCTTAATGCTGCTATACATGACATATTGAATCATGTAATGCACACATGCCTTATTAGTTTGTACAGTTATACATCTTTCTGAGCGAAAGGATGCAGACTATGACAAAATTGTAAGTTCTTGTTCTCCTTGCCTGTCTTCTTAGTATCTGACACGGATTTTGTATTGAGGCCCTTGTTTCTGCTTTGCAGGAGTGCATCCAGAAACGCTATTCTGGGACTTGTTTTAGTCTTCGGGGAAATATTGGGGAGAGTTTATATGCCATTATGTAAATAAATGTTGTCTAGGAAGACATGCAGCGTTATGCTTGTTGCAATGAACCCTTGGACACGGGTTTTGCTATAATTCTGCTGTGCAATGAACCCTTGGACACGGGTTTTGCTATAATTCTGCTGTGCAATTGTATTTGTGAAACACTGAAGTGTGTAATTTGAACAATATGGTTTCATATAATATGCTTATTTCAGGCAGTATGAAATCTTGGAGGATATGAGTGCACAACGTTAGTCTCTAAGGTATCATTTACACTACTGGTGTGTACCAAAGTTTTGTTTGTCAATCAATTGCTTTTAATCACAAACTTGATACAACTAGATTTTGCCATTTAAAGTTACATTGTATGGTCCAACTGAATGCGTTCATTGTTTGAGGTTTTTTATTTTAAAAAGAAAAATTGTGAATATATAATTTACATATTAAGCTCTCAAACCAATAGCCCAGATGTCTGGTCCAGTGTAAATTGCTTTCCTTTTCATGAGAGTCTGTATTTGACCAATTTTTTTAATAATTTGAGACACACATTAGCATTTTATGTGATCATAAACAAAATTCAAATCATCAACAGCAAGATGAATCACCTCCGAAGAAAAGTCAATACATCACTAAAGTACACACTCAAAATTGGTGAGAGACCTTGTGCGAAGGAAGAGACTCAAGCACTCAATAGACAACTAAAAATTCACTGCCAAATTGTTTTCCACGTTAACTTTTTTCAAAATTATTTTTTATTTTTTTACCAAATACCAAATATTGACATGTCAACATGTGATTGGTGAATAAAAAAAATAATTTTTGCATGAGGCGCGAGCTAAGTATTGTCCTCCATGAAATTGGCGGCTTTCCATGCATTAGTTCAACAACTAATCAAGCAGGTCTTCAACCGGACAAGGGACCAGACGAAATTAGTCACTTTTCCAGGGTGTACACGCGTAAAACTCCTCCATATTCTATATTCAAAAGGAAATTCAGTTTTACAAGTTTGCCCCTTCAAAACCAACGCGCTAAGGCATATTGACCGCGGCTTGGATTCGACTCGTCGGTATCACCGCCGGAGAAGCCCGGGGAGAGATCTTTTCCTTTCGGAGAAAGAGAAGCCCGGGGAAATCGATCTCGTCGGCGACGAAACCCTAGTTTCTCCTCGCGATTCTGGGCGAGATGAAGAGGGTTTTCGGAGCCAAGAAGAACAAGGATCCCCCTCCCACCATCCAGGACGCCACCGACCGGGTTCCCTTCTTCCTCAATTTATACTCTTTCACTCTTTTTGTTTTTCTTAAGATTCGTTGCTCTTTCAATAAGATCGTCTGGATTTCTGCTTGTTTTGCATGAAATTTCTAACTATTTTGGGTGATTGTTGGTGAGTTGGAATTGTGGAGTTCTAGGGCTGAAGGAGCAATTGCCTAGAATTCAGTAACAGAAGTAATTTTTGTGTTGTTCATCAACTATGAGTGGTTGGATGTTTCAAAATTGATATCTTATGCGACGCGAGCAGACAAATACTGTATTTCATTGCATGTGTAGCTTTAGCGACATTGAAATCCTCCACCACGAAATCTACGGTATAGAATGACAGAAAATTTTATATTTGGGTAAAAACTATACCTATTACATGATGGTTATAGATCCATGAAGAGGGAGTTGGTTTTTGGCTCTGGTTCAGAACTGTTGAGAAGTTTCTGCTATGAACAAGTGAAGTTCTATTCCTTTTGATGGCTTGCTTCAACATTTAGGTTTAGGTATAGCACTGAAGGGTTTGCTTTTGTGGTCTTGCTTGGCTTCTGAAAGTGCAAGTATTTGCACATCATAACATACAATGGTGTTCTCTTGAGACATCATCCTTGCTATTTTATGTGATTCTTTCTCATTTATCAGATACACAAACACATTACAATGGAGAAAAAAATTGCAAATTTGTGTCTTCCTCTGTCAATTAAGTTTTCACAATGAAACTATGATTTTGTGACAAAATCTTGTTGCATAGTTAATCTTCAAATGTGAAAATCACTTCCACATTATAGAAAATCGTCTAGTGCCCATTCAAAAATTTAGATAATTTAGATCCACGATGTGATTTCTAAACTAACTAAATGATTGTTTTCTTGCATCTAAGGCAAAACATATTTGCAGATAAACAAAAGAGGTGACACTGTGGATGAAAAGATTAAAAAGCTTGATGTGGAGCTTGCTAGATATAGAGAACAGCTCAAGAAGACACGACCTGGTCCTGCTCAAGAAGCTGTCAAGGCTAGAGCAATGAGGGTTCTCAAGCAAAAGCGGATGTGAGTCCTCTTTTAACTATTCTCTTCTCATCTTCTGTTGTTGAATCCATGATCTGATACGATGATGCAATATCTGATCAAGTCATTTGATGAATGGTGTTAGTTTTTAGAATCATTCTTGATGTGAAAAATATGTAACATATGCCTTCAGTTAAATCTATGTTTGATTTTGCTTCAATCTATATTTGTGCAATTAGTTTAAAGGCACAAGTGTGCTAAAGAAATGTCTAGGTTTGGGTATCTTATATTCCTTCAAATATAACATAAAATTGCTTCCCAAGGACAATAGGGTTGAAAAAATGTATTCTATCTTGCAAGAAATTATCTTTTCTTTGTGATGTCTTGATTGTTCAAAGGGGCTGATGCCAGTTGTCTTCTGGATTTGTAAAGTCTTGCACATTAATAGATAATTTAACACCTCAACTCTGTAGGTTCTGAGTCATGTTGGATAGAGTATGGTTTAGATAGGAATGATCTAAAACACTTTAATGCTATTTTATTTTGATTTGCAATTCACCTTTTCAATGAATTTCTTCTGCCAATAAATATTCATTTGAAAAATAACAGAAAATTCTTTTGAATAGTTTCTTTGTTGAATTTGTTGTCTCTCGGGAACATATTTTGGAGTCAACATAGTGCTTTTCTAGACAAAATTTTCTTGGTCCTGCACACATTGTTATACTGTACCTGCCACTAAACTTGCTGTCTGCTCATATTACATGATGTTATTTATTTCTCAGGTACGAAGGACAGCGAGATATGCTGTACAATCAAACATTTAACCTTGACCAAGTAGCTTTTGCAGCCGAAGGAATAAAAGATGCTCAGCAAACTGTATGCGATTCTGATTACCCAAAATGTTGATTATCTAATGGAATGATCTCTCTCCTGTATTATCTGCTTACCAAATCTACCTTCTCAGATGTCAGCACTGAAGTCTGCAAATAAGGAATTAAAAGGAATGATGAAAACTGTGAAGATCCAAGACATAGATGTATTCTTCTTGCTTTTCCACTATTTATTGTTAGTTTTTGAAGGTTTTTTATCTTTTCTATTTTATTTTTTCGAGTTTTGCTTTCTATAAAATCTAAAAAAATTCAGCATTTTCTGTTGTGGTCATGACAAGATCCTCTTTTCCTATTTGTATAGAGCATGCAAGATGAAATGATGGATTTGATGGATGTCAGCTCAGAGATACAAGAATCTCTTGGTAGAAGCTACAACGTCCCTGATGACATTGATGAAGAAGAACTTCTGGGTGGTAAGATTGTCATTGTGCTATTGTTTTATAATAAATGTACCTTGCTGTTTTGTTTGGTTAAGTTCCAATTTTGTGCACAACAAATCATTCAATTGATGCTAACCTACTATCTTGATCCATCTGTGGTTTTTTCTTTAATATTTCTTCCCTTTGGGTAAACAATATAGAGCTTGATGCTTTGGAGGCAGACATGGGAGCAGAGACAGAATCTGATGCAGTGCCATCATATCTTCAACCAGATAAGGAGCCTGATTTAGATTCTGAACTCAACTTGCCAGCAGCACCAATGGGCAATGATCCTATTCCAGCTGGCCGACATGGTGCACAGGTACTATTCTAAATTTAGGAAATTTCATGTCTAGGAAAATAGACCTAGTTTGTTTTGGAATGAATTTTGCTGAGTCAGGAAACAAACGTGATAGGTTCTTGCATAACCCATGCCATGATCTTGTTCGGCATTTACATAATGGCATTAAATTCTGGGATATTGGCTAGTTGTAACGCATTCTCTTTCCTTGATTATTGTCAAGTTCTGCAATTTTAGCGCCCTGCTTGTACTGACTGGAACTACATTTCCGATGCAGGCGGAGGATGAACTGGGCCTACCCACAGTGCCCCAAGCTTCTATTCGGGGATGACCTAACAAGCTGCCCATTGACCCTACGTTATTGTTTCCTGATATGATTCTGTACCATTGACATGTGAGGTCATATGTTTCTGTAGTTGATGCAAATCAGAAACTACTTGTGGCTTCTCTGTTTCTTGAGAGCTGCAGCAAACCGAATTTGTTGAACTCTTTGTTTGTTATGTAGAGAAAGATTGCAGATATTCTTATGGTGTTATCTAATAATATGTTGTTTTCAACAACAAAGGAATGGACCCTTCCTAGTTATTGGCCCAATGTATAAATCTAGAGTATTGCTTAGTAGTGTTGGTCTTGAAAGATGAGACCTTTTTCGATTAAATCATACCTAACCAAACATATGAAATTAATACTGGATTTCACCGGGTTTCAGGAGTTTTGACAAAGTGTTTTGTGTGGTAAGCCCACTGTATCACATCTAACTCCTACTAAGGGAGACCCATTAGGGTTCTTTACCAAAACCTATATCAAACCATTTGCAATTTTGGTTCTCACTTTTTAATTATCTATCAAATAATTACTTAACCAAATGATAGATGGCATTTGAGGGAGTATATGTATGTAGACACAATGTTGCTGCAGTATGATCGGACAAGTGTAGACTTCTTCTGCAGCAAGTTGCTGACTGACAAAGACTTAAAACAAAAAGAGGAAAGAAAGAAAAGCAAAGTCCAAAGCCCCTAAAATCAAATGGAAAACCCTAATCATCATTACAAAACATAAAATAAAATAAAAATCCTAATAAGTCAGGAATGCACAAGGTCAAATGGCTGACGACAATGACTAGCTATTAGCCGTCCATGTATGGCTGCAGATGTTAAGTGTCAAGCTCACTTTCTTCTTCTTCTTCTTCGAAAACTTCAAAGACTTATCGGATCTTCGTTGAGAAATGGAAAGAAAAACTATCAAGTAACCAAAACCCAGATATAATACTTTTGTCGCTTTATTTGATTTCTGTCTGAGTTGATCCTCTATGGCATGCACTAGCATGATCAAACCACTTCACTAAAGCCATATAATGATTGTTTTGGAGCAGTTGGCCTTGATAAAGATGTGTTATTTGTTGTGAAACACAAGCACATATCATTTGTGAGTATCATCCTTTTGTGAGTTCTTCCATCTCAACTATAAACTATATGAACATCACTGCAAGGAGACTGCTTTCTAAAGGAATCATATGCTTTATTTTTTTAGTGATAAAATCGAAAAATATGAATTTTTGATCCAGGTACTTGTCTCACCGCGCTCCAATTAGATCTTGTCGATTTTTTTTCTAAAAAACACCCTTTTCCTTCTTCATTTCTATTAAATTACACTTAACTCTAGCTTTCATCTCCTTTCAAAAAAAACCAAGGTATCGGCTTGGATATTGTTGAGGTGTATCCCCATGAGATTCCAAGTCTTAAGTGAGGACAAAGAAAATCACCATAGCCTCCTTGTCCTTTCCCATTCTTCCTCATATGTCAGTCTTCTCACTTTTCCTAATCAATTGTATCTTTGTAGAAGTGAGGGCTTTCCCTTTGAAAGTGTTAGTCATGTGGTCCTATAGGCTGTTTATTGATTTATTTTTTAAAATAAGTTTGATTATACAATTCGAGTCAGATAGTTTGAAAATATAGTGAGTGACACAAATTCGATTGTTTGATTGATATATGTATAACACTAGATGACAATATAAACAAATCAAGTCTTATATGAGTGCTTATTTGGATGTTCCATAACGGATCGAAACGTTTTACACTATACCTAGTATATGGTCTCACCTAGAGATTTTCTAATTAGAAGAGGATAAATTTTATGATACTGAATCCAATTAAAAAATTAGATTTAAATTGATTTATTTGAATTATTTAAAATTTGGACTTTTTTTAATATTTGACTTTATTTGTAATTATAAAACTTTTATAATGAACTTGAGAGATCTTTTTGCAAAAAACCAAATCTAAAGTCGGTTATAATTTAGAACGAAATAGAGAACGATGTTTTTCATTATTTTTTTCATTTTTGTTCCATTCGAAGCAATTTGTTTATTTAAAATTTTTTCCTTTTCTTCAACTCTTCTCTATCAAAAAAATGATAAATTCTTAAGGTGAATCAGCTGAAAATTATAAATAAAGATTTCGGAATTTTGTTTCAGACTTAAGATATGTAAATTTGTTTAACTTAGTTTTAAACTCATTTTTCTTACAAGTTTTACATCAAAAGATAAAATTAGATATTACAATTGGTATCAAAGCCAACTCTTGATGGTTGACTCACGAAAAATCAAATTATAATTTATTTTTTGTTGAATTTCTCGAAACCTAATTTGAAAAAAGCGAGTTTTTGTCTCAGGTTTTGACTAAAAATAGTTTTGAATAGTCTATTGGTATCCACAATTCTATTGGTGAAGAAAAATTTGAGATTGAATTTTAAAATTGTGATTTATAGTGAATTTTCTCGAATTAGTTAAAGTTTTGAAATTTTTTTTGGTAAATTAAAATTTTAAGAGGACTTTAATGCAAAATTATAATTCAATACAATTTACTTTCAATTGAATTATAATTCGAATTCAATCTCGGCACTATGCTTACATTAATCAAGATTTAATCATAAATAATTAAGCTAATAACTATTTGAGATAATGAAAATAAATTTTCATTATTATTTAGCCATAGGTATATTTATGAGTTAAAATAGCCAAATATTTTCCAAAGAATTTTGAGGTTATTTAATTTATAAATATTATTATTTTATATTTATTTTTAATTCTAGCTAATTTGACCCAAAAGTTAAGTTGGTGTTGAGAAGAAATAAATATAGAATATTTTAAAAATTTATTTGTGACAATAAAAGAAACCCAAAGTAGATTTTTATTATTTATTGTGATTATTATGGATTTTATTGGTGAAATCTCGTGATTTATATTATTTTCCCAAAGGAGGTAGTATAAGATCATAATTGAATTTCAATTTTGATTTTTCTTGTGATTTTGTAGGATGTTGTGGTTTGTGTTAGACTTCTAAAGGAGCTGATATAAGATCACAATGATAATGGATTATTTATTATTAAAATATATTTGTTGTATATTTGAGCTGTTCATTACAAAATTTACAGTATGGAATCTAGTAGTTAGCGCTTTAAGGTTGAAATCTTGAATGGATCACATTACTCGACTTGGAGAAGTGAACTAGAGGCTCATTTGGCATTTCAAGGTTTTGACATTACTCTTGACACTCTTGAACCACCTATTGGGTCTAGCTAGTTTGAAAAATAACATAGAGTAGATAAATTAGCAAAACTAATAATTAGAAGAATAGTTTTTGAAATAATTTGTGTCAGTTTGCCATATGTTTATTCTACCAAAAAATTACTTCAAAGTATTCATGACAAGTTTGTTGGGTATGGATATGGATATGTAAATCTGCTACATAGTAAGTTAGATGTCTTTGAAATATTTAAAGTGTATAAGGCTGAAGTTGAAAATCAACAAAATAGAAAGACTAAAGCCATCAGGTCAGAAAGATTAAAGCTATCAGATCATATAAAGGAGGTGAATACACTTTAGATGTTTTTCGAAACTTCTTATAGGAACATGGAATCATTGCAAATACAACTATTCTAGAAAATGCAGAGTAAAATAATGTAGCATATAGGAGGAATAAAACTTTAATGGATATGATATATTGTATGTTGATTTTCAGTGAATTACCAGACTCTTTATGGAGTGAAGCACTGAAAATAGTTACATACATTTTAAATAGAGTACCATCCAAATTTATTCTTAAAACTCCCTTTAAGTTATGGCTTGGTAGAAAACCTAGTCTGAATCATCTTAGAATTTGGGTCTGTGATGCAGAAGCTAGAATTGCTGAACCTAATATACCAAAAATTATAACTCGGAGTTTGAGTTGTGACTTCATTGATTTTCTGGAAAGATTTAAATGTTATAATTTATATAATCCTGTTCAGGGTTTCATATTTAAAAGTAGAGATTCCAAATTTATTGAGCAGAGCATATCTGTCAAAGGAAGTAAGAGAAAACAAATTGAGACTGAGGATGAGTCAGATAGAGCTAAATAAGATGAAGCACTAATGGTTGTGCCAAACTAGTTCGATGAAAGACTCAGAAGAATTCGTAAATCAGCTATATCAAATGACTACGTTACATACTTGGAGGAAATTAAAGATATGCATATCAGAGTTCAGACGATTTAGATGAGCTACCTATGTTATTGATTATAGAAAATGATAATCCATTGAAATTTTCAAAAGCCATAGATAGTGAGAATGCAAAATTCTCTTTAAATGCAATGATTGAAGAGATTGATTCAATCGATTCAATGCAGAAAAATGAGATTTGGCTTTTAGTGTAAGCTCCTATAAACTGTAAACCAATTAGTTGTAAATAGGTCTATATGACTAAATTAAAAGCCAATGGTGAAGTTGATAAATATAAAGTAAGGTTAGTTGTTAAAGATTACACTCAAAGAGAAGGAATTGATTATGATGATACTTTTTCTCCAGTCTCTAGAAAAGATTCATTAAGAATTTTTATGGCATTGGTTGCACACTATAACTATGAATTTATTCAAATGAACGTTAAAACATCATTTTTGAATGGAATTCTTGAAGAAAAAACTTATATAATTTAGTGAGAAGGGTTTATCAGGAAAGATGATGAAACAAAAATTTGTAAACTACATAAATCTATTTATGGTTTAAAACAAGTGTCTCAACAGTGGTACTTTAAATTTTATGAGGTAATTACAAAATTTGATTTTCGAGAGAATATAGCTTATAATTGTATATGCCTGAAAATTAGTGGGGTAAAGTTCAAATTTTGATGTTATATATTGATGATATTTTATTGCTGGTAATGAACTAAATTTTCTCAGAGAGATTGAAAAGATGTTGTCTACAATCTTTGAAATGAAAAATCTAAACAATGCTTCGTATGTCTTAGATATTAAAATATACAGAAACAGAAAGCGTCGATTACTTGGACTTTCTCAGAAGACATATATTGCTAAAATTCTTTGAAAAATATGGTATGGATAATTGTAAATTTGGAGAATCACCTATAGTTAAAGGTGATAAGCTTAATCTTCAGTAATGTCCTCAGATTGAAATTAAAAGATAGGAGATATAGAAAATTCTCTATACTTCAGCCATTGATAGTTTGATATACTTGATGATTTATACCTGTCCAGATATTATTTTTATTATGGGACTTCTTGGCACATATCAGAATAATTCAGGAATGACTTATTGGAGAGTAGTTAAGGATATTTTTCATTATTTAAAGAATCCAAAATTATGTGCTCTTATTTGATAGTTATAAATTTTTAAATATTCTTGGATATACAGGCTCTCATTAGAAAAAATGTGAGGACAGTTTGAAGCCAACATTTGGGTATGTATTTACTTTAGTAGAGGAGTTATTTCGTGGCGTAGTCTGAAATAGACTACTATTGCTTTGTCAACTATGGAGGCAGAGTACATAGCTTGTTGTAAAATCAATGAACATATTATGTGGTTGAAATATTTCTTTTCTGACCTCCAAATGATTGATCATATTGTCAAGCCAATGCAGATAATATGTGATAATGACATAACTATATCTTTCACTAAGGATACTAGATGTCATTCGAAAGCAAAACATATCGAGCTGCAATTTCATTGTGTCCATAAAAATATTCAAAAAAAGGATATTATTGTCTCACAAATCTCCTCTACAAATAATTTGGCTGATCCAATGACTAAAGGTCATGCGTTGAAAAATATTTAAGGAGTATGTCAATCGTATAAGATAGTTTGTAAAGATGATATCGTGTTTTGATTATTGCATGTATTTTATCTGTTTACAATATATTTATCAGTAAAATATTACTTTTCTCATTTGAAATGATTCTATTGATGTGTTTTATTTTTAATCTTTCAATTTAGAAGATGAAGCCTTTGAGAATGTCATGGGTCACTATGTAAATTGGTGATGACCATCTACATAAGAACCAAGTGATCATGTGCAGGTAACTTCTGAAATACTTGAGGTGAATGTATGACTGGGCATTATATCCGTTTTATATCTCCCACTTAGATAAAGTGCATTGACACTTGTGGGATATCTTTAGTAAAATTTGTATATCTAAGTGACGTGTTTCTAAAAGAAGCACGAAACAAGTAGACCATCAGTGAAAAAAATATGAGAATTCTCACTACTGTTATATTTTATTGTATGTCTTGTTCCATGAGCACATTGTCTATGCTTACATTTGATGTTATTCAGTTCAACTGATGTAGTATTTTACTTGCTTTGACATGAAAACGGTTGGTAGATTATTAATATACATCTATTCATGATTGGGCATGCATAGGAACTACTGAGAAAGAGTGGTATGATCTATTATCTCTAAATTGCACAATTGGGATCCCATGTGAAAATTGATTTCTCAAAATTTTTTTTTAATATGCATCTACCTATATATGTATAAATAAACAGATTTATAGACTAAGTGGTGGATTGTTAGTTTTGTGACTTTATAGATTATTTATTAATTTATTTTTTAAAATAAGTTTGATTGTGCAATTCGGATCAGACAGTTTGAATATGTAGTGAGTGGCTTAAGTTTGACGGTCTAATTGATATTTATATGATTATGGATGACAGTATAGATGGAGCCAAGTTTTATATATGTGCTCATTTGGACGTTCCGTGATAGGTCGAAACGTTTTACAGTATACCTTTGAGATTGCCTAATTAGAGAAGAATAAATTTTATGAGACTGAATCAAATTAAAAATCTGAATTTAAATTGATTTATTTGAATTATTTAAAATTTGGACATTTTTATAAATATTTGGCCTTATTTATAATTATCAAACTTTATTTTATAATTATAATGAACTTGGAGAGTTTTTTTTTGTAAAAAGCCAAATCTTAAGTCCACCATAACGAAAAGTCCATCATAATTCAGAACAAAATAAAAAACAATATTTTTCACTATTCTCTTTGTTTCCGTTTTGTTTGAAATAAATTTTTTTATTTAAAATTTTTCCTCATCTTCAACTCTTTTTTCATCAAAGAATGGTAAAGATTCAAGATAGATTAGTTAAAAATTACAAATAAAAATTTCAAAATTTCATTTCAGACCGTATAATATATAAATTTATTTAATTTAATTTTAAATTTGTTTATTTCATAAGTCTTACGTCAAAAGATAAAATTAAAATCCACCAGCTTCTTAGCGGTGGTGCAATGTCATGGACCCCAACGGACACAACCAAGGTCAATGCAAGGTTTTCCTAAAAAGTTAATGGCAAACCCTACATCTTCCCCTTTGGTCTTTCTCCTCTTGCCTTTAAAATAAGTTGGGGTTCCCATCCACTTGTCCAAGGAAGAGCGTAGGCATCTCTTTATTTTGATTTCAACTTTTTGGGTCATCATAGGCATACAAAGCAAAGAGAATTTTCAAGGATAAAAGCTATGGAATTACCATAATAGCCTTGGACCATTCTTAATTTGCATTTGCATTTGATTCTTAGCCAATGAGGCGTTTGATGACTGGAGCTATAGTATATCATGTTCCCTATTATAGGGTGGTGTGGTTTCCATTGAGAATTGGAATGCTTGCTTGCTGACTTCCAATAAAAAATTCAATTACTATTGAGCATTGAAAGTGAATCCAAGGAATTTGTGTTTCGTATACATACCCATGCAAGCAATGATCTTAGATGATCTTGTTTCAGATAACTTGAATTACCAACTAATACCAATCCACTATGTAGTTAATCATGCATATTGTGATAAAAGATTGTCATTAAAGCTAAACTACTTAACCTAAGTGAGAATCCAAAGATTGATCTCCAAAAGGTCTACCAAACAACACCACAATAATAGAAACACAACTTTAGTTAATTAAAACATAATGTTAGTCAAGTCAAGAGGGCAGTTCATCCTTTTTTCTCCCACGGACCCAAGCACTAACAAATGAAGTAAGCATGCAATAGTGGACTTTGTCATGAATTAGAGTCATCAAAATCTATAAACAAAGAAGCTAACAAAAAGGAAGAGCCATTCATTCAAAAGGATACATAGGAAAAAAAATTACTTGTATCCAAAAGTAAGAGAAAGCGGAGAAGAAAAACCTAGAACTCCATTGAACTCAAGCAGCGGCCCTTGTCCCATTGCAAACATCATATCACTCAACTCTCTTTTTTTTTTCTCTGGGTCTTTTCCTATAAAGCTTGGTGGTACCTTCTTTTGTTCTTCTCAACGAAGAACTCAAAGGCAGATCAGAAAGAGAGAAAGAAGAGAGAGATGGGCAGGGCTCCATGCTGTGACAAGGCCAACGTGAAGAGAGGACCATGGTCACCAGAGGAGGATGCAAAGCTCAAGGCTTACATAGAAGAACATGGTACTGGTGGGAATTGGATTGCTCTTCCTCATAAGATTGGTAAAAGATCTTAAAACTTCTATTTCTTCATTTTATTTGCATTATTAGTTCTTTAGGAGAAGAAGTCTTGATGGAACTTATCCATTTGAAAGCCAAGGGTACAGTGAATGTATTGTCATGTGTCTCACGCTTCAATTAGTTACAGAATTAGTCAAGTGACTTAATGTTCCTGGAACTTTCTCTACATACACAACTATGTATATATTCTACTGTTGATAGAATGAAGAAGACCAGGACTGTTTTGCCTCGTTCATTAAACAAGATGTAAAATGCATCATTATCTATATTTGCCATCATATTTCTATCTAACAAAGAATTAGCTTTAGTAAGGTGGCAAGTAGATATTTGTTCAAGAGTTTATGTATGGAAATTTTCTCTAATCTGAGATAAACTCTAGACAGTAGAGAAGGTTATTGATAATTCAAAGGGGAAAACAATATTCGAAAATTATGTGTAGTTGGTATTGCAGGGCTGAAGAGATGTGGGAAGAGTTGCAGACTAAGGTGGCTGAATTACTTGAGGCCTAACATCAAGCATGGAGACTTCTCAGAAGAAGAAGACATCATTATCTGCAGCTTCTACATAAGCATTGGGAGCAGGTACACTTGTGAATTGCTATTATATATCATCTTTAAACATAGGATGTATCATACGTCTATGGGAACCTACTGAAAGCTCAAAATCATGCATTAGGTGGTCGACAATTGCTGCTCAATTGCCAGGGAGAACAGATAACGACATCAAGAACTACTGGAACACCAGGCTGAAGAAAAAGTTGGTTGGAAAGCATCAAGAGGAGGCTAAGTTCCTGAACCATGACTCGCATTCGCTTTCTCAATTCCTAAGTGCTTCAGCTTTCGAAAGGATTCAACTTCACATGCAGCTCCAAGGTCTCCACAGTCCCTTTTTCTTCTACAATCTCGCTTCAACGTGGCCTAAACACCATCCTTTGGCTGATATATCCCTCCTAGGCCAGCATACTAATGCAGTTATCGCTGCTCCAGTTCAGCAAACACTTGATGCTTCTTCTTCTTCTTCATCGTCGTCAATGAGTACAACTATGCAAGAAGAGCTTGAGAACTCTGTATTAGGGTTTTCTTCATCTTCTTGGACCAATGCTTTCAGTGTAGAGCAGCAGAACTCGAGTCTAGATTCAAAGTTGCAGGCAGACCTCCACAAATTTCTGTACAGAGAGAATAGTAGCTTTGGAGGGGAAGAACATCATCAAGTGAATGATGGAGAAGAGAAGATGAATTGGTGTAATGGTTATGGTTTTGAGGAGAAACCTGATGCATTGTTTCCAGAAGTGATGCTAGGGTTTGATCTCTAGTCACCGGGCAATGAGAGTGGCTTTGTAATGTGCAGACATTTCTGCTTGAGAGCAGCTCAAGTACATCATTGTACACTTGTGAATGATATGTGTCAATTTTATTATGTTTTATTTTTATAAGGTTCTTCTCTGTTATTCAAATTACTTGTTATGTTATTTGGATTTCCTGCAGTTTTTTTTTCATTTGAAACTTAAATTGGTAGGGTGGTAAGAAATCTTCTCTCTAATTAAGGGACTACTGTTCAACTCTGGCCACAAGTTAGGCGTCACAAGGTATAACAAATTTGTCCATCCATGTTAAAAATAAAAAATAAAAAACAAAATTTTTGATCCGGCAACAATGGTGACTCAAACATACTGTGTAAGACCTCTCCTTTGGGGAACAATATCTTTCTAACAGTGGTTTGACAACATCATGTGGAGAAATCTCTTTGAAATCTCACACATTTCTGATTTGTGTATGACACCCTGTAATCCCGTAACCCCCATGACCACCTTGGTGTTGTCTTTAAACCCAACTCTAAGGCTTAATTTTGTAAAATGTTAAAATTGATTGACTAGTATAAATAAGTATAATTATTGCATATTTTGTGGTTGAAATTAAATAAAAATACACTAATTCTCACATGTTAACCAGCTTTAACATTTTACTTAATTAACTCTAAACTTCTTAGTATTGTTAAATGAGGAAAAATTACAGTGATTAGTTTGGAAAATCTCGCTAAATTATTCTAATC
This sequence comes from Trichopus zeylanicus subsp. travancoricus, assembly GCA_005019695.1. Lineage (NCBI taxonomy): Eukaryota > Viridiplantae > Streptophyta > Magnoliopsida > Dioscoreales > Dioscoreaceae > Trichopus > Trichopus zeylanicus. The sequence continues at coordinate 288,358 of RXID01011022.1, forward strand.
TGCTACAATATCAGCAAAATTGATCCTATTTGGGAAACTCCGTCAAAGTTGGGTTCTTCTGCAAATAGAATAAGCATAGTTTTGAAAATTGGGGTATTCAATTTCAGAAGCTGCTAAAGAATAACCGATCATGCACAGCATGGCAAGAATAGTCCCACAAAGAAGGGAAGTATGTATTTTACAAGCACCTGCTGCCATGAGAAACCCATAAAACAGAGTACTGGAATACGTGATACATGATGATACATATTTTTACAACATACAGATGTTACAAATTGCTCACATAGTCATGCATACCTGCATTGAAGTAGTGTTACAAAGTGGAAAATGTCAACCATTTTCGTTGAAAAAAGTACTTAAACTGATAATGGGCTTTGCAATACTTGCCACAAACACACATGCACAGCGGTGTCCCAGGACAAGATTATAGAGATGATGAAAGACCTCCAAGCAGCACATTTATTGTATCATACCTTGCCCCATACAAAACCATATTCTTAAAGAATGATGAGCCATAGAACAACTTCTATATTTCGAGGAAGACAAACTCTTCAATGGCCGGTAATTCACCAATCTTCTTGAGGGTCTCCTTTTGGGTTCCTCATCAACACCAATGGCCATAATCGCTTGCTTCCTAGCAACAGTCCTACCCACGCTCATGAAGCTGATGTTCACATTTTGCTCTGCGAGAATGTTCCCAACTCGGCCAATCATCCCAGGCTGATCAAATTGTCGGCATAGAATCAAGTTCCCTTCGAGGCTGACATCCACACTGAAGGAACCCACAAGGGTGAGGTGGGGTACACCATCCTTCACCCTGCCCTCAACTACAATCTCACCAGAATCGGATATGGCACTGGCGAACTTGGACTCAACATCGGGCAAGTGAACCTGGATGCAGTCCAGAGGGATCTCAGCAGAGCCATCATGGGAGATGCGCTCCTCGCTAATACGGAGGCCTCTTTGCTTGGCAGTGTAGTCAGCATTCACAAGGTTGACAAATACGCTTGATATGGGTTCTACAATACCTTTTGTTATCATGGCTCGGAGAATCCTAGTGTCCAAGTCGTCCGGGTCTCAAGCCGATGTGTAGACAACCTTGACTCCCTTGATGCCGCTGCCTCCTGCTACTAGTTGGACAGCCAATCTGCCCAGCTTCTCAGCAAGGATCACATATGGAGCTAACTCAGAGAGAATCTGAGAGCATTAACAAAATTAATTAGTATTCGAAAGATAAAGTCTTAGAAGGTATAAAGTGCATGTGTAGTTTACCTCAGTTGGAACCATGGGGGCGTTTACTGCAGTGGCAGCTAGCTCCCCTTTTAATGCCCCAACTACTGCCTCTGCTATCTCAATGGCTACACCTTCCTGCAAAAGTTTATGAAGCTCAAGAACATTCATGACAATTAAAACTGCATGGAAAAGAATTTTGTGTTGTCACACCTGAGCTTCGACTGTGCTAGCACCTAGGTGAGGTGTGACAGTTACGTTCTCATGCTGCACTAATTTACTGTCTTTCGGTGGGGGTTCCACAGTGAAGACATCAAGCGCTGCCTATAACAGACCATAAGGCTCGTAAATCAAGATCATATGAGTTTTTATGCATTCAATACAGCATTATAAGTTCATATATAAGGTTTCCAAACATTCAGAAATCTGGTACATATTTAATATTTGCTACTTAATAAGTTGATCAGAAGTTGAACAATCATCAAGATTTTATAACTAAACAGGCTGATTATAGTTCACAACAAGGAAACAATAGTAAGTCCGCATCACAAGTATATAACAGCATTGAGTCAACTAATCTGAATAAACTCCAGATGGTACCTGAGCAACTGTTCCGGCATCAAGTGCTCTGACCAAGGCATCCTCATCAATAACTCCACCCCTAGCAACATTAACAATCCTCACCCCCTTTTTCATTTTCCCAAATGTTTCATCATTAAATAGCTTGGCAGTAGTAGGTGTGAGAGGCATATGAAGAGAAATGAAGTCTGCACTAGATATGGCTTGATCAAAAGATACTAGTTCCACACCAATGGCACAGGCCCTATCAGCAGGGGCATATGGATCATGAGCTATGACATGCATTCCAAGTCCTTTCGCACGTCTAGCAACTTCTGAACCAACTTTTCCGAATCCCATTACAGCCAATGTCTTCCCGACCAGAGAAACACCAACATATTTATTGCGTTGCCATTTCCCTTCATATACACCCAAATTAGTGCAACAGACTTAGAACCACTAGGCATGCACTGTTTGTGTAACAGAGACACAAGACAGAAATTCATCTGGATAGCTCAAAAATATATCACACATGGATAATTCTTAATGAAACGAATAAAAGTTTGTCTTGCTTCTCCGGAAAAATAAATATATTCTCAGAGAGGTAGGAAAGAATAAACATAATACAACTGGCAAACTATGCCAATATATTTGGTCTGTCAACTTGTCAAAAACAAGCATCCACATGTAGAATCTTTTTCAAGTTGATTGCATGATTTGAACTAGAAATGTGTAAAATGCACTATACAACATGGTTTGCTACTAAATATAGATAATCAAAAAAGCATATCCATTCCAACTCGTGAAATTTTTTTGTGAATCCTGGTAAGAATCTCTTCATTCTTGGTGAATAATTTACCCTATCCTTCTCCTCTTGCTGGTATTAAATGGCAACAGCCGGGTAACAATTTGTGATTCTTAATGCTGCCACCATTCCTAAGGCTCTTGATTAGTACTTGTTGGTATTGAATTAATCCCACATTCAATATTAAATAAATAAGATTAATCCCACATCCATCAGCGTAAGTTTTTGACATGATTTAATTTTCAGCCTATTATATTATTTATACTTTTCCGACTCTCCCAACATAACACTCCGTGCGCCAAAAGTCAACAAAGTTCTCTCCTTTCCAAGAACTTCACACTCAAGCATTTATTTCAAACAGTAGATCTGCAAACCATCCCCCAAATTCTCAGATCCAACGATGCACAAAGAAACAGAAAATTCACCGGATTTCATGGAGGCGTCGGCCTGGGCGATGTTGCGGGCCATGGCAGCAAGCAGCGCGATGCCGTGCTCGGCCGCGGCAATCGTGTTGGCCGTGGGCGCATTGACGACGAGGCACCCGTGCTCCGTGGCGGCCTGGAGATCCACGTTGTCGATTCCGACCCCGGCTCTGCCGACCACCTTGAGCCTCCCTTGCGCCGCGTCGAACACCTCCCGGTTCACCTTGGTCCCGCTCCGAACGATCAGCGCATCGCAGAGCGAGATCTTGGAGCAGAGCTCTTCCGCGGAGAGGTTGTAGGAGCAGTCCACGTTGGCGAACCCGCGGAGGAGCTCCAGTCCGGCTTGGCCGAGCTTCTCGGCGACCAGGACGGTGGGCTTCGCCGATGCCGCGGCGGTGGCGGAGGAGACCTGGGGGTCTACGGGCTGGTATTGCTTGGGCAGAGGGGAGATCTCGGCGACGCGGGCAGCGGCAGCGGTGCTGAGGAAGCGAGGGCGGGAAAGGGAGGGGCGGAGGGAGAGGGGAAGAGGGGGAATGGATCGGAGAGGGGGGAGCTGGGTACGGGTAGAGAAGCAGAGCTTGGAGGGAGCGAGAGCGGCCATAGATTGGTGGCAGCGGAGCTGGGGGTGGAGGCTGGCGAGCAAAAGCGACGCCTCCCCTCCTCTTTCTGAGAGAGCTACCTTAGAAAAAAGTGAGCATTTTTATAGGCGGACTGGCGAGGGGGTCGTGGAATGTTGACTTGCCACTTGTTTTTTTTTTTTTTTTTTTTTTTTTTTTTTTTTTTTTTTTTTTTTTTTTTCGCTTATATGAAATTTTGGCAAATTATCATTATTAGCGCAAATCACCAATACCCTCTAGTTGTTTTTAAAATGTTCACATAACCCCTCTAATTTTCAAAATTACCAGTGATTCCATAGAAGTTCTCAAAAGTTCCAAATAGCCCCTTCCATTTTAAAATTTCCAACAACATCCTATACTTCAATTTTGAATGAATTTAACTAACTATATATTTGGGGGATTATTTGAAAATGGTTATTAGTAATTTTGAAGATTAAAAGACTATCTAAAAGTCTTGACTATTTTTTAAAAACTATTAGTAAATTTTTCTTACTATAATTAATAATCATTATCAGTCATTAGTTGTTAGTCAAAAGTTCTTTTAATTTCTATACGGATTCAAATTAATTATTTATTTTGGTTGTTTGACTTAAAATTTGAAACTCCAAACTGACAGCAAATAATTATCGACTTCCATTTCTAAATTTTGCTCTTTGAGTGCAAAAACGGGGTATATTTCGTTTTATTTCCATCCAAACCCCTGCATTATTGATATTTGCAAATCCCTCCTCATTGTGCACTTTTGCATGCAGAAATTACATCTTGTTGCGGAAAAATCCTCTATATTTTGAGTTATTCGTAGATGACCTCCGCCATCAATTTTCTCATTAGAATTGGGATGACGCAAGGAAATTGTGCTTAGCTGATTGGACAAATAACAAATCATGGAAAAAATCAAGCTTTAAAATTTTGGCATATGCCGAACCGTTTCAGCCTTCAAAAGTTTCAGTTCTAGGGTTTCGCTTTTGAAGCAAGCAGCGCACGAAACAGTAGCAACGGAGCAATGAGCAACATGTGGAGTAGAAGTGGCGGAGTAGTGAGCAGCGCGCGGAGCAGCGAGTAGCAGCGGAGTAGAAGCAATGAGTAGCGTGAGCTGCGGCAAAGCAGTGAGCAACTGCAGAGCAGAAGTGAACGAGCAGTGAGTGGCGGTAGAGCAGTGAGTAGCGACAGAGCAAAAGCAACAAGCAGCAAGCAGCAGTAGAGTAGCGAGCCTCTATCGAAGTAGAACAAGTCTAATAGTTTATTCCAGCCAGATACCATCATCCTTTCTTTTGCCCTCGTTACAAGTACGAAGAATTTCTCTATTTCTTTGTTTCTCTGTTTCTCTGTTTTTAAGCAGCGTTGGAACAAAAGCAACAAGCAGCGGCGGAGCAGCGAGCACTAGTGGACTGAGTACATCCTCCTGGAGGTAAAGCAAGCACATCCACCTAAAGTCAGTACGAGCATGACACTCTTGGCTATAGAGAGCTCTTAGAACCCCTCCACTGACGTGCTCATCATCCTGGGGATGGAGGATGTATTCATCTTTTTTTGTGCCCACTCCAACTAGGACAAGGACTGCCATAAAAACGTCCAAGTGGTGCAAACATCCTTCCACCTTCTTCGTCTCCACCACGAATCCAGCGATAGAATCTGGCAGCAGGACGGGATCTAGAGCACCATTGCTTCATGCAAGGCTCCTCCAATGCAGACAAAAGTACGCTGCAAATGCTCGTATTCATTGTGTTATTGATGTCATGATGTTATTCACGATTTTGTTCATGGTGCTGAAGCCATGTAAGAGTGAATCTGTCATTGGTTTGGTACTACAAATGCCCTTGTGCATGGTGTTATTGATGTCATGGTGTTATTCAAGGTTTTGTTCATGGTGTTGAAGCCATGTAAGAGTGAATCCGTCACTAGTTTGGTGCATGGCTGAATTTTTTTTGTTTGTTTTTAATAATTGAGATCAACAATTAAGTTGGTTTTGGTATCTAGTTTAGGCTTTTAGCATATGATGTGTTTCAATTAAGTTGGTTTTGGTATCTAGTTTAGGCTTTTAGCATATGATGTGTTTTATTTGCTACGGAATAATAATGGCATGGCAGTGTGCATGTGTCTTTAGAGTGTGATGTGAATGTTTGCTATTTTTTTCCCAACATTTGTATTAATGATATGATTAAAGTAACTTATTAAACCATACTTGATATCTATTATATAAAGCAAGAGCAAGTATATTCAAGAAACAAGTAAGAGGAAGAGCAAGTTTTTTTTTCTGCTATAGGCTACAATCAGATTCAAGGAGGTAAGAAATTTTATGTGATTCTAAATTATTATATGTGTTATATATAAATTTGTAGAATTATTATATGTTTGCTACAAATTATTTTGTATTTTAGATAATTTTAAACCATAAAATTATATATTTAATAATTTTTAAAAATGTATATCTTTCTTCATATTTGTGTAAATTATATAATGTTTTAAAATTTAAATTAAAGTATAGTAAAAAAATTATAAAATAATTTAATCAAAATCTAAATGAAATTGATTTTTGCCACTTAAGAACTTACTTTAAAAATGGATTAGTTAGTAAATCAAGGATATTTAAATGTATGCGAAAATAGTTAGTAAATTGGGAAATTTTGAAGTTATGCAAAATGTAGCTAGTATTTGTTCATAAATTTATGTAAAAATGGATTTGTTTTTTTTCCAAAATTTTGATTTTATGTGAAAATTTAGTAAAATAAAAATATTTAAATTTATGTGGGAATTAGTTAGTTAATCGAAAAAATTTGAAGTTATGCAGAAATTAGCTAATATTTGTTAGTAAATTTGTACAAAAATAGAGTTTTTATTTTTTTTCTAAACTAAGATTTATGTGAAAATTAGGTAGTAAAATAAAAATATTTAAATTTATATGGGAATTAGTTAGTAAATCGGGAATATTTAAAGTTATGCAAAAATTAGCTAGTATTTATTAGTAAATTTGTGCGAAAATGGAGTTTTTTATTTTTTTCAAATTAAAATTTTATGTGAAAATTAGATAGTAGATCGAAAATGTTTAAATTTATGCAGAAATTAGTTAGTAAATTGAAAAAATTTAAAGTTATGCAAAATTTAGCTAATATTTGCTAATAAAAATATGCAAATATATATATCTTTTTAAAGTTAAGATTTTATGTGAAAAATTGGTAATAAATCGAGACTATTTAAATTTATGTGAAAATTAATTAGTAAATCGGAAAATTTTGAAGTTATGCTTAAATTTGCTAATAAACCAAAAATTTCTTTTGCATAATTATAGGTAAATTTTCTTCCATCACAATTTGTGTTGCTGTTATTGGTCTTTCGCTATTGTTGTTATTATTCATTTGCTTTTATTGCTCTTCTACTGCTTTTGTTCCTATTCTACTACTGTTACTGTTGTAATTGACACGACTCCTAAGTAAAGTCCGCAATGATTTATTTGTGATGACAATATCGTATGACAACACTGTGAATTAGTGGATGTATGTTTTCAAAAAGTTTGTTACAAATAATGTGATCGTGTACTTTGTTTTGAAATCACAAGATAAAAAAGAGTATTTGGGAGAAATAACCGGCTCAGTTCTAATCTATGATAAGGTTCCAAATGAAGTGGGACAAATATCTTGGGCAATAGTACAAAGTGTTAGAGAACATAGAAAAAAGGATATGACCAAAAAATTATATTTCGAATAGGAACTTATCAGGCGTTATAATCCAAATCCCGAACAAGTTTTTGGTGATGAAGATGATGATAATGAGGTTCAAGAAGTAATTCATGAGAGTCGAAGATTGCACTAGGAAACTCAAGGTGGTGTTGGCGCTTCTGAGACAGTTCATGATCACCGAGCTATTAATTTTAGAGAACAACGTACACAGCAACACACAGCTACTCCTTCAGAAGTTATAGAGATTTTTATTTTCCTGATATTGGATTTATTAATATTTCTTCTATTGATCCATTTATACTAAAATCAAGAGATGATACTCAAATAAATTTGAGAATTACATCAAGTGGCTTTTGAAAAACGAAATAATGGTTGGATAGGGAAGTATCCAAATTTTTTTTATATAATAATGTTCCATTTCATTTCTATAACCATAGAATAATACATGTCGCTCAAGATGTTGGCATAAGAGTTCCTCCACTAAGTACCTATGAGATTTCTGAAAAGTATTTGAATCTTGAAGTTGAAGAGATATCTGCTTTTATACAAATATTTCATAAATGTTGGGATGAATTTAAGTGTACCTTGATGTATAATGGATGGATAAGATAATTAACTTATTTGTCATATTTGAAGATGATGATCATCTAACAGAGTGGATTCAAGAAAAAGGAGAACCTGAATTAAATTAGTCTCAAACACAAGAAGCTATTTGTCATCTCTTAGAAGAAGAATCAGAAGAGAAAGCTAACAAAATGGAGAATATTGTTGATACTAGTGAAATAGTAATGGTGGTGCAACTAGTGAGGCCAATTTTCGACAACTGCAATATGACGATTCATCTTCATCTTTTTCGAGGTATAAAGGAAATGAGTTTTTCAACGCTAATTTATATAATGGTTATCAACCATAATATCAATATCATTCACATGGCGGACAAGATGACAATCAAAGTTCAACAGATAGTATGAGCTCCAATTACTATGACAGACATCATGGTAGGACGCTATCTTCCAATTAAGGATATCATCAGCTAATATAGGAATCCTCATTAATGGATAATATGTATTCCACATTATTTGATACCTGACATATGACTTCATACTACTCGTATATTAAGCAATACTATAGATCAAAACTCCCTTGTACCAATGAGGATAGTGATAGAGAACACCAATCTCTTTAAGATCCACCTTGAAATAGCATGTAGTTTCAAGTCATGGTTTATGCTACCTATAATATGATGTTTTTATTATTATATCAAATTGATACGCTTGGTGCCATGTATGTAATTGATATGCATATGATATTGTTGTAATTTTAAAACATTAGAATTCAATGTTTCTATGATTTATTTTATACTAAATAATTTGCTTACTTCGTTACCATATTTTATTATAATATTTTTTTCTAATATTTATTATCATATACTTTACATTCATGAACCTTGACAATTATATGATGTTTTTCTCAAAATAGATAATGGTGAATTTTGATGATTATATTACAGTTGCAGACCAAGTTACACTTGAAGCAGGAAGAATAATTATATCCATTTTTTACCAAAAATTTATATTCTGCCGTAGAATGATTTTACCTTCAACTTATGATAGTTGGACAGGTTTTAATTGAGCAAATATTAAAAGATCATGAAAGAGTAAATAATTAAACTTATCGTGTCTCTCAATAAGTTCCACTTAATACTATCAATCATCGTCTTTTTAAAAAATTTATTTATTTTTAATTTGAAGTCAAAATATAGTCAAATCTAGTCAACACGTAATTAATAATTAAAAAAAATATTTTTATCGAAATCGAAATGAGACCGAAACGACCGAAACGTATAGGTTCCAGTCAGTCACTAAACCAATACCTAAATCGAAACTTAAAACCTTAGAAAAAATTTAATTACTTAAATTTAGGAATAAAAGCGGTATGGTATTATTCCACCAGATTTGCATTCGCTTTCAATTTTTACCGGATATGAATATATTGTCTTGAGATTGGATTTTACGCATGTGCTTCGCATGATGGGTCCAAATAAAAAATAAATTAGGGTTTTTTTACACATATTTTTTTGGAAATTTTTCTAATTACATATATTTTTATATTTTATGTGTAACAAAATTTTCTAATTATCTCGATTAAGATTATTTATATTTATAAAACATCACTTTTGCCCTTTATTTTATGTAATTTATTAACTTCGCTCTTCAAGAGTTGAATGTACCAATCTCCTTCATATATAATTATGAGAGAAGTTAATAAATTAAATTTAATTAGTATATAACTAAATTAAAAAAGAATAGAGTGATTGTTATAAATATAGGTAATGATAATTTAAAATAAGAAAGAAATTTTTTTGTATATACCTCACTAAAGAGGTATTTATAAGGAATCTAAGAAAAAAAATAATTTTAAAAACACATAAAATATATGTAATTAGAAAAAATTAGATATATATATATATATATATATTGAAAACCTAATAAATTATTATTATTTATATCTAATGCACGTAAGCAATATAAAAACAATATGGACACGAAAGAAAAAATTTCTTAACAAGCGAACTTATTGCCAAACGAGCATAAGTCCAACATTCAACAAAACGCAGGGAGAAAATACGAGTCATGATGAAAATTTTAATCAGATAATTTTTTTAGTTGGTATAGTTAGATATTTAAATGTTCGTAAATTGGTGGTAGAAATCTAAACAATATTTGAATGAATTGAGATTAATTATGCAATAATTACATTCTAATTGTTCACCAAATGGCCCTAAATAGTTTTCTCAAACAATGATATCGGAACCAAACATCTATTATATTTTTGTTAAAGCTGATTTGATTAGTAAAAGGTAGAAAAAAACGGTTGAAAGGGAAATCACTTATTCTCACTTAAGTTATTTGAAAAATCAATTTACTTTTAAATACCTTTGATTCAAAAGTAAAAAATAAATTAAGATTTACTTTTGTATATCTTTGATCCAAAGTGACTTTTAAAAGTAAATCTAATGATTAATAGTAATAATCTCACACATAATAATAATATTTTTTAATAAATTTATTTATAAAATAAATAAATAAATAATATTTTAAGAAAATAATTACATGAAAACTTTTATTTATGAAAAATTAAATAAATAATATTTTACCTAAATAATTACACTTTTAAAATATATTTTCATGTAACTAAATACTAAAAGTAGATTATTCCCAACTATTTATAGACTTTTTTATATTTTCATTCACTTTTGAACAACCAAGCAGTCCCTTAATTTAGATAGTTTGTTTCGTAAAATTAAAATTTTAACCGAACTTTACTTGTGAAAGACTCTATGAGACCAACAATTTAATGATAATCATCTATTTACTATTTATCAGTATTTTTTAAAGATTATGTGATTTATAATATTTATTAGTACCTATTGCATCTGTCTAGTTCTGATTTCGAGATCCTGCGCTCTTTTAGTTCTCTCCAATTGATCCAAACTTGTACAAAGATAAAAAATTATTTAATTGATGAAAATGACGATAGAACGATGACGAACAGAGATTTCTCTCTTTGTTTTCAATCACTAATTCTCAATTCTTAATTCGTTCTGTTTCGTTCATCAACTTATATTTGTCATTTTGCAAATAGGCCCCCCACGTTCATTATAATTACAAATTAAAGTTTTGTAATTACAAATAAGACCAAATATTTACAAAAAAATCTAAATCATAAATAATTCAAATAAATCAATTTAAATCTGTTTTTTAATCTGATTCAGTCTCATAAAATTTATCTTCCTCCAACAAGGTAATCTCAAGATGAGACCAAATACTGGACATATTGTAAAACGTTTTGACCCATCATAGAATACCCAAATAAGCACATACATTATAAATTTGGCTCCGACTATGCTGTCATCCAGATAAAAAATGCATGTGACGATCAAAACATGACATCATCTTTACAAACTATCACCATATGACTGACATACTCTTTAAATAATTTCACCACCAAACCTTTAGTCATTGGGTCAGCCAAATTATCTACAGTGGAGATCCGTGAAACAATAATGTCATTTTTTTAAATTTTTTCATGGATATAATGAAATTGCAGCTCAATATGTTTTGCCTTAGAATGACATCTACCCTCCTTAATGAGAGATATAGTTGCATCATTATCACAAACTATATGTATTGACCTATCAATATAATCAACCACCTAGAGGTCAGAAAGAAAATATTTCAACCACATAGCATATTTACTAGCCTCACAATAAGCTACGTACTCTGCCTCCATAGTTGATAAAGCAATAATAGTATGTTTCATACTACGTCATGAAATAACTCCATCTGATAAATTAAACACATATCCAGATGTAGATTTCAGACTATCCTCGTATCCTTTCCAATCAGAGTATGTATATCCAAAAATATTTAATTATTTATAAGCATCAAATAAGAGCACATGATTTTGGGTTTTTTTTAAATAACGAAAAAATTCTTAACTATTCTCTAATGAGTCAATTCTGGATTACTCTGATATCTGTCAAAAGTTCCACAACAAAGGCAATATCTGGATGGGTACAGATCATCAAATGCATCGAGCTACACTGAAGCATAGAAAATTTTCTGCATCTCCCGTCTTTCAATTTCATTATGAGGACATTGCTAAAGATTAGGCTTATCACCTTTGACTATAGGTGGCTCTCCAGCTTTATAATTATCTATACCATATTTCTGAAAAATTTTAGCAAAATATGTCTCCTGTGAAAGCCCAAGCAATCGATGCTTTCTATCTCTGTATATTTTAATACCCAAGACATATGAAGTATTGCCAAGATTCTTCATTTTAAATACTGTAGACAATATCCTTTCAGTTTCTTTGAGGGAATTCAGTTCATTATCGGCCAGTAAGATGTCATCAACATATAATATCAATATCTAAACTTTACCCCCATTGACTTTCAGATATATACAATTATCAGTTGTATTCTCCCGAAAATCAAATTTTGTTATTGTCTCATAAAATTTAATATACCACTGTCAAGAGGTTTATTTTAAATCATAAATAGATTTATGTAGTTTACAGTCTTTTGTTTCATCACCTTTTCTAACAAACCCTTCTGGCTGAATTATATAAATTTCTTTTTTAAGGACTCCATTAAGAAATGGTATTTTGACATCCATCCGAATGAGTTCATAATCATAGTATGTAACCAATACCATAAAGATTCTCAATAAATCTTTTCTAGAGACTGGAGAAAATGTCTCATCATAATCAATTCCTTCTCTCTGAGTGTATCCTTTAATAACCAATCTTGCTTTATACTTGTCAATTTCACCATTGGCTTTCAATTTAGTCTTATAGACCAATTTACAGCTAATTGGTTTATAGTTCATAGGAGTTAGGACTAGAGACCAAATCTCATTCTTCTGCATTGAATTAATTTCTTCAATCATTGCATTCAACCAGAATTTTACATTTTCACTGCTTATGGCTTCTGAAAAATTCAATGGATCATCATTTTCTGTGATTAATGACATAGGTATCTCATCTGAATTGTCTGAGTTCTGAATATGCATATTGCTAGTTTCCTCTAAATATGTAACATAGTTATCTGATATGGTTGATTTATGAATTCTTATGGGTCTTTCATCTGACCGATCTGGGACACCCATTGGTGCTTCACCTCGTTTAGTTTTATCTAACTCATCCTCAACTTTAATTTTTTTTTCTCTCTTACTTCCTCCTGTGACAGATGTGCCTTGTTCAAGAATTTTGACATCTCTACTTTCAAATATGGAATCCTGAACAGGATTATATAACTTGTAGCCTTTAGATCTTTCTGGAAAACCAATGAACTTACACCTTAAACTCTGAACTGCAGTTTTTGGCATAATAGGTTCAGCAATTCTAGCTTCTGTATCACAACCCCAGATTCTAAGATGTTTCAGACTGAGTTTTCTCCTAAGCCATAACTCAAAAGGAGTTTTAAAAACAGATTTGGATGGTACTTTATTTAAAATACATATAGCCATTTTCAGTGTTTTGCCCCATAAAGAGTTTGGTAATTCACTGAAAACTAACATACAATGTACCATATCCGTCAAAGTCCGATTCCTCCTTTCTGCTACTCTATTTTGCTCTGAATTTCCTGCAATAGTTGTATTTGCAATGATTTCATGGTCCTGTAAAAAATGTCAGAAAATATTTGAAGTGTATTCACCTCCTCTATCTGACATGATAGCTTTAATCTTTCTGCCTAGCTAATTTTCAACTTCAACTTTATGCAATTTAAATATTTCAAACACATCCGACTTTTTATGCAGCAAATACACATATTCATATCGTGAGTAGTTATCAATGAATGTTATAAAATATCTTTCGTCATTCTTTGTGGCTACCACATTTAGATCACAGACATCTGTATGGATTAGATCTTAATGTCTTAGGAAATGATGCTCTTGTCATTTTTTCTTTAATATAGTCCACACAGATACCAAAATCATCAAAATTTATATTCTGTGAAATTTCGTCATGGCAGAGTCTCTCCAATCTGTCTCTACCAATATGACCTAAACGATAATGTCATAGATCAGAAGAATTCTTATCCAATTACACATTCGGATTACAAGGACATATATGTCTGGAATTAACATTATAGTACTGTGTTGTAGAGTCAACTTCCAGTTTTACATACAATTTATATAAATCATCAAATATAGTACCAATAGCAACAACAACACTATCATACATCAGAGATACACAGTCTTTGCCAAAAGCAAAATAGTAACCAGCTTTTGTAAGTCTGAAGACTGATAGTAAGTTACACCTGATAGTTGGTGCAAAACTATATTTGACATGTTGTGGAGTTTGCGAGTCAAAGATAATTTCTTGGCTTTAGAAAACCCAATGAATCTGTCAAGAATATTCTGAAGCAATTCTTTGGCAGCACAAACATCTGGAAAACTGGCACGAACTGTTTCAGAAACTGTTCTTTTGATTATCAGTTTTGCTAGTTTATATGCTCTGTGCCATTTTTCAAACTGGCTTGACCCAATAGGTGATTCAGTAGTATCAAGAGCAAGGTCAAAACCTTGAAATGTCAAATGAGCATCTAGTTTACTTCTCCAAGTCAAATAATTTGATCCATTTAAGATCTCGATCTTGAAGAATTAACTACTAGATTCCATATTGCAAATTTTGTAATGGATAGCTCAAATATACAACAAATGCGTTTCAATAATAAATAATCCATGATTCTATTGATTCAAATAGGGATTATCATTGTGATCTTATATTAGCTTATTTGGAAAACTAACATAAACCACAACATCCCACAAAACACAACCAAAATCAGAATTGAGATTAAATTATGATCTTATACTATCTCCTTTGGGAGAATAATATAAATCATGAGATCCAATAAACCATGAGTAAAACCAAAATTGGGATTCAATTATGATCTTGTACCATCTCCTCTGGGAGAATAATACAAATCACGAGATCCCGTAAACCACGAATAAAATCAAAATTGAGATTAAATTATAATCTTGTACCATCTTCTTTAGGAGAATAATACAAATCACGAGATCCCACCAATCACTAGTAAAATCAGAATCGGGATAAATTATAATCTTATACTACCTCTTTTAGGAGAATAACACAAATCACAAGGTCTCACTAATAAAAATCATAATAATCATAATAAATAATAAAAAACCACTTTGACTTCTTTTTATTATCATAAATAAATTTTTAAAATATTTTATATTTATTTCTTCTCTACACCAATTCAACCTTTGGGTCAAATTGAATAGAGTTGAAAATAAATACAGAATAATAATATTTATAAATCAAAATAACCTCAAAATCCTTTAGGAAAATATTTGGTTATTTTAACTCATAAATATAACCAAGAGTAAATAATAATAAAAATTTATTTTTCATTAATTCAAATAATCATTAGCTTAATGTTAATCAAGATTAATTATAGCATAAGTTCAGCATGAACCAGACCGAGATCGGAATTCAAATTGCAATTCAATTGAGATGAATTGTATTCAATCACAAGCTTGCATAAAAGCCCTTTCAAAATTTAAATTTACAAACAATTTCAAAAATTTAACATACGGTTGAAAAATCGCCATAAATCAAAATTTTGGAAACCAATCTCGAATTTTTCTTCACTAATAAAATTATGGATACCAATAGACTATTCAATATTATTTTTAGTCAAAACCCATGACGAAAACTCGATTTTCCCATATTGAGTTTCAAGAAATTCAACAGAAAATAATTATAACTCAATTTTTTGCACACCAACCATCAAAAGGAGGCTTTGATACTAATTACAAAATTTGATTTTACCTTTTGATGTAATGACCCACGAAAAAAACGAGTTTAAAACTGACTTAAACATATTTACATATCTTAGGGCCCAAAATGAAAATCTGAAATTTTTATCCGCAAATCCCAGCTGATCCACCTGAGTCCTTTATCACTCTTTGATGGGGAAGAATTGAAGAGAAGAAAAAAAATTTAAAAAAAATGGCTCGAAATGGTGAGATAACGATATAAAAAACAAAGATTTCTCTCTCTATTTTCAATCACGAATTCTCAATTCTCAGTTCCTTTTGTTTTATTCATCGATTTATATTTGTCATTTTACAAATAGGCCTCACAAGTTATTATAATTATAAATCAAAATTTTATAATTATAAATAAGGTCAAATATTTATAAAAAGCTTCAAATTATAAATAATTCAAATAAATTAATTTAAATCTAATTTTTAATCAGATTTAGTCTCATAAATTTTATCCTCCTCCAACCAGTTAATCTCAAGATTAGATCAGATGCTGGATATACTGTAAAATATTCTGACTCATTACGGAACATCCAAATAAACACACACATATAAAATTTAACTCTATCTATGTTATTATCTATTATCATACAAAAATCAATCATACAATTAAATTTGAGTCACTCATTATATTTTCAAATTGTCTGATCTGAATTATACAATTAAACTTATTTTTTAAAAAAATCAATAAACAGTCTATAAGACCACAAGATCAATAAGTGAAGTAAACAATAGTACCACAAAAAACAACTATGAGCCGTAGAAATTTATCTGTACCATGATTTTGAGTGCTAAGAGCTTATCCTAACCGAACTATGGAGTTTAATGGCCTCGAGCTATGCTTGCCTGCTAGATTGTACAACTTGGTTCTTTTGCACTTCATCTAGCTGTGATGTGGAGGAGAATGTTGAAGTTGTCGACTTTCGGTTTGGGTCAAGCTTTGAGTGATCTTGAGCTTCGATTCTGATTCGATCAGGCTTGTTGACACATTAATAATCTATCGGGATTTTCATAATTATCTACAATTTTTTACTTTAGAAATAAATTACCGAGAACTCCTTTAGTCTATTCATTCGGTCTGTAGTTATTTAATGAATTATGATTTAATTAAAATATAAAAAACTTTTATATTTTTTAAATTTTTTATTCAATAAATTGGAGACAAACAGGATTATAATTTTGAAAAGGTTTCTAACGGCTAGTCGATCACCTTTTTTTTATAAATTTTGTTGAATAGAAAAATAAAAAAACATAATAATTTTTTATATATTAATTTTGTTGATCGAGTGCAGTTTACTACTAGTTTGGTTTGAGGGGCCTTTTGAGAACTTGAACCATCATGTCATTTTTCTTTTGACCTGTATAAAGAAAAATAATGAAGAAGACCGTTAGGAGTTCTTTGGTGACGACCGCTCCAATACTCAAATTAGGCCCAACATTAATAACTAAGGTGAAATGAGTAACTGGATATTAATTCTTATCTCTTCAAAAATTATGCTATTCATATGATGTTAATCGTACCAGAATCCTGTAATCTTTGATATCATGATATCGCTTAAGTATTAGAGTTTAAAGACTCAAAATAACTCCTATATGAGTATACCGAGTCTTGATCAGTTCAATATAAAGACACGCCAAACTACCCACAATTTAGCATTGAGGCTTTTCCATGACCTAACATAAAGGAAAATTTTACCTCAATTGCCATAGCTTAGAGCTCGATCTCGAATTTGGTTCTTATTGATTTTATCTCGGTTTCATAATTTTAACTAAGTATGTCATCAAATTTGATCATATTTGATTAAATAATTAAAAAAAACGAGCTTCATCAATCAAAATGACAATCTTTAATTTATTTTTAAAATAGAGGGTGGTAGGTGATTATTAAAGTTGTTTTAGGGGATTATATGTGATAATTTTTGAACATTTCTTCAAAAATTCTAAGCCACGAGGCTTTTTCTCTCCTCTCGATTTGAAAGGATAATTTGGGTAAAGAGACCCAAGTGATCAATCACGTGTTTTTTTGGATTACTTTAATTATTTATTTAAACTAATTGTTATTTTGGCATAGGATAATTTGAGTAAAGATACCAAGTGATCAATCACGTATTTTTTTTTAATTACTTTAATTATTTGTTTAAACTAATTATAATTTTTGACATCCGATGATGTGATTAGGAATTTTTGATCATGTCTGACATGGTATAGCATAGCATAGCATGTGGTCGGTTTGGATGGACCCCAACCTTCCACGTTTCCTGTCCCCGTCATTATTATGCTTGATTGTTTTTTATGCTGCTGAGCCACCTACCGCATGTTAAAATTAAATAAATAAAAAAGTGTTTATTACATGTACCTCCCTAAAATATTTTGAAATTAAATGCACTTTCTTGACTTTTTTAAAATGACATAATCCTCCCCATAATTATAAGCTATTCATATATACCGCCCTGAGTTTAAGTTAACCTTAAATCAAGGATTGACATTTTTTTTTTACCCAAAATGTCTTTCATCTCTTTAACTTTTAAGCGAAACCTTTTCTCATAATCCCAAATAGTCCTTGTGAATTTGCAAATTTTGCGAGCTTTTATTAAGAAAAATATTTAGATATATCTTTCTAAAGAGCTATATATAAATAACTTAAAATTGTGGAAAAAATAAGTAAATTTTTGGGATAATTACGGGTGACCCCGTAATTAGCCTTAATTACGGTTAACCCCCGTAATTTCCGTAATTACCCCATCCCCTCAAATTCGCCCATATCTACCCACAGCCCCTGATTGTTATTTAATCAAAATTTTACCAAAAAATTCCGATTTTACCCCGTTATTTTTACACATACACCCCTAAAAACTTATTTTTTATAGTTAACCCCCCGGATTTCAGAATTTTACAAATAACACCCCGAAAGAATTCAGATTTATAAAAACGTCCTCCAAATTCGAATTTTTGCAAATAAACCCCCGGAAATTATTTCGATATACAGAAAAGTCCCCGAAATTCGGATTTTTGCAAATAACACCCCGTCGCGCGGCCGGGAGCGGAGGAGGAGGCCGGCAGGCCGGCCGCGGGAATGGTGGCAGCGGCCGGCAGCGGGAGCGGAGGCGGAGGCCGGGACGCCGGCGCGCCGAAACGCGGGCGCGGACGGCCACGGCCGAGGCCGTTCCGCGCCCGCGTGCCGGGGACGGAGGCCGAAGCCGGCGCGCCCGCACGCGGGCGCGGGCGAGGACGGCCACGGCCGAGGCCGTTCCGCCCCCGCGTGCCGGGGACGGAGGCCAAGGCCGGCGCGCCCGCACGCGGAGGCCGAGGCCGAGGCCGTTACGCCCCCGCGTTCCGGGGACGGAGGCAGAGGCCGGCGCGCCCGCGTGACGGGGACGGACAGCCTTGGCCTTGGCCGTCCTCGCCCGCGTGCCGGCGGGCCGGCCTCGGCCTCCGTCCCCGGCACGCGGGGGCGGAACGGCCTCGGCGTCGGCCTCCGCTCCGCCGCCGGCTAGCCGGCGCCCCGGCCTCCGCCTGCTTCCCCGGGCGCGGGCGCGGATTTTTGCAAATAACACCCCGAAATTATTCAAATTTACAGACAAGTCCCCGAAATTTTGATTTTTGCAAATAACTCTCCGAAATTATTCCGAATTACAAAAAAGGCCAAAACTTTCTTATATAACCCTCTTCTTCTCGTAGCCCTAAACGCATCTGCGTCGCCGCCGCCGCTGTGCTCTGCCGCTGCCGCTGTCAGTCCCTGCGCAGCTGCTGCCGTCGCTGCCCTGCCGGCTTGCCGTCGCTGTCCGCTCGTTGCCTTGCGAAATACAGTGAAAGTTTAAAATTTTCAAATTTCAAATTACAAGTTTATTATTTTGTACATTTAAAAATAGACTACCTTCTATATTTTTCTTTATAAATACGTCTAAATTTTATTTATTTTATAAATAAATTTTACAAATAAGTCATCGAAGGTTTCAAAACTTAAAATTTAAAATTACAAGTTTCATATTGTACATTTACAAATAGACCCCTTCAATAATTTTTTTATAAATAAGTCTATATTTTTAATCATATTTTAAATAAAATTTTATAAAAAAGACATTTGTGTTTTTTATATTTATAATTATAAATTTAATATTTATAAATTAAAGAATAGACCCTCAAATTTTTTTAAAAAAAATAACTGTAAAATTTTTTTTAAACTAATTTTTACTTTTTTTACATTTAAGAATAAACCACCTTTAATATTTTTTTTTATAAATACGTCCAAATTTTAATATTTTATAAATAAATTTTACAAATAAGTCATCGAAGGTTTCAAAGTTTAAAATTTAAAATTATAAGTTTCATATTGTACATTTACAAATAGACCCCTTCAATATTTTTTTTATAAATAAGTCTATATTTTTAATCATATTTTAAATAAAATTTTTACAAAAAAGACATTAGTGTTTTTTTATATTTATAATTATAAATTTAATATTTACAAATTTAAAAATAGACCATTAAATTTTTTAAAAAAAATAACTCTAAATTTTTTTTTAAACTAATTTTTACAAATACACCCCTCGCCGGAGGCCCGACTGCGCGCCGGACGGCCCGCCGGCACGCGGCCGCGGACGGCCTCCGCACGCGGGAGCGGAGACGGACTCCGTCCCCGGCACGCGGGGGCGGAACGGCCTCGGCCTCGGCCTCCGCGTGCGGGCGCGCCGGCCTTGGCCTCCGTCCCCGGCACGCGGGGGCGGAACGGCCTCGGCCTCGGCCTCCGCGTGCGGGCGCGCCGGCCTTGGCCTCCGTCCCCGACACGCGGGGGCGTAACGGCCTCGGCCGTGGCCGTCCTCGCCGGCGCCCGCGTGCGGGCGCACCGGCCTCGGCCTCCGTCCCCGGCACGCGGGGGCGGAACGGCCTCGGCCGTGGCCGTCCGCTCCCGCGTTACGGCGCGCCGGCGCCCCGGCTTCCTCCTCCGCTCCAGCCGCCGGCCTCCGCCTCCGCTCCCTCCGCCGGCCTCCGCCTCCTCTCCCGCCGCCGGCCGCCGCCTCCGCTTCTGCGGCCTGCCGGCCGGCCTCCTCCTCCGCTCCCGCCCGCGCAACGGGGTGTTGTTTGCAAAAATTCGAATTTGGAGGACTTTTTTGTAAATATGAGTTCTTTCTGGGTTTTATTTGCAAAATTCCGAAATCCGGGGGGTGAAATATAAAAAATAAGTTTTTAGGGGTGTATGTGTAAAAATAACGGGGGTAAAATCGGAATTTTTTGGTAAAATTTTGATTAAATAACAATCAGGGGGCTGTGGGTAAATATGGGCGAATTGGAGGGGGGTGGGGGTAATTACGGAAATTACGGGGGGTTAACCGTAATTAAGGCTAATTACGGGGGGCCACCCGTAATTATCCCTAAATTTTTTGAAAAAGTCGAAAAGAAGTATACGTAATTTCAAAAGATTTCAGGGGTATAACTGGATACGAGCTATATGCAGGAGAAGGTTGCCCAAGAGTAGGGTTGCAATGCAGCAAAAGAAATGTATCCAAGTAACATCAATGCATTTGAACTAATAGCAATATCAGATGGGCTAAACTTGTCAGGCCTTTCCAAAGAACAGATGATGCTGAGATTTGGTATTCATATCGGAGTTTTTTTTTTTCAAAACAACTTTTTTGTGTCAATTTCTTAGTGAAGTTGAGCTAATGCAACAAGAGAAATGGCAGCAGACAACCAAGCTTGGATCAAAGCATTCAGTTGATGAAACTACAGAAATAATCGAATCTGCTGCAGAAGCTACAAGCCATAATGTGATGAAGATGAAACTCTGTGACAAGCAAAGCTTATCCAGATATGATTCACATTTTATAGTATCAGCAGAGGTAGCAAATACGTTAATTTCCTTTTTTTTCATACATATTCTTGTAACTATGCAGAATTCAAACAAAAAAACTGTATTTATTTTCCTTTGCTGAAAGCTCGGGTGATTCAATTAACACCAACAGATTGCATGGTGTTAGTCACAAAATCTTCGGGAAACCTGAGCATATTCAAAGAGGTATATATGGTTAATGATCCAACTTATGCTATTATGTTTGACACCAAGCGATAAGTTTCTTTTTCTTATTTCAATCGATGGCCAATTCTGCAGAAGCTTGTCAAGTTTGCTTAAGCATGCTGGTAGCTCAAGCAAATCAGGCATACATGCAAAGAAGCTGAAGAAAAGAAGATAGCAGAGTGTGGACTTCGAGTTCATCTTGAAGTGAAAAACAAGCATGACATGCTAACGGGATATACATTGAAACACTTGTTCTCAAATGATAGAAGAGCAGGAGACTGCTGCAAAAGCAGGACCTCTGAAGAGGTTACATGTATTCATCAAAAACAACAGTTGTAGCAGATATGTTGTTTATAATAGGGTTTATTTATTTGTCTGTTAGACATATTTTAATATATATATATATATATATATATATATATACACACTAATTTAAACCTTAAATATTAATCCATTGCAATAATCAAATATTAATTGTACCAAAGCTGGCAGCTTAAACAATTAGGTCCTAACTAACAGACTTGATAACTTATTTTATACAATTATGGATATCATTTACATACTCAAACTTGACCAAATAAATGGACAGGTAGGTATATACACAAAAAAGCTATATACATGAGTTTGGCAGCATCAGCACATGGAAATCAAGTAGATGGATTAAACGAGAAAGTTATCGATCATATGGAATATCACATCTGCTCCATCTGAGTTCAGCCAGTAGTTCGTTACCTGAATAATTCCAAAAAAAATGGTAAAATGGATAACAAGGAAAACATCATGCATTTTAATGCACAAGTAATAAAAATAAACACCAAAAACTGTGAAGGCTGCAGAAATATCCAACTGAAGGAAATATGATTTGTATGATGGTGGAAAATTGAGAGATAGAAAATCAATTTGCAGATAGTATTCACAATGGATCTCTGAAATTGTTCTTTAGGATGTATGGTTATGTTTAATGATTCGATCGATGATGGTTTCCGCCTATCAACCTTCCAAGACTCAATAATTAATGCTATAATGTTCTCTGGCTCCAAGCACAAAGACAACATAGCATGTACATATTCAAGAACCCATAACATCTTGGCTCGTTTCTACATTGCTTCCAAGCAAAACATACAGCGCTCTAATATTTTGACATTGCAAAAGCATTTCCCTTCATCTATTCTTGTACAAATACAATGGTTTATCAAAAAGATTTAAACAAACCGTTTTTCATCCTCCTTAAGTGCACTGCATCAATCGACAATGCAAGGTGACAAGTCAAATTGGTGACGCATTCATATATGTTGTTTGCACAAAAGAGCTGCTATTTTACACATTAAAGAAAAAAGGGAACCCTCTGCAATAAATGGTTGAATATCACAAGTCTAATCAATAGGCAATCATAGCAGTTCCATTACATTAGTACCTGTATAGTATTATGTGCAACAAATCTCTGCCTGCTTTTCTTAAAGCTCACATCTACCCGCTCCCAAGAGACTTTTGTAAGACCTCTAATCATCTCCTCTGCAAGCAGAAGAACAGTATGTTAAAAAGGTTTCACTTCCTATACATCTGAACAACAGTCAAACAACTCCATTAGATACAAAATGCTTCATCAGGGCAAGGATGTGCAGTAACAAAAAATAAATATTATGCAAGTGGAGTTTCTTAATTTAATATCCCATAATGATGGCTGATGTACATATCTTGAAGACTGGAACACATTAATCAGATAACAAACAGTTATTACATCCATTGTGCGGAGAACTGAAATGCAAAGCTTCACTTTCATTCCGTTCAATCCTCTACAACTAGTTCATCCAGTCACATAGAGAAATGACTCCATTGCCAGTTCATCAGTAATTTTCAGAACCATGTCACAAAATTGCGACCAGGAAATATATTGAGCCAGGTATCCTCTCCCTGCCAACTCTTTTAAATATCATACCTTGTTTCATATGTTTTCTAAGAAATAATGTGTATAAGCTAATTCATGCATCACCGTCTTGTTAAGCCCTATTCGTTAAACTATTTGGAAAAGCATCAACCTGTGTGCCATGATGAAAATGTAATTGGTTGTCCACAAGTTTCTAATTTCAATTGACAGACTACTTGCTATAAGCAGCATGTATCTTGGAATCAAGGATACAGTTCCTAGGATTGTTTTTCTTTTTTGAAATTCTCACCCTCCAGATGATCACATAAAGCACTGCCACAATGAAAAGCATGGGGAAAGATGAACTATCACTTGACTTCATGGCAAAAGCATTGAAACATCTTATGATGCATATTTTCAAGAGAATACCTAAAAATTGAAAAGTCAATGTCAAATCTAATTACAAAAGAATACATACAGACCTTCCAAGTCATATTTGTGAGCTTCAACAGTGGACAAGTCTTCGTTTTGACTGTACCCACTCTTTCCTTTATCGACAAAAACAATATGTGGATATTGCTCATTCCTTACGAGAAGATTGTGCTAAAAATACAATGTAATAATGAATGCGTGACTTATTTGTGAGATAAAGTTTCTAAAATAAAGTAAAATATGCAGCCATCACATACTTTAGGTAATTCACATTTACGTCGAATTGAAGATGTTCTCCACCCAACAATATCTTATTGTATGAGTTAAATGTCAGAGGATACCAGAATTATAGAGTAGAAGTATAAATAGGGAATAACTTGATAAATTAGATGCCACAAAATTCAAGCAAAGATTAAAAGGATACGATCAAAATTGGCATTAGCATAGGCAACACGACGCTTGAATGAACGTAAAGCTGACCTGCACAAGGAATACAAGGAACATTGTCGAGATCATCACCATCATCCACTACTTATCACAAAGTTTCACACTAGAAGAGTTGAAAGGCTTGCCGAGATTAATACATGAATTTTGTATGCTCACAATCATCAACCATTTGTAGGAGAAGTGGAGGTTTCCCATCATCATGATCAGTAAGGAAAAGATGTTTTCCCGTCCTCCCCACAATTAAATGTGCAGTTTTTGATGCCCTGCTTTCAAGGCAAGGAACACCACAAAGAAAAGGAAGCTGTTCCCAACAGAAAAAATATGGAAATAAATAAGACAAGCAAGATCAAATGCTCCAGAAATAAATTAAATGTTAACAAAAAATAGTAGAGGAAAAAAATAGCAACCATCTGTAGCTACTAGCTAAGAAGTAGAAAACCAAAAGTAAAAACAAAAAGTAACACATCCATCTCAAAGAAAAACCACCAGAAAAAAAATTAACACATCCATATCAAAGGCATTTTGCTGATGCACAAGCAAGTGCTTGCCTTGGATTCAACAAAAAAGATCAATCTCAATCAGCTACCCTTAAAGAAGTAGTGTCAAACAAGAAGATTCTACCTAGCATGATTGTGAAAACCAATAAGCTTACAAGCATCAGATTGGGCAATGCTTCTGCTGACACTGGTCAAATAGATCTTAATTAGGAAAGAATATAAGCAAACTGCAGCATCAGTAATAATGTTATGATCACTGTACCACATGGTGAAATGGACAGAAGATTGCTGACACAGCATATGGTAGAATTTATATCGATGTTCAAGGTCAAGATATTAACTATTCCTAGGCACAGGCATGTCAGAGAAAATTTTCTTCAGCCACAGAACTGATGAAGTCCTTAAACTTGAGAAGTCCCCAAGTTAGACACTAAAAGGTCCTCAAAGAAATACACAAACAAAATTGCTTGTCACTTATTGTCTGCACAGTTCAGTTGTTAGCTTCTGATAGAAATAGGAAAAGCAGCCTATGTATCAATGAACAACTAACAGCAATGTCAAATAAATTGGAAGAATATAGCTGTTGAATGCAGCTAATTTTTATTCGAGCCCATTTTTTTATACTCTATTTTGATGCAATAAGTTCACGCAAAAACCATCGAAACATATCTGACAATTAACAGGAAAAAGTTCTGTAGATAATAGTTTTTTTAACCTATTTGAATAAAATAGTGATCCAGATTACTTAGGGAATGGAGAATTATATTGTTGCTTAGTCATATCAATTGCATCAGCATCATTAATCATTTTAGAAATTATTTTCTGTAGATATGAAGTCTATTCAATAAAAGAAAAAGAATAGTTGTCAGCCCTGGCCAAAAGGTGAAGCCACATCACATGGATGATTTCGTAATATTTAGTACTTTCAAAGACTGCCTTTATAGATGAACCATTTAGGTATATTCAGGAAACCTCTACAGTCATCATAAGCTGTTGTAATGCACATCAGTCTCCCACTACTTTAGCCACTCACCAGCATTGGTAAAGAACCACAATAGTTGTACAAGATAATCTTAGTAATTGTCCAAAAAATAGAGTTTACATGCATCATGAAACAAATAAAAAAGCAATAGGCTATCTAGTCATCGTTTATACAAACATTAGTTCTACCTGTTTGTGCCCTCTTGAACCCAAGTGAGGAGTGGCAAATGTAATAAAGTTCATAGGTTCTAATCCAGCTATTCGACCATCCGTAGTTTTCTTTTCATTCGAGTCATTCCCAATAAGATCAGAAGATCCATTGTGGTCAATGGGTCCATAAAGCCTCCCTATAGCATATCTTGCTATAAGGCCCCCCAAAGAGTGGGCAACAAATGAAATCTTCTTTACACCTTGTCTGTGATTCACAACTGACATTACCTACATCATGGAAATATTGGGGCCATATGAGTTCTGATAACAATTTTCTCATAAATTCTGATCTTCCTTAATATAAAGTACACCACATGCAAGAAGCATAAATTTGTTATTAATGTAGCTAAAAAATGAAATATGAGTACATGTACAAATATGTATCAAATCCAGAAAACTACGATAAATAAATATGACCAGTGGGATCAATAAGATAACCTCATCAGCTAGCCTCTCTCCCATCAGATCAACACCATCAAAGGTCAATCTTGATGAATTGCATTCACTGCCTGCTCAAAAGAATCTCATAGCAAACAATAGTTTACTCACAAATGAAATGACATATCATAATTCTGACTCTCTATACTAGAAAAATTCTGATGGAAAAAAATTAAGACACTTTAATATCCAAGAGAAAGCATATTCAAAGTTGTGTAACTTGCATCTGAAATACGTAATATAAAGGGGGAAATGACTCTCCTTAACAAATGTTCTTACTAGGTTTTGTATGTCAGGGTTCTGTGGGTGTAAATATCACTGGTGTGTTGGTTGCCAGTACACATATTCGTGTTTAGGTGGGGTTGTCAGAATGTGCATCTATGTAACAGTTGTGAACCATTAGGATAAGTGTGTTTGCATGTTATATCAAGTATAAAATGTGTGCATGTTACAATACTTACGATGAACAATTACTTTGCTGGGGAGCTTTTCCACAAACTGTTCTGCCCCAAATTTCCAATCTTCTGCACTGAAAACAAATAATCAAAGAGGTGACATGTTGTAACACCTATCATCCGAGATTTCAGGGAAGACATGTGAGCAAATTTAGAAACTTGAAAGGTGCTCAATTTCAAGTTGCACAGAAACCAACATATCAAGCACAGAGCAAACATAGTTTGCATAATAGTTGTTTTTAAATTTAGAGCTTTTAACAAATACCACATACCTTATTAGGAATTTACGAAAAATCATCTAGCTTATCATTATTAATAAAAAATCATTCATTTTATACTATAAATTTGCAAAAAACCACTTCGATTAAGATATTCAAAAAAATATTTTATTTTAATTCGATTTTACTAATTAAAATTAATATAAAAAATTTAACTTTTTCTCATTTAATTTTAATATGAATAACTATTAAATTAATATAAAAATAAGTTGTTTTTATGAACAATCGGTTGTCTAATTTTATAAAATTGAAAATTGAAAATCTAATTTTATCATACCGATTATCTGATAATTAGAAACTAATTATCCAAAATAAAACCAATTGAAAATAATTTAATATTTTATATTAATTTAATTGATAAAATTAAATTCATATAAAATATTTTTTAATATTTTAATCGATGTGGTTTTTTGTAAATATATATTATAAGGTGTGTCAATTTTTTATTTACTAGTTATGAAGTAGATGGTTTTTGTAAATTCACAGTAACGTGGTTGTTTGTTAAAAAATCTTAAATTTATTAGCTGAATTGATATAGGCTCATCTTGTTTAAGTTTTCTTCTATATCACAGAACTAGACAGCTGAAGTCAAATTCAAAAAATCAAACCTTTAACGCCAATTGTCAGTCTAAACGCAAAAATGAGAACCATAATCCAATCAAAATGCAAAATTGCACCTTCCAGCGAGGCCATTGACCATAACAACAAGATGCTCCGGATACCTCCCGTGATCCTCCGACGCGGCATCCCAGAGATCCACTCCCCCCTGGACCGACTCCTCCTTCACCTTCTCCCCTCTTTTCCGATTCAGAAACCAACCAATCCATCGTCCCGGACCCAGCTCGCCACTCTTCGTTCCTTGCTGCTTAGCCGACCTCGAGCGGAGCCCTAGTCCCAGGCAATCCATTGTCCCCGCCTCGCGGATTCCGGTGATCTTCGAGCTAGTGATCGGAACCTTCAGCTTCGGATCGACGGCGATCATCCGTGGGCGGCGGTGGGATCAAGGGTTGCCGGAGATTCGAGATCATCGAGAGGAAGATATCAAATTCGAGATTTTTGATAAAAAAAAATTGATGAGCAGGATGGCGGCCAATTATTAGTCACGGGTTTACTTACTGTTGGCCAGTGCACGCCCTGATTGGGTGTGAGCAAGAATGATGAAAGGATTTTGCAGGAAACCCCCTGTATTATATTGATTGATCCTACCCAATCTTTTCATTATTTGCAACCACCCGCATTGAACCAAGATTTTGGGATAATTTTGATAGGTGTCTTTATGCAATGATGATTTGTCACCAAGACAAAATTGGTGAATTATTTTTCTAAATTAAATTTTTTTTATTAAAATTAATCTTACAATAATTTAATATATAAAAAAGTATTTAATTTTTTTATAATAATTTAATTTAATAAACTGCGTAAAATAAATAATATTAGTTTGGAAATGAATTGATTCTGATCTCCAATCAAAGAATTTTTTTCTCAATCATGATTTTTTTTAGTAACGTAGAGCTGTTAAATAGTAAAAATATTTCGAATTTGCCAACTATTTTCATTTGATTGTCTTCATCGTCTTTTTTCAAAACAATAATAAAAATCCATGAAAATTCTTGAGAAGGAAAACCCCATGCAAATCTATAGTGTCCATTTATCAAACAAAGAAGAGAAGAGATGGTTAAATATGAGTGTCGTCTAAAATCTCTGACTTTTACATACGAGTCCTTGAAATGATATAAATTACATATACATTTCCCCAATCATCAAAATTTTTTCTTGCATTTATCGAAATCTTTCAACTAACCATACCTAGCAAATGCACGATTAGCACTCACTAAATAATCACATTTTTAGAGAGTTATATATGGAATATTGAAAGCTTTTAGAGATTTTGATCTAATTATAGTTTGCTATCCTGCAGTTTTTACATTTGCAATTTCACACACAAGGGGATATCTGCAAAAATCAATAGACAATTCCTTGGCGGAACAAAAAACTTGAGCTCATTTACAGACTACAGCACATATGCAAACACCAGTTCTGTTCACTTCAGAAATCACTTGGCTTCTCTCCTATTTGAATTCCCAAAGTTTCTTACTGGCTAAATTCTTGATCACTCGTACAGCAAACCTCATGGCTTCAAACCTAGTATTTGAGGCAAAAAACAACAAATCAATCGTATTACAGAAAATTTAAAATGAGACCACTGGGTTTCGTTTCATGAATTTGAGTTGGAAATGTCAGCTTTTTGGGGAATAGTAAGGTCGTTTGACAGCATGAAAGAAAGATCTGGCATCTGAGACAACAACATATCCACTGCAGATTCAGCAGACTCTTGCTGTGATGCCCAAGAGAGATGGTCATCAGTGCCGGTGGCTCTCTGGGCTGTAGAATCTGGAAAGAATATTTCCTCAATCCCGTTTGTACTGCATTGAGTTCAGGTGTATGTTAGTATTCACAGCCAGGTTCTGTGTGAATAATTTAAGAACACCCCAAAGATCTCATACTAAAATTGCACTAGAATTAAACACAAATATTTTCCACACAAATATGCTCCAGGAACAGATTGATAGAAAGGGGAAAAAGAGGGGGGCCGTGCGGCAGTGGTGGTGGGTGGGTGGGTGGGTGTATGAATCTCTGTGTGTGTTTAGTGAGCTGAGGTTTCACGTTGAATATGCAGAATATAGCTACTTCATACATGCTTTCCACCCTCAAACATAAACTAGAATAACCATTCCTAAGGTACCTGTTAAAAGCTGAAGCAATTGGCTGCATGATGTTCCCCTCACTTGATCCTTTCTGACTTGTTTGTTCTCCAAATGAGGCACTAAAATCGAAGAAGCCACCAAATTCTGTATCTTGTGCATTTGTTGCTTTCACAGAGTGCTCATACACAGAAGTTCCAACACCAGCTTGTGGCTCAGAATTAGATGATCTGCCTGGTGCTTCAATTGAGCTAGTAAAATCATGCCAGTTACCAAAAAGGTCGTCATCATTTAAATCGGTAACATTCGGTTCCCCTTTGTGGGTAGTTGGACTATGATGATCTTGCATCCTAGAAGAGGAGTCTGGGAACAAGAAGTCACCAAAATCCATGTCTTGAAAATTGTCGGACTTCATTTCTGACAAATCGCCATTATTATTTACCCTTGTAGTGTTTGATTCATTTTTGCTGCTAGTTGGATCCTGACCACCTTTTACTTCTGAAGATGAATCCGAATTTAAGAAGAAACCTAAGTCCATGTCTTCGAAAGTTCCAGACTTTGTCTCAGAGGGATGATCATATAAAGTTGTTTCTGTTCTAGTTTGTGCCTGAATATTTGAAATTTCTGTTGAAACGGTACCTGAGTGGGTAAAATCTTGCCAATCATCTAAAAATTCATCATTTCCCTTTCTGATTTGCGTGTTGCTGGATTCCTTTTCATTGCTTGTACACTTATTAACACCTTGAACTTCTGACAAGGCATTAGAAACCAAGAAGTCATCCAAGTCCAGGCCTTGTATGTTGCCCGAAATTCCTCTTGAAGATTGCTCATTCAAGGTCCTTCCAGAATCAGGTTGCATTTGAGAATTTGATACATCTAGTGTTGCTCCACCTGAGCTTGCAAAATCTTGCCAATCATCAAATAATTCATTGTCATCATCCACACTTTTTGTATTGTTGGAATCCATTTTGCTGCTTGCAGGCCATAGATCATCTTGATTCCTGTCATCACTTATTTGGACTGAATCATCTAAGTGATTCTTCATATCACCAGATCTATTTACTGATGACCTTTCTAATTCACCAGCGGTTTTTGATGCCTTTGTGCTCATAACAGACCAAAAACCATCTGGAATCCAGTTGTCACTTGAGGAAACATGACCCCTATTTTCTTTCTTTTTTGCATCATATTCTACATATGACTCCTGATTGAGGCTTACCACATTGCTTGTTGGACCAACAGCCTTGACATTTGATGAATCCTTGAAAAGATCCACTGTTCTGTTATCAAAAGCACTTTCAGAACTAGCAGACTGAAACTCTGCCTCCCAATCTGCAAAAGATTCGTCGAATCCACCACTTTTAGCAGAAACTGAACTCTCAGTTACATCTGAAGATCGAAGGTTTGCAGAATGGCCAAAGTCTTCTGAACCAGAAAATAAATACCTCTGCAGACTTGTGCTCTGATTTTTATCAGGTGGTAATTGTTTGCTAGATGAATCAGGGACAGTAACACCTGTCTCCTTATCAGCAAAAAGATTGTCCATTTCAACAGCCGATAAGTTTAGAGAAGGTGTAATTTGAAAGGGTACAGGTGTTGTGCTATTAGTAGTACCAAATTCGTTATTATCTGAAGGCAAATGCAACTCCAAATCTAACAAATCAGACAAAACCAGTTCCTCTTTCGGTGCATCTCTATTCTTGTTTGGCTCATTTGTTTCAGGCTCCAAACTGATAGGCTCCTGCAAATCATTTCTATATGCTTCAATAAACTATGAACAAAGAAAATTCCGGTACAAGTAATCCAATTGTACTAGCACCAGACACGTCATTAGATTCTATTCCAACATTTTAATCCTACCAGGGAATGCAACATGATCCAAATGCCAAACCGAAAAAGTAAACAACTCAAATTAATATCCTTTTGCAATAATACAGCATCCTATTCTCAGGAAAAACAAGTTTTTTTTACCAAGAACTCGTAGCTTTCTCTGACTCGTTTTAGCATATGAAGCAACCTAGAACTTTCATGTGTTCAACTGATCAAGTACAATAAAAAAACACCATTTTCATCCATATCCCCATTAAAAATTAGGTTTTGCTTACAATTTCTCAAAATGCATAATCGCCCAAAACACCAAGAAGCATTCAAATTCAACGAGAATTCAAAGGAATTCGAAGGAAATCAAGGAACTCACGGATCCATCGAGGCCAAGGGAGCCGAGGAGATGGCGGCTGGAGAGGGTGGACTTGAAGGAGATGGACTCGGGGAGGGCATCGCGGCGGCGGTCGGCGCCGCAGAAGATGCAGATCGTGGATTGGGGGCCCCGGAGGAGGGCGGCGCGGCATCGGCCGCAGCGGAAGGGGGCTGACGGGTCGAGGGCGGCTCCGGCGCCGGCGAGGGAGGGGAGAGGAGGGACGGATGGGTCGGAGGGGTCGGAGGGGTCGTAGGAGCCGAGGCCGGCGTGCTTCCGGAGGCGGATCTGGAGGTCCCGGATCAGCGCCGTTGGGATCTCGAACGCCATGAGTCTGCCAGCGAGGAACGGATGCTGAGCAACTTCCTGGAAATTTTTATTTTCTTATTTACCTACAGTTACGCCGCTGTCAGACGTTTTTGCAATTAACCCCCTGGGAAAAAACTTTTAGCGTCTTTAATACGGAATATATTAGAAGAACATTCTAACTTAGAAAATTAGTTATTTTGACAAATTTAGGTTTATTGAAAGTAAACATCACTGAACTAAACAGCCCCAAATATTTTGTTAATAATACCATAATATTAATTTTTTTGCCTTTTATTTCAATTATTAGACTATGTAAACAACTATTGAAAGAAATCTACACATATCTGACATATCTGATTTACCCTGCAACAATTGAAATTAAATCTCGCCAATTTTGTACTGTCAACAAGACACATGGGCCCAACAGAAGCCCAAGAAGGCCTCGGCCCTAGAATTCGTGTAGTGCCCATTTTCCCATGCAAAAAATTAACACCACCATGTTCACGGGTGCCCTAATACTCCCAAGCCCTACCAAACAAACCCTAGCCCACCTCCATTCACGAGCACTCCTTTCCTCCTTATTTATACTCCCACATATCATCCATCCAACCCCTAACCCTAGCAATGGCAACCTCCACCCTCTTCTTCTGCTTCTTCCTCGTCTTCTTCACTCCTCTCCTACCTCAGGCCCGTCTCATACCAAAGCCCCACAAAGCCCAGGCCGACATCGCGACCTCCTACGAGGCCTCGAAGCCGCTCTGTTGGGCCTGTTGGCTCGAATCCATGCAGTTTCTATTAGCCCACAACCTCGTCCGGGCAGCACACTGGCAGCTGCCCTTGCTGTGGGACGCCCGCCTCGAGACCTACGCCCAGTGGTGGGCAGGGCAGCGACGGGCCGACTGCCGGCCCATGCACTCGTTCCCGGAGGGAGGGTTCAAATTGGGGGAGAACATATTCTGGGGCTCGGGCTGGGGCTGGAGCCCTGGCGACGCCGTCCGGGCCTGGGCCGACGAGGAGCGGTACTACTCGTACGCGGCCAACACGTGCGAGGCGGGGCACGTGTGCGGGCACTACACGCAGGTTGTCTGGGGCCGCACGCGACGGGTCGGCTGCGTACGTGTGGTGTGCGACGCTGGGGACGTGTTCATGACTTGCAATTACGATCCGCCGGGGAATTATGTTGGAGAGAGACCTTACTAGAGAAAGGACTCAATCAAATATATTCATTTTCTGTAAGTTTTTTTTTTCAATAGGGTTTTGTAAGTATTGAAATAAAAGTTTTTACCTATCACATACAAGATTTTAAATTTCGATTTTAGAATCAATTTCAGCATTTATTAAAATCGATCAGTTTCGATTTCGGTCAAACAATTTTTTTTTCTTTGGACTAAAATTTAATTTTAAATTTTAAAATTTAAAAAATTAAAAAAATAAAAAAAATTAATTTACACATATATTTTTAAGAATTATTAATTAAACTTTTTTGGGTAAAAATAGCTTTAAAATGAAAAAAAATTGTAGGAAATAGGATTCAAAATTGGGTCAAATGTGATATAAATTAAATCTTGAACAATTAGGATAAATATGACTTGTAAAATAATTATAATATCTAAATATAATAAATATTTTTTTCAAAACTAAAATTGTAACTAGATATCCAAACACTCGGGCCATTTCATTTCGATTTCAACTGAAACTAGAAACCATGCCACATACATTATTGTGAATTTATAAAAAATCATTTACATTATCGTTATTAATACTAAAATCACTTGTTTTATAATATAAATTTTTTAAAAAAATTAGTCTGATTAAAATATTTTAAAAAAATATTATTCTATTTTTATTAGTAAATTAATATAAAAAATCAAATTATTTTAATTTGATTTTATTTTGAATAACTGATTTATAAGTATTGGATAATTGATTTGATAAAACTAGATTTTTAATTTTTCATTTCATAAAATTAGATAATCGATTTCTCATAAAAATTAAAATAAAATAAGTTATTTTTATATCAATTTAATATGTATTTAAACTAAAATAAAAAAGATAATTTAGATGTTTACATTAATTTTAATTGATAAAATTAAATTAAAATAGTTTTTTTTTAATATTTTAAACGAAGTAGCCTTTTACAAATTAATAATATAAGATAAGTAATTTTTTTACTAATAATAATAAGGCAGGCGATTTTTTCTAAATTTATAATAAAATAAATAATTACTTAGTCAAAAATTATCGAAATAAATAATAATGATGATGAAAAATGTTTTGATCGCGCTAATGTGATAAAGTACATTATTTTGATCGTTTGAGATCGTGGAGATATATAATTGGGCCGGGCCAGGGTCATGCCTAGCCAAGCCCAACTCTCCGGAGCCAACCCTTTTGTAATAGAGTTATTGAGTTGAGTTGGGCTGAGCCCCAGGGCATATTCATTTTTATGGATTTTTTAAGCTGAGTTTAAAAAAAATTCAGGAAAAGTTGGGCCGCGCTTTTAGGCCGCCTGACCTATTGACAGCTCTGCTAGATCCGTGATTCATGATTGTAAGTAAGCCTTCTAGATTTAGGGTTGTTTTAACTTATAATTATTTTTAAAATTTTTAGTAACAAAACACATTATTTATTATAAATTTATGAAAATTTACTCACCTTATTATTAATAAAAAAATATTCATTTTATATTATAATATTTGTAAAAAATCATATCAATTAAGAATTTTTTAAAAATATTTTATTCTAATTTAATTTTATTAATTAAATTAATATAAAAGATTAAATTATTTTATTTGATTTTTTTGCACAATCGATTTGCAATTATTAGAGAACTGGTATAACAAAATTGGATTTTATATTTTTAATTTTATAAAATTGAACAATAGATTTTTTATAAAAAGTGAAATAAAATAAATTTTTTTATATTAATTTAATAATTATTTAAATTAAAATTAAATGAGAATAATTTGGTCTTTTAATTAATTTTAATTCATAAAATAGAATTAAATAAAATATTTTTAAAATATTTTAATTGAGATAATTTTTTATTAATTTATTATATGTGACAAGTGATTTTTTGCTAATAGTGATAAGATAAATAATTTTTTGTAAATTGACAATAAGACATGTAATTTTTACTAAAAAATTTTTAAAAAAAAAAAATCCATCTAACACACTGTTCTCATCGAGTGTGAGTGTAGAGATCATCAAGTAGGTTAATTAAACAAATTAATTACAAATCAGACCGATATTTTTAGAATTTACAATTTGCCCTATTCTACCAACTAATTGTGCTCATCTCTCACTATATTTGCTACTTAATTAGCCAGCCAATAATCTCAGGCTTAGCCAGCGCAACGATGATCAATCTGTTTGAGGGATTTATTTATTAATGAAGACGATGGTGACAAACCACCACGCATTGTTGTGATTGACTTAAACCGGTCGCTCAAATATATATATATATATATATATATATATATATATAATATGAAATAAGTCCAAAAATAGTAAATTATACCAACGTATATAGTTGTACCGAATCTGATGTGGTCATCATTATCGAACATGGCTGCCATCACCAACTCGCCCTTTATTTTTCTTCATATTCCTCCTGAACTGGAATCCGACGACCACACCCACTCAATATATAATCCTCCACATATCCAGACAAAGAATACTTGCACGTTTCACTCAGGCCACACAACAAACACATTGGCTCGCTGGCGCCACCAACACCCATGCCATCCCCCTCCCCCGCCATCGCGGCGCTGGCCGCCATCATCGTGGCCGCTGCACTCCTCTGCCCGCAAGCAGAGGCCTACCGCGGAGCGCACGGAAGCTTCGCCAGCCAGTTCCTGGTACCCCACGATGCCGCGCGCGCCGCCGTCGGGCTGCCCCCGCTGGTCTGGGACAGCGGGTTGGCGGCCTACGCGGCGCGGTACGCGGCCCGCAGGAGGCGGGACTGCGCGCTGGTGCATTCCGGCGGGCCGTACGGGGAGAACATATTCTGGGGCAGCGGCAGCGGGTGGACGCCGGCACAGGCGGTGGCCGCGTGGGTGGGGGAGCGGCGGTGGTACCGGCACGCCGACAACTCGTGCGCGGCGGGGGAGGAATGCGGGCACTACACGCAGATCATCTGGGCGGGGACGCGGCGGCTCGGGTGCGCGGCGGTGAGCTGCAGCGGCGGCAGAGGGGTGTTCATCACCTGCAACTACGATCCTCCGGGGAACTACATTGGGGAGAAGCCTTACTGATGATAAAAAAGTTAATTTTTTTTTTACATTTTTAATGTTTTTAATGTTGAATGATATGGATGTTTGCAAGGTGTAACATGTCAAAGAAAATGGGTTGATTTATTTATTGTTGTAATTTCGAAAGAAAATTGATGGAATTGAAATGAATGATTTTATTTTCTTTTGGTAAAGAATCGAAATTGAAATGAATGATTTCATGGAATGTGACTGCATGTGCATGGCGCTGTCACAGGCCATGTGTGAACTGATTTCATTGCAGTTATTGAATAATTATCATAAATTCAATATACAAATACTTAAAATCACTGTAAATTATATAGATCTGCTATTCAATCGCATTTAATTTTTTTGATGAAGCAAATCACAGACAGCGATTGTAATCGAATTTCTGTGTGTTTAACGTCCTGATTACATCCGCGATTGGCTCCGTCGGAAGACCAATCATGGAAAACAATGATTTGTCAGTGCTGTAAAGTAGACCTTCACCTTAAACCCCAATAAATCAGAAGAAGAACAATGATTCGAAGGGAGATTCCTCTGTGCATGTTGTCTGTGTCCCAAGCTGATCATGATAGGTACACATGGATTGCCTTGTTATTGCACTAGATTATGCTTGCCTTGCTTTTGTTTATTAATTTATCTACTTCGAAATTCAGATATTTTTAACATTTGATTAACAGCAACTGCAAAATCCTTAAGCGCTAATGATTTCTGCTACAATCTAAGACGAGTCTGCAGTTTTCATTAAATTTTCTACACTCGAATTTTGGATTTGTCTCATAAATATATGAATATAATCACTAAGTTGAACAAGCAAACAGTAGTTATTAAAGAGTACGAGCAGGGTTTACTTTAGTGATTCCTATTGACAATCACTAATTAAATGGTTAATTAAGGATTAAGTAATTAATAGCATAAGGGGCATATTTGTGCAAAAACCCCTTACAATTAGCAAAAACAATAATCATGACCAGT
This sequence comes from Trichopus zeylanicus subsp. travancoricus, assembly GCA_005019695.1. Classification (NCBI taxonomy): domain Eukaryota; kingdom Viridiplantae; phylum Streptophyta; class Magnoliopsida; order Dioscoreales; family Dioscoreaceae; genus Trichopus; species Trichopus zeylanicus. Next base: position 326,078 of record RXID01011022.1, read on the forward strand.
CCCCCGCTGCTTCTTGTCACCATGCACGTCGACGCCATTGCTCCTCTCTCAGCCGTCTTCCTCCGCCGACGCGACAAACCTTGAAACAGGCAAAGCCAAGAAGCTTGGCTTCTCATCGCCGGCCATGATCACGGCCACGCGCTCTTCAAACCGCCGGGGGACTTTCGCCTGCACTGCCCCCGCCGCTGCTCTCAGGGTCCCTGCCGGCGTCATTTTGGCCGAACTGGTTCCGGTAGCAGCAGGCGAGGAGAATGAACGCGAGGATGATGAGTCCCAACGTGGCGGTCAGGCCGCCGAACAGGTACGGCATCGGCGAGCTCCACGCCCATCGCGGCGCCGCAGCCGCATGAAAGGGAGCTGTTCCCCTCATTTGTGTTTCTTGCTTGGAATAACGAAAGTCGAATGAGTTTGTGGAATATGAAGACTTCATATATAAGTTCTTACGTTCATCAAATAAATATCTCGCTTGTCTCTTTTGTTCAATTTTAAGAAATTTTATATTTATTTTTCTATTTTCTATATTATACTTTGGGTATACACCTACACTGCTTAGTGGTTATCTTTATCTCGGTTAAGTGAGAGATTATGAATTAATTTATATATATATATATATAATTCTAGACCTTTGGTTACAAGGAAGAGCTTTCTCTTTTGAGGTTCGATATCAGTGGACAAATGAGAACGACGCCCACTTAACAAATGGCTAACACAAATTAAATCGAGATTAACATGTAGAAGTAACGTCGGATTTGCTCCATGCTCTTCTAGTGGGAATCTTCGCTTGGTGCTGTCACCAAGTGTGGAATGAAGCATTATAATTATCAATTTTGGTGAACAATGTTGCATGGAAATTTAAGAGTGTAGAGGTGAATTAATAATGAGTGGGATATTAAATTATTTAAAAAATATAATATAGTGAAAAAAAAATATTTAAAAAATTAAAATTTTTTGAATAATTTAATATAATATAAGTATATTTGTAATTTTTTTTAGCGATCTCACAAGACAGACGAGTTTGATTGATTAATCCGAAGCATGCTCATGGAGAGAGGGCGAGTGAGTAGGGTCGCTCTCTCTCTCCTTCACAATCGAATACACTTGATAATATATAACGCATAATCTCTTGCCGAGTATAATTATTAAATTAGTATTTGAAATACAACACGTGTTGAATTGGTATTTTGCAATTGAATTTTAGTTGTCATAAATATGGACATTACAAAAGTTACTACAAATTCTTGTACTCTATTAGAAAGAAGAAGATGTTTACTAGATCTTATTTGAGCTAACTTGGCTCATTTCAAGTTTCAGCTAGATAATTAACTCTGTTTCTTAAATTTTACAAAAAAAATTCTCATTAAAAAATGATATAAACGCTCATTTTCTTAAAAAATTATACGAAAACTTTCAATTTTTAAAAAATTTATATTCTTAAATATTTTACAGAAATCACTTTTCTAAAAAATTTACAAAAAAGCCTTATTTTGGATTGTTTATTGAGATTTTTACCTATAATTTTTGAAAAAAATAATTGAATTATGTATAACCCTATATTTTTTTCATAATTACTACAACCCTACATCTAATTTTCAATGAACTTTTTAGATCTCTGGGTTAAAAAGCTACTTGTTATATAAAATATACCCAATATATTTCTTAACAACTATAATCAGAAGGTCAAAATATCCATATTATAGTCGTTGAAATTTTTTTATAAATACAATAAAATCATGGGAAGTAATGAGGGATTTTCTAATATTGTTTTTAAGAATAAGAATTTTTTTTTGTAAATTTTTAAGGAAGTACGACCTTTTTTATAATTTTCAAAGAGTAAGGACTTTTTTCATAAATGTTTAAGAGATAGAGGCTTTTTTCGCATTTTTTTAAAAATGAGAGTTTTTTAATTTTTTTTAAAAACTAGGGTTTTCTAAATTTTTTTTAAAAAAGAGTTTTTGCCAATTTTTTTAAAAATGAAGACTTTTATGCGACTTTTTGACAAAATGAGGGATTTTTTGTCCATATTTTATAAAACAAGGATTTTCTTTAAATTTTTTTAAATTGAGTTTCTGCAAATTTTTCTAAAAATAGGGTTTTCGGTAAATTTGATATCCTAAAAATATTTGACTAAAAGGCAAAAAAAGTCATTTTATAATATAAATAGACGAGTATTTGCAGGATTTTAGGTAACAAAATTTTAAGAATAAGTGATTATAGATAAATATTAAATTTATGAAGATTATTAATAAATAAAATATTTTTAGGGGTTATAAATAATAATTATTTTAATTTATTTTTTTACTTTTGAATTAAAAATAAACAATAATAATTTAACTTAAAAAATTTGTTTCTATATAATTAAATTATTATTATTATTTTATTTTTGGACAATAAAATTGGCCGGAACTCACATGCCCACTCCAACCAAATTATTCATTCCCCTTCACCCACTTCACTCAGCTAGCATCCACCATTTCGGAGTCCGGACTTTATATATCTATAAAAGCAAGTTCTGAACTCCTTTGCATAGAAAGTAGCTGCTTTGCTCTTCGATCTTCAGACCGAGGAGAGAGGGTTAGGGTTTGACGACGACCATGGCCGGAGCCGGCCTCCACCCCTATCACCAGCCTTGGGCGCCTCCTCCTCCTCCGCCGCCTCCCGCCCCCATCCCCGTCGAGAACCCCAATCGCCCCTCCGCCGACGAAGTATTCAATTAACTCCCCTTCTCCTCCGCCCTCGAAACCCTATTTGGTTGTTCTTATTCTTATCGATTTGCAGGTGAGGACGATCTTCATCTCCGGATTGCCGGAGGACGTGAAGGAGCGCGAGCTGCACAACCTGTTGCGGTGGTTACCGGGCTTCGAGGCGTCGCAGATCAACTACAAGGGCGAGCACCCCATGGGCTTTGCTCTTTTCTCTTCTCCGCAGCAGGCCATGGCAGCCAAGACCGCCCTCCAAGTCTTCTTCTTTCTCTGTCCATCTCTTTTTGTTGGAGATCTCGTTTAGATTTGCTTGGTTGGGCGGCGATCTGTTTGTAATAGAAGTGGTCTACTGCTTGCAGGATCTGGTTTTTGATGCGGAGACGAAGTCTGTGCTGCATACGGAGATGGCAAAGAAGAATCTCTTTGTCAAGAGAGGTAAGGCCCGTTTGATAATGTCCTCAAATTTTTTTGTACTGTCTGCAATGTGCTTTTGATGATTGTGCATTCTCTTTTTTGGTCACAAATTGTTCTGCTTTCACATGCATTATCTTGGTTCTAGTGATGGTAAGAAAAAACGGACCACCCCTGGATAGAAGAATGTATAGGGATTGTTGGTGTGATATTGAATGTTTTAGGAAGATAGTGGAGTTGAGGTGATAACTATCTTAGTCTCAGATGACTCTGTTTGCTATACTTTTTGTTAGTAATCTGGCTTGTTGCTGATCAGAGGAATTTTATTCAACTTGTCGGACCATTCTTAGTATGTATTGCCTTTGATCTCTTGGTAAGGGATTTGGATTAACTTGGAAACGTTTTTAAAAAGGAACTTCTTTGTGGACCAATTAGGGCTGGAAACTTGTCTTCTCTATGTTGGTTAGATCCAAGGTTTTGTGTTTGAATCCATTCTTCACGTTTTTCTATCTATCTATTTCTTGTGTTTTTAATCCACAAATAAAATGGAATGAAACATGATATTTTGAATTGAATTGTATTTTTGGCTTGATTCAAATATTCAGATGCCTTTTTATGTTATATTTCATTTATGGCATTTACGATGATGTAAGCTGCTTTCATCACTTGTAATTGCGTGTGATCTATTTCTGTTAATTTTGATGAGTTAGCAGGTGAGCAGATTTCATGTTGTAGATACTTTAATTCCCACTCATGTGTGGGAACCAGAAATATAATAAGGCTGTAGGCTCACTAAGTTGCATAATGTGATAGATTTGGCGATTGATAAATAATCCAATAAATTTCCCAGGACAATAGAAAGTGCTTTTGACATGAAACTAATGACATCAAAAATACAGAATCAGACTTCTAAGTTATGTAATTATTATTGTTATTATCACTATTGGTAGAAGTTAGGCAATTAAATTACATTCAGTGCATGAATAACAGGTTGCCAAGATACCAGAGGAAGAATTTTGGAAGCCCTTCCATATTTGTGTCAGGAAGGTTGACACATCAATTATGACTAAAGGCTCACTAAGTTGCATAATGTTCTCAATTTTTGCCTACAATGTGTGCTTGACCGTTGTGCTTTCTTTTTGTTTGGTTGTAACTTTTTCTTTTTTCACACACTTTGTGTGTTGGTTTTGTTGATGGCAATAACAAAGCAGTTCATCACCCTCAGTGTCATAATACAAGCATGTATAGAGTGTGTTAGTGTGGTGCAAGAATGCTTGGAATATTAGGAAGAAGGTGCAATTCAGCTGATTACGATGATGTTTATTTGTTATCTGGCTTGTTGCTGTTCACAGGAATTTTGTTTGACTTGTTGGATTATCGTTTAACATCTTTCCCTTTTGATCCTCTAGTTATGGAGTTCTGATTTGCTTGCTAATCTCGCCAAAAATCTAATTCAAGCCAATTTGAGTTTGACATGTGTCCTCTTTATGTTGGTTGGATCCAAGATCTTAGGTTTGAATCCATTTTCATGTTTTCAATCCAAAAAATGAAATAGAATGGAACATGATATTTTCACTCAAATTGCATTTTGGATAGTCTGGCTATGGTGGCAAACTGCACCAACAAAAATTTTTGTTAAGGCTTGCGACCATGTGCTGGGTACCACCACTGGCTCCCACATGGCCACACCCGTTTTAACATGGGTGGAAACACAGCATGGTGGGACCCTTGGGTGCTACATAGCATATGGTGGTGAGCCTTGGGAAAAAATTTCTTGGAGGGGGTTTGCCACCCAATCCTGATCGATATGTGTCATTTTTCTGACATCTGGATTTTCTTTTTATTGTATATTTCATATATGGCATGATTAAGGTGATGTAAACTGCTTGCATTGCTTGTAATATTTTTTCTGATCTATTTATGTTAATGTTGAAGAGTTATCAGGCAAGCACGTCTCATATTTATGTATACTACTTTTAACTCCCAAACATTTGCAGGAACCAAATAAATCCATGTATACATGTATATGAAAACTTATCTAGGATTGCCAAATGTTCTATGTTTGTCCAGGACCTCGGTTTGTAATTCATTATGTGATATAGATATTTATAATGCAAAATGTGAGGCCTTCTGCATTGTAAGTTCGGCTTTGTGCCCTTTCCTAATGGATAAAATATAATAAGGTTGTAGGCTCAGTAAGTTGCATAATGTGATAGATTTGGTGATTTATATATAATCAAATAAATTGCCCTGAAGAATAGAAAGTTATATTGGTGTGGAAATCAACAACATCAAAAGTACAGAATCAGATTTCTAGGCCATGCAATTAAGTTATATTCACTGCTTGAGTAATAGGTAGCCAAGGTACCGCAATGAAGAATTTGATAAGCCCTTCTCTAGTTGTGTCAAGATGGTTGACACATCAATTATCACTAAAGGCGAACTAAAGGAGTGTCAATCTACATACAGACTTACCGTAAGACAGACATAATGCTGGTGGCCATCAGTAAGCCATACAAATGAAATGTTTGTATTAGCACTGCAGAATGGAGACATTGCACCATCCAATTTAGACATTGTGGTTATTATTGAAATTTTTTAATGCTAAAAGCTGGGTTTTGTGATTTAACTTTGAGAATCCATCTCAGGCATTGGATGCATCATATGCTGGTAATTGACAGGTGACACTTTGGCTTATATTCGGGTATACTGTGTTACAGTAGAATGAGTAGACAGTCTATTAAAAGGACTAGAGATAAGCTATCTCACAGCATATTAAACTAGGAGAAATTAATTGTCTCAAAGAGTAACATGACTTGTTGTGTTACTTCAAACAAAAAGAAGCACAGGGATTTGTTTCTTCCTTTTTGTTGCTGACACGCAATTTTTACCTTTTTTAGTGAATTTAGGATTTGACTCATGCCATGTCCTCTTGTTCTTGTCATTCTTTTGGAAATACTTGTTTTCCTGCTGTGCAATAGTTGCAATTGGGCTAGAAGAATTTCTCCAACATGTGTGAGGTTTGCCGTAGTTGGGCTTTTTTCTAATATATGTCAAATATCAATGTGCTTCTCTGAATTTAAGCTCACTATATTATTACTTACCAAATTTATGTTGTTTAACCTTCACTTTGCATGCTTTTCTACTTTGTTCATGTCATTCTTTTGGAAATACTTGTTTTCCTGCTGTGCAAGAGTTGCAATTGGGCTAGAAGAATTTCTCCAACATGTGTGAGGTTTGCCGTAGTTGGGCTTTTTTCTAATATATGTCAAATATCAATGTGCTTCTCTGAATTTAAGCTCACTATATTATTACTTACCAAATTTATGTTGTTTAACCTTCACTTTGCATACTTTGGACTACATCTCTCATTCTTGATTACTTAAATATGCTGTTTTGTTTGATGCATGTTTTTTTTTTTTTGTTTTTCATTTTCAATCTGTAGGTGTGGTGCCTGATTCCAGCACATTCGACCCAAGTAAACGCATGCGAACTGGTGGAGACTACACACACACAGGCTACCCAAGCCCTTCCCCTTTTCATCCACCACCAGCACCTGTATGGGGAGCTCCTGGGTAAGAGTTATCATGGAGGTTATCAAAAACTTTTTTATTTGACAAGTGAGCTCCTGGGTAAGAGTTGTCATGGAGGTTATCAAAGCTTTTTTATATGACAAGTGTATGAAAAACTACTTCACTGATTATTACTATGGCTTATTCATGAAACCTTCACGCTATGAATGGTTTTGGTTGCATGTTGTGGACCTGAATGAAATTTTTATGTGGATTTGGGCTAGGTATATTGCTCCACCTGCTTCATATGATCCATATGCAGGCTACCCTGTACCACAAGTAGCACTTCCTCCCCCTGCTTCTGTACCTGCACCTGGTGGTTATGCTCCTGTCCAGGTAATAACCATGTTTAAGTTGCTTTCTATGTTGTCATTATCTTAATCACCATTCTCTCTCATTCCTAGTTAAAATGCTCCAGCACAATCTTTACTCAGATATGGGCATTAGCCTTTTTATTTTTGCTAATTTTCTGTGAGTATCATACTAGGTTTTCCTTGTTAGGAATGCCATGTTCTATATTGCTTTTATTGCTTGCCACTTAATATTTTTCAGGAATATTTGTGTTATCCAGCCTTTTGAGATAATTTAACCGAGCAGAAATTTGGAATTGGTAATCTTTTCCTGCTGCAGTTTTGTGGCTTAGACATCTCCTTGAGTGGTTGGGACTATTCAGTTTCACAGGAGAGCTATATACTGTATCAGACATAATGTTATTGGCTCACTTGGGCATATATCATTATATATGTTCTTTATGTTCAATATTCTACAAAATAGTTGTTGAAGGTCAGAATAAAATATTCTGGACATAAATATGAGAAATTCCAGCTGTGCATTTGCATATGGTTAAAAGGTAGGTTAGGGAAACCATTTGAATATGGTTAATAGTAGGAGTAGCAGCAGCAGCAGCAGCAGCAGTATTATTATTATTATTAGTAGTAGTAGTAGTAATTATTATTATTATTATTATCATTATTATTTTTCCAGATGAGGGGTTAAAACTTATTCCACCCCATGTCATTTAATGCTATTGCTTGGGGAGGAGTTCTAAATTTACTGTGAGTTTTAACCCCCTTTTGATTCAAACGCAGGTTAAATTTGTTCATTTTCATGTCAGGCTAAAATTAAGCTAAATTTTATTAGTCCCATACAAGCAAACTGTATACTGGTCGACCATCTCATGGGTTATAAATTTTGCTGGCTGTAGTCTATATAGCAAGCTGACAATTATGCAATTTCTTTTTTTTGGGAAAAGCCACCATTTTTTATTTCTTTTTCTTGTCTAGTCAGTGCACTTCAATTTTGTCCATCTTTGATTCCATTTGTGCCTGCAATTTTTAATGCTAATTTTTCTCTCTTGATTTGGGCTATTGCCTTTTTCGGTGCTCTATGTAGAATAACAAAGATAATTCTCCTTGCAATACTCTTTTCATTGGCAATCTTGGGGAGAATGTAAATGAGGAGGAACTGAGGGGTCTCTTTGGCATGTATGGTTCTTGCCCTTTTTGTTCTTTTCATTCTTCATTTATTTTGTTTGTAAAATAACTGTGAAACAATTTGGTCTTGTGATTTACAGACAGCCTGGTTACAAACAAATGAAGGTTTTGCGTCAGGAAAGAAATACTGTTTGCTTCATTGAATTTGAGGTAAGGTTATGAAGCTATGTTGCATTCTCTTGAGAATCTTGTGTTCTTCTGCAGCCATAAGGTGCTTTACTGATGACGTAACTGATGCTTTTGTTGATTCAGGATGTGAACACTGCATCTGCAGTTCATCAGAATCTGCAGGGAGCTGTGCTTTCTAGTTCTGGCCGTGGTGGCGTGCGAATACAATATCCTTTTTGTGGAATTTTTGGGCTTTTGGTTGTAGGCAGGCATATTGTGATAGTTAATAGTTAACATACTTCTAGTGGTAGAACCCAATAACTAAATATTCTTGCTTCATTACCATCTGGCTTATTAATCATGTTTGCATCTTTAAATTGAACTGAACCCGACCATTTGATTGCTTAATATTGAAGGAAGCATTTGGTTTGTGGTTGAACTCAGATTCAACAGACTAAGCAAAAGATGGGATTAACCTACTTAATTTGGCTTAGCGTCGGTTAGCCAGTCTAAACTTGAAGAGCAAAGCCAAGCTGAGTCAACCGCATGTCTGGCTTAGTTTGTCTAATTTAAGTTTAATCACAAACTAAATGTTCCTCAAGGAATGCATACATATCAATGTGAGAAGAGACATTTGAGCATCCATTTCCAGAAAATAAGTGGGAGCAATTTGCCTGTTTTTGAAATTTTGGAGAAGGAACTTTTGCTTCCTATTCAAAATTTGTGGAAAATAAAACTAGTGGAGCAATGCCATTTTGTATGGTTGTTTCCTCTTTTATCATAACAGCCCTGAAATACTCCTTTTTCATGGAACTGTAAAACATGCACATTGATACCTTGATGGCATTTATTTCTCTTAGTTACTGCTTTTGGCCAGATTGAGGAATTGGTGTCAACAGGTTGTTCTCCTAAAAATCAATAATTTATTCTCTGTTGCTTGTCTCTTTAACTTCTCCTACATTTTCAAAGAATCCCTTTGGGCGAAGGAAGGATTCTGGAAATGGTGTTGCACCTGAGGCTAATGGAACCCCAACTACTTACCAGCAGTAGCTAGCTGGAAGGGATGTATTTTGCTCTCTATGCTTCTCCATCATGAAGATTTTTGAATAGCAATGGATCCAATGATGGGCATCATGCTGTTGCATTCCGCATCATAAGTTGTCATCAGCATTCTTGCTTGTATGAATGCACCTGATCATGAGTGCCATTGCCATCTTCCATGAGGAGAGTTACTCTTGTAGTGAATTGTGCATTGGCATTATCATTTGGGCTAGTAGTGGTTTGTATATGTAGCTGAATGAGGCAGTGGATTGGGTACACCAACTGCATATTCAAGGTTGGCCGTGTTTGCATTGGCATTAAGAGATAGTCCTTACTAAACTTGTTTTATTAAGTGGTGTTTTATTTCTGGATATCTATTTCTCAAACTCATGACATTTCATATCGAAGAGAGTTGAGCATGATCATCAGCAACATATTGGCCAACTCATCCATCCATCCATCCATCCATCCATCCATCCATCCATCCATCCATACATATATGACTTCAGTATGAGACTGATCAGTATGTTTTGCCTGTAGGCTTGAACTCAGAAACTGGAAAGTTGGTGATATTTGTGGTCGTGCAGGTTTTGTTGGCTGCCCAGAGGTTAGTGTTTAGGAGTACAGATTTTTTTGCCGTTGTATGTTGGTACTATGGGCAAGTTGCCACGTTTTCTGGTGATAATGCCCAAGAGAGATGCTGAAGGAGCTGCAACCATAGTTCATTTTTCTCTTATGAGTGGATGCTTGCACAAGATTTACTAATGGATTGAAGTTGCTTGATTTCAGTTTTTTGGATCGGATTTACTCGCTAGTTTGCTCATGTCTGTGACAGACTTGCAATGCATTTTCTATATAAAATGGTGTCGCCCCAAAGGCCAAAATTTGCTTTTGCTATTTTTGCTTGGTGAATCCTGTGATTCTTGGACTCGGGTTGCTGTGCTCAGACTTTACATGTGTTTCGTGGTATTCAGGGATTTCAAAAGCACCATTAATTTAGTATCGAAGTTATTTCTTTACATGTGTTTCGTGGTATTCAGGGATTTCAAAAGCACCATTAATTTAGTATCGAAGTTATTTCTTGTAGGGAAAATATGGAGATTTTGGATTCGAAATATATGAATCAGTCACAAAAGTTCACCTTTCAAGTTTGGCCAAATGCTCTGTATTGGATAGGTCTAGTTTGATCAGATATTTTAGTTGATCTCGGTCCCCAACTATGCTCAGCTCTTAACCTTGTTGGTTTGTTAGGGTGGACACTGAATAAGTTTAATCGTTTAATTTTCATTTCAATCTGAGTTACAAAAAAGTTATACTAGTTGGTCCTCCGGCTTCCTTTTTTCATTAAAAAAAACTTATTTATATTTGTTAATAAACTTTAATGTTTTAGTAAACTAAGCCGTTGTGTTTGTTGCGCGTATTTCAACTTCTGCTTGTGAAGCCTGGTCCTAATGATGATGAAACTTACCTGAGTAGTGCAGGAGGGGTCCTTTTGCATGAAGTTGGATGCTGTGAGCCTTTTTTTCACATATCACACAGATTACTTTTGGTCGTGTTTGTGATATCGTTTGGTTTGAAATTAAAATTAGCAAATTATTTTTATAAATTAATATTTTTTTATCAAAATTAATTTTACAAAAATTATTTATTTTTTATAATAACTTAATTTAATAATAATGTAAAAATAAGTAATATTAATTTTATGAGACAATTTTCTTTCTGAAATAAATTGATTTTGATTTTAATTTCAATTCAAATAATGGCTCAGCTGACTACTATGTGCATCCATTGCTTCTCAACACTTATCACTTTTGACAGTGAGAAAGACTGAACACTTTTGACAATGAGAGAGACTGAACGAGTAATCATTCACTCTCTCAACATTTTAGTGTCTAAAATACTTAAAGATAATATTGAGGAAGTCATTTTTTATCCACGGAGGTATGTTTTTTTTCAATAGATGCCACATTGTGAAGCCTTTCTCACAATCCAATAACTTGGCTTCTTCCATTGAATTTAGAGATTTTTATGTACAAGCTTTGTTAGGTATGCATTTTTTACAAGTAATTTTTAGCTATTTCGTATTTATTTACAACTTCTTTTTTAATGTTATAACTTACAACCTCTAATTGACATTTAATCAAATTTTAAGTAAAAAATTTTCCTTCTACTCTTAAGTTAATTTTCACATAAGTTCTCGATTTTTAAAAAATTATAAATAACTTTCATTTTAAAAAATTATTTAAAAAAAATCCTATTTTATTAATATTTTATTCAAAAAATTATTTTATCAGAAATTTGCATAAAACGCAATATTTTAATTAAAATTGAAACAAAGCCCAAAATTTTATCAAAATTACAAGAAACCAATGAATTTTCAAAATTTGTAGAAAACCATAAATTTAAAAATTCCCTGTTTTCCTAAAAATTTACAAAAAAATCCTCATTTTCGCAAAACTTGCAAAAAAAGACCTTCATTTTTTAAAAAGAATTGTAGAAAATTCCTCTTTTCTTAAAATTTTACATAGCCCTCCCTTTTATGATAGCACTCAGCACATGAATCCTGAAATTGAGCATACTCATTTCCAGCAGCTGGCTGTTCCATCCGAGGATGCCCATGCTTCCAACGAGGATCTAAAAACCGGGGATCCGATGCAGAAGACGGACCCCATGGCATACTGTGAATTGCCCAAACTACCTGGGAAACCAGCCTTTTCCTGAACCACAGCACCAGGGAGAAGCCAAACCTTGTTCTCTACATAAGGTGGCGATTGCTGCTCATACTGGTGAATCTTGTACCCTGGTGAATCCCTTGCGTACTCCTCCACAATCCTATCACCAATCTCTGCCAACGCACCATGGTAACGGGCCGATGAAGGGGAGGACGGAGTATGTGTCCCCGGGGAATAGTATGCAGGGCTCCAAGAGCCATCAATGTCACCATACCTCTGCCCAGCATGGGGGATATTAATGTTAAGATGTTGCAAATGACTATGGAGAGCAGCATCAATGCCCCCAGGTCCAAAAAGTTTCTCTGCCACATCAGGCAACGCCGGAGGCTTAGAATCACTCCTGCAGCATCAATCTCAGAGTTCTGTTGAGAAAACAAGAAGATCCTGAGCCTGGTGTACCCATCTCCGGATGCACCGAGCTTATCATACTCCTCCATCATGTTCATTACATCATCATCATTGACAACCGAAACCAACGCATCAAGGTCCTCGTCCGGCTGCTGGTACTTGATGGTCGACACGCCGTCAAAGAGCTCCCGCATCCGGGCCATGAACTCCTCATACGACACATCTCGGGGGACACTAACTTTGCGCGTCTCGCCACCGACATAACGGAGCCGGCCATCCAATGGGCGGGGAAGGATGCTCCCGCCGAAGCTGCACAGGAACTTGACGCGAAGGGGGTTCGTCGGCAGCGGCAGCAGGAGGAGAATCGGCGGACGCTTCCATCTCGACGGAGGAGCAGTCGGAGGGGCTATCGAATCGGCGGCGGTCGAAGTCCTGGTTGCACATCGGCGGCCAGATCAATCAAAGGCCATGCCGTAGCGGCATCACCCGATCAAAATCTATCCCCAACTCCACCGTCAAAATGCAAGATGCCTTCTTTCCAAAATCAAAACCGAATCCGAGTCGGAGTCGGATTCGAATCAGAGTCGGATAGAAAACCGAATCCGACTCGGATTAGAATTTAGATTAAAACCGAATTTTAGCCCTATATATATATATATACATATGCACAGTTTCGTTTCAGACACAATAATAGATGGAAGAAGTTCAAATGATAGAGAGCATGGAGATCGATCCTGCGTCGTCGTCTTCGTCAATGACGTTGGAACAGATGATCGTGGAGATGGGAATAGACGAAGCAACACTGCACGAGATTCAAACCACCGATATCTCTCTCTTGGGCAGTTTGATCCTGACCAATGCCGCCGAGACCATCTTCATCTGGCAAAACCAAGAAGAGCAAGAACAACGCGCCCGTGCAGCCCTGCAGCGGCAGCAAAAGAAGCAGCAACGAAGGTCGAGGGTGCCGAGGTTGCCACAACACCGACAGCACAAGCCCCAGCAAACGGTGCCTCTGCCGCTGGCTCCTGAGGGACCGCCAGAGTGGTTGGTGCAGGCCGTGGAAAGCAGGGGCGGAACGGCGCTGGAGTACCTGTTCGGGAAGGTGCTGACGAAGGCGGACACGGATCGGCAGCAGAACCGGCTGCTGATTACTACGACGGCAATAGAGCTGGTGATGGCGAGACTGACGGCAGCTGAGGCGCAGAAGGTGGGAACCGCAAATACACAGAATGGGAAACCTCCTGAGGGGATTGAGGTGAGGATGGTGGACTGTAACGACAAGGAGCACGAGATGATCTTCAAGTTTTACCCTAGCAATGGTTCGCATCGCATCATCGGGCAGTGGTACAACTTGGTGGAGCTCCACAGCTTGGAAGCTTGGAGGCATCTGGTTGACATCTGGGCCTTCAGGATCAGGGATCAAGAAGATGATGAAGCACAAGCAAGAGGGACTCTTTGGTTCGCAGTAGACTACCACGGCCAAGGCTCATCGAGATTCGTTTTGGCAACGGGCGAAAATCAAAATTAATAAATTGCTTTTGTAAATAAGTATTATTTTATTAAAATTAATTTTACAATCATTTAAAATTTTAAAAAAAATTCAAAAAATATTGACGCTGAATCAAATTCATAATCAACTATCCTTATTCGATCGTTAAAGTGGATTAGTTCTTCAACTGTTTACTTTTTTGGATTGAGAAAGACGCGGATTACCTCGTCGTCGCGGGAGATCTGAAGCTGGAGAAATCGCCTTGCTCTCTCCGAACTCCCAGGCGATTCGAGGGAGAATATCGGGATTATGCGGGCATCGCCCATTGCTCGCGCGACACACAGCGGGCTGTTGCGCCTGGCTTAGCCTGCCAGCTCCAGTGCCACGCGGCGCCTTCCCCTGAACCGATCCGATCACCTGTATTCGCTGTTCGCCCCCAAACAGCATCAGAGCAGTAAACGTAATTTTCAATCTCGAGGCAGTTTTGACGGCTACGATATAGCACTGGCAATTTACTGTTGGCAGCAACAGTCGCTCTGAATGAGGAAGTGTATTAGGGAGAGAATCAATCACGAGGCGTTTTGGACGGTCGTGATAGGAACGAATTGGTTTTGGTGTTTGGGATGAACACGGAATCCATTTTTATCTGCCGGTATCACCAACCAGAAGGCTGCTAGAGCCGCATTGATGCGTTCATAAGGCGAGCAATTATTCCTAAGCAGTTTTTGCATATTAAACCCTATCAAAAAAATTATATTTATAAAAACTCGCTACTTTTAATTCTCTTGTCATTAATGTAGTACAGGCGGATGACGCCGCTGACCAAATGCAAGCTCCGGCTGCTGAAGTTGGAACGGATCAAGGACTATCTTCTCGTGGAGGAGGAGTTCGTGGCCAGCCAGGAGCGCCTCAAGCCCCACGAGGACAAGAACGAGGAGGGCCGCTCCAAGGTCGACGATCTCCGGGGCTCGCCGATGATCGTCGGGAATCTCTAGGAGCTCATCGATGAGAACCACGCCATTGTGTCGAGCTCGGTTGGGCCGGAGTACTATGTCAGTGTTCTCTCGTTTGTTGATAAGGACCAGCTGGAGCCCGGCTGTGCGATTCTGATGCGCAACAAGGTGATCTTTTTGCAAATCTTTGAGACTTCTTCTCTGATTTTTTTTTTTTTTTTTTACTTGTTTGTTGGATCTGAAGAGAAACGTGGGTTCAAGGAGGGCTTCAATCTTTTATTCATAAAAAAGTTGGACGCTTTTGGAATTATAGATTAGTGCCAGGCTAGTCTTTGACCTGTGAAGAAAATAGAATTCTATACTTTGTATAAGGATGAAGTGAATGGAAAAAAATTTTCTTGAACTTTCTTCAGTGGGTGATTAGATGCATGTAGTGAGAGATGTACAATTCGTTTGGTTTCTCTTAGACCAATATGAAGAAGGCTTATGGTGAGCTTGGGCTGAATTATAATCAGTTTGCTTTCAACAAGTCGCTTTGATAGAAGGGGAGTCTCATACATCTGTCTGGTCTGTCTTGGAATTCCTTTCTGCTTTAGTAGCTTCATGTGTTTAACCATGCACCTACATTCTTAATTCATGATGTTGATTCAAAGGACAAAAGTTTTTGAATTTGGATTACAGATTCACAGCTGATCCTTTTGACCTCCGTTGTTTCCATGTAAACTTCTATGGCAGTGATCTCCAATTTGTGCCTTCTAACTGAAACATAAATACTTTTATACATATATACCCAATTTGTGCCTTCTCTGTAGTCGCATATCTTAGTGTTGATCTGAATTGCCAAAATTATGTATTTGATTCACAGCTGATTAATTTAACCTTTATTGGGAGACAGAATCATTGCTTTCGCGCAACCTATTGTAGTGATCTTGCAATCTCGGTGATTAACTCAAAGAAAATGGGTAGCCGTTCCTGTAAATCTTATTGGTTGCAATAATTCAGTTCTGATTTTGTAATTGCTTGTATCCCTAAAAAGCCTTAAATTACATAGTTGAATGGCTGAAGGTTTTATTTGAAAACCTAAACAAGAAACTATCCTCAGTATTTAGGATAGATTGGCCTGGGAATTACTTCTAGTTAACATAAAATAAATCTGTAGGCATTTTTTATGTATCTGGATCGAGAATCCATTGGAAATATTGCTTGTCGGAATTTTGTTTCCTTTATAGAATTTCATTGTGAATACAAGTCCTAGATTTTCATTAATTACTTGGTAGTGACTATGTATGATGTTCAGAAAATTCTTGCCAGACTATTCTACATACTGGAGCCCAATTTCTTAAGTGAATTAACAATGCTTTTTTTATAACTTCTAACTATGATATTGTGATAACTAGTTTTCTTCACAATATTATTGTAGCATTATAAATTGAAGACTTGTGGAACTCTTCAAGTACTAGTATTTAGTTGGTAGTACTAATCAATTGTTCCTCTAAGACATGTCTCATGTTTCTAATAATTCTCATTGCAATTTATTTGATATTTTTTTGCACATAAAATACTGCTTTCGATCTCTTAAGCTTTTTAAATCTTATGACAAGGTTCTGCTTTTTGATTCTTCAAGCACAATTTTTTTAATTTTATCAGGTCCTGTCTGTAGTTCGCCTTTTGCAAGATGAAGTTGACCCCATGGTCTCAGTTATGAAGGTTGAAAAAGCTCCTCTGGAAACTTATGCTGATATTGGTGGCTTAGATGCTCAAATTCAAGAAATCAAAGAAGCAGTTGAACTTCCACTAACTCATCCTGAGCTGTATGTATTAAGCCTCCAAAGGGAGTTATTCCATATGGGGAACCTGGCACTGGGAAAACTTTGCTTGCAAAGGTTGCTTCTCCCAAAATTTATTTTATTTTTTAACGGTCAGTTATCTTGTTTGTCTTCCCATGGATGTTTAGTGTGCCCATAGATAGTTTATAAGCCCGTTATCATCAATTCTGTTTTGAGGTTTGTGGATTAGCTGCTGTGTGATTCTCTCTTATAGGTTTTGCATGTGTTGTTTATAATCAATAGTTCTTATTTTGATTCCCAATCAAGAGTTTCATGAAATAGGATACCTGGGAATATAATATGCTACCAGCATTATATATATGATCCTATTATGATATGAATTCACCAGGTTGTGAAATGTTTTGATTCTTATGCAATGGCAGATTAATTTACTGATCTTGTATGCTACTGTAACATATTGAATTAGATTCTATCAGATATGTATCTGTCTCAAATTCTTGAATTTTTATCCCAGAAAACATTTAAGATGATATTCGAGTTTTTATTAAGGTGAGCTTTGTAGTGCTGCTGTTATCTGTTTATTCCTGGTCTGCATAACAATGAACATTTCACATTATTTTCTCATTGGATTGCTTTGCTAAATTGCAAAAATAATGCTTAATTTTTGAATTTTCTTCATAAGTTTAAATGGTTTTGTACTTATATCACCCTTGCTAATTGTTTAGGAAGTAGGCAGTAACCTTTTGAATATTTCTAGGCCACAACATTTTTTGCTATCCTTACCAGAAAACATTTATGGTTATACAGTCCATTGCTTTCAGTTACTGTATCTCTTTTGTTGACTACTGTCTAAATTGTACTTCTTGGTCTCATTTCTCCCAGGCAGTGGCTAACTCAACATCAGCAACTTTCTTACGAGTTGTTGGAAGTGAATTGATTCAAAAGTATCTAGGAGATGGGCCTAAACTAGTTAGGGAACTTTTTAGAGTTGCTGATGATCTTTCTCCCTCTATAGTCTTCATTGATGAGATAGATGCAGTGGGTACCAAAAGGCACAACTTAAAACCATTGGCACAAGGAGTAGAGAGTTTTGTCTGCAACTATCTGTTATTACTTGTGGCATGACTTGTCAATTTTTCTTATAGGTATGATGCCCATTCAGGAGGGGAGAGAGAAATTCAAAGAACTATGTTTGAGTAGTTGAACCAGTTGGATGGTTTTGACTTGAGAGGTGATGTCAAGGTCATTCTTGCAACAAACAAAATTGAAAGTCTTGACCCTGCCTTGCTCCGGCCTGATCGAATCGAACGGAGATTGAGTTTCCTCTTCCGGATATAAAGACAAGGAGATGAATTTTTCAGGTATAACAAATCCTGATTCATTCTATTTTTTGTATTGATAATGTCTTAATCATTGTCATTTACTTTTGCATAAGGGCTTATTGTTCTAGTACTTGAATTACAAAGCTCTTTTTCCACTATGCAGATCCATACATCCAGGATGACATGGCTGATGATGTCAATTTAGAAGAAATTGTTGTGACCAGAGATGAGTTTTCTGGTGCTGATATCAAGGCAATTTGTACTGAAGCTGGTTTGCTTGCTTTGAGGGAGCATAGAATGAAGGTAAGCTAGGCCATAACTTTTTAAAAACAAAATTTTCTGACAATTGTTTGGGGTGGTGCTTGTTCATGATTGACATAAATTTTGACACACATTCTACGTGTGAAGAACAGCTAAAATTTTAAAAAGAACAGTTAACATGCACAACAAATGGTGTTTATTTCTAATTTTCAAAATTTATGGTCCGATTCCTAGAAGAGCTTAGTGGTACAAAATGCTTTTCCTAAATCAAACAAAACACCTAAATCTGATTCCCTATAGATTTAAAAAAATTGTCCATCATTTGGTCTTGGATAAAGTGGTATAATGTTCATTTGTGCGTGGTCAATAGTCAATATCTGGAACAGTTGATTGCATATACAGAAATTGAGATTTCATTAGAAAATATTTAAGCCATCTTCACATGTATTGGTGAGAAATATCGAGCCAGTGATTGTGGGAGTAATATTGATTAAAATTTGATCTGTTGAGTTGTCAAAATGAAGGCAGACCCTGGAGTTGTACAAGTTAAAGAGGACTCCCTTATTGGCTTGATTATCTTGAACTTGCAGAAACAATGCCAGTCAGCTATTCATATTTCTTCCCAGAACTACTCAGTCCTGCTATGCATTAACATGCCAATCTTATCTAGACATTGCCAATCCTGTAATTTTTCTGCTAGCAACTCAAGTTTTTTCATTGTTGAAGGTGACTCATGCGGATTTCAAGAAGGCCAAGGAGGTGTCATGTTCAAGAAGAAAGAAGGGGTACCATAAGGACTCTACATGTGAATTTCCATGGATGCACGAGATGAGATAATATTTTGTATGAATTTTAAAGTGACTGTTACTAATTTCATACTTGTGTATATTCAAATGAATGGAGTTGCAAATTAAACCTCTCACGTTTCAATCTCGACACAGATGCCTTCTTTTATATCTTCATATTTCATGGAGTAAAATTAATTTCCGTCTTTTTTGAGACATCAGATACAGCAATGTACCCACAGCTGAATTTAATTGTGTAGCTACTGCAAATATCCTCAGTGGGACCTAAGCTTCGCCTCCAGAGTTGTTTGATATTTTGTTCTTAAAATCTTGTTCTGAATATGAATAGGCTATCAAGGCATTCTATTCTCTATGCTACAGCTACAACATTCCCAGGTGATTCATAGTTTCATAGTGTACATGTACGGTAGACATCCAGCTCTGCAATATACATGTGTAGTATACATCTAAGATTGGTGTTATACACTTCTCTCGTATATAAATGGTTCATAAATTTGAGCGTGATATAACGATTCTTCCACTTTTGAGGCTTGGGGACATTACTTTGGCGGGAAACGAGCGGCCAGGCTGGCCCCTCAACTGCACCTGCTCAGGCGACGGCGCAACCCCACGATCATCCAGCTAACATGCGCCAGCTCCTCCAGCTCCAGCAGCGCCTCGTCGCCGATCCCTGGCCTCCGTCCATCCTCGACCCCAACCTTGCCGCCGTCAAGCTTATATCCGCCTGCGCCGTACCCGCCAACCCCCGCCACGACGCCCTTGCTTTGATTTTATGTACTCTTTTAATCTTTTTGATTTGCTGAAATTTTGATTAAATTAAATAACAACAAAACTGGCCAAATTTTAATTTTGAAGCTATGGATAGAGATCCATGGAGAGCCTTGTAGAGGCTTCTTTGATGTACTTGCAAAGTATAGGCTGTTCCTATTTGTTGAGGGGCTTAATGTTGTTAGATATTTGCAAATAACTCTCGTTATATTGAGAAATTCCAAGGTCAATACGTCTGACTATTGTATAAAGAGAATAACATTAGTCATTTCAAAACCTTTTCCTTTTACTTCAGCTTTTAAATTTAAATCTAGACTATATTTTAACCATAGGAATTAATTCAACTAAATAATGGCATGATGATTGCAGTGTTTTTTTTTGGTAAATTTGTTGAAGTTTGTTAATCCGTATTTTATTTCCTACAAGATTGATCCTCCTCTTTTTCTGTTGAAGACCCTTGATTTTTGAATATTTATCCATAGAGCCGAATGCAACTCCCACAAACTATTCTAATATGTAATTCAATAATTTTGGGGGACTAGTTTGCAATATCAGATGCTAAATTCTAAAACCCCTTGCTTTCTCCTCTCCTTCTGTCCATAGGACCATAGCTTTCGTTGGCGCCGCCAAATGGATGACAATTTCGACTATTGCCGCCGCCCTTGTCGCCAGTAAGCTCCCCGCCCTCGCCTCTCCTCTTTAAAACCCTTAAATCCTTCACCTTAACTCCTCCATTGTCTCCAGCCACCATTTCGCGGCGGCGATCGAAGCGCATGGCGGCTGTGATCCGCGATCTCCAGGCCTCTCTCGATACCTCCGTCGAGAAATACACCTCCGAGCACCAGGGCAGGATTAAGGCCTAGCAGGTACTATCTTGAAAAGCTAAACTGTTTCTTAGCGTCTTCTTCAATTTGGTTATCAAAACCGAATCCGAGTCGGATAAGGATTACAACCGAATTTTAACCTTATATATATATATACATATGCACAGCTTTGTTACAGGCACAATAATAGATGGAAGAAGTTCAGATGGTAGAGAGCATGGAGATCGATCCTGCGTCATTGTCTTCGTCGAAGACGTTGGAACAGATGATTGTGGAGATGGAGATAGACGAAGCAACACTGCACGAGATTCAGACCACCGATATCTCTCTCTCGGGCAATTTGATCCTGACCAATGCCGCCGATACCATCCCCATCTGGTAAGACCAAGAAGAACAAGAACGACGCGCCCGTGCAGCCCTTCATCGGCAGCAGAAGAAGCAGTAACGAAGGTCGAGGGTGCCGAGGCCGCCACAACACCGACAGCATAAGCCCCAGCAAACGGCGCCTCTGCCGCCGGCTCCTGAGGGACCGCCAGAGTGGTTGGTGCAGGCCGTGGAAAGCAGGGGCAGAACGGCGCTGGAGTACTTGTTCGGGAAGGTGCTGACGAAGGCGAACACGGATCGGCAGCAGAACCGGCTGCTGATTACTATAACGACAATAGAGCTGGTGATGGCGAGACTGACGGCAGCAGAGGCGCAGAAGGTGGGAACCGCAAATACACAGAATGGGAACCCTCCTGAGGGGATTAAGGTGAGGATGGTGGATTGTAACGACAAGGAGCACGAGATGGTCTTCAAGTTTTACCCTAGCAATGGTTCGCACCGCATCATCGGGCAGTGGTACAACTTGGTGGAGCTCCACGGCTTGAAAGCTTGGAGGCATCTGGTTGACATCTGGGCCTTCAGAATCAGGGATCAAGAAGATAATGAAGCACAAAGAAGATGGACTCTTTGGTTTGCAATAGACTACCACGGCCAAGGCTCGCCAAGGTTCCTTTTAAAATTAATAAATTACTTTTATAAATAAGTATTATTTTATTAAAATTGATTTTATAATAATTTAAAATTTAAAAAAATTCAAAAAATATTGACGCTGAATCAAAACGAGCAAGTTCATAATGAACTATCACAAAATTCGGAAAACAAATTCTTATTGTATAATTAGGGTCTGGTAATTATTTTTATAATTATTGATAGTCAATAAAGGATAATACAAGATCAAGAAGACGATGAAGCACCTCTTTGGTTTGCAATAGACTACCGTGACCACCGCACATTAAGTTCAAAATTGACTAGCACGAAATTAACCAAAAGGGGAAAAAAGCAAATTCTTGTTGTGTAATTGTCTGATAGTCAATAAAAGAAACTCCTAATGTCGTTCTGTCTCTTATGGTTAATTTAGTCTTGGACAAGTCTGTTGAAACATTAGAAAATGATTAATTTATATCAAGTGTGTTTCCCCAATTTCGTCAATCCAATGTCGTCTAGCCCGGTTAGGATCCCTGACTTTCACCCACTCGACCCCGGTTGAAATCCGGGCAATGGAAATTGTTTTCTTTTGAAGAATATTTTCTACAAAATGCATCTGAATTATTCATAAAAAATATATAACTTCCAAGTTACATCAGCCCAAAAGAAACAGTAAATGATAACAAAGACGAGAAGAAACACATCAACATACAACAAAAGACTGTTTTATAACAATCTGTAACCCAAACAGCACATTCGATACAATGCAAATGCCAAATCCTCATCAAATTCCTAATAATTAGGGCTTTCATGTGATAAATTTTACAATAATCATCTCCAGGCTCCAGCAACGCTTGTGATCTACGCTAGGCCAAATAGAACAAGATGGCACAGAATAACAGGCTGAAAGTGCTAAATACTACACAATGAATCCAACTTTAGCCTTGCTATGATTAGCAGGTACAAATAACACAATCACACTCAAATGCCGAAAGCTGCATCAAATGATGTGCAGGTTTGCAGGACTCTGTAACAACTAACCTCTTTGAAAATCAGTCTCCATTTATCATCAAGGACTGGAAGGGCACCCTCCTGATCTCGACGAAAGTTGAGTAGTCCTGGCTCATGGACTGTTTCCATGGCTCACCATCCATTTGCATGTAGGCTTTCTTCCACTGGCTACCTCTGAATTCCAGCTTGATGGCAGCAGCCTGAAAAATACCACCAGAAAACATTTATGGTACCATACCTCTTCCTGATTAATTGTAAACCATTTGGGGAGCATAGATGTGACATGTAATCCAAATTTATATTGTAGATTAACTATCATGTCCGGGGTTTATATACATTGAGGGCCGTACTTTTATTTTCTCTAGCTTCATCTATGAGCTGAAAGGATCCCTTCTCAGATTTTGCAAACTTTGCATTCTCTCTCCAATTCTGGCATTTATGCAACTAGTTTTATCCCTGAAAAAGGCTAGCAAGCTATCTCATCATATATTATCCGTCATTCTACCTACTATGTCCGACAGTGGTTCTGCTTCATTTTTGAAGGTTTTATATGCATGAACAAAAAGTATCTATTATTTTGTTCTAATTATGATGTTCATCAACCTTTTTTAAAAAAATCATTGCACTGACAACTTCCCCAAAAATCTAATGTTGGAACAGGAAGACGTAGAAAAGGCACAAGACAAAGAAAATACCTGCGCAATGTGTTTGGCAGTAATTAGTTCAACCATAACAAATGAAGCATGCCACCCTTGCTTTAGGCCAAAAATTTCTAGCAGACCATCATCTTCATGTGGCTCAACAAAGCCTTTCTAGAGAAGCAAAAATAAGTGAAACCAAATAAAGTTACTAGTTTGACTTCCAGAAGTTTGTTAGAAGCATCAATAATAAAAGTATATCAGAAACAAGGAGAACCCAAATTTATGATAATTAAAAATTCAATAAATCTTGTTACAGGAAAATCCCTGTCAACACCAAATTCAACAGAATATAGGCTTCGTTTTTATGAATTACAGGTACAAAACACACATAACATTTATTAGTGTCTCTATATGGATATATAGGCAACAAGACAGAGACGAGCAAAGAATAATGCTTCATACCTTTTCCATATATTCAGGGGTTGGATGACCCCATGGATTTCTTCCACTTCCATAGTTGTGCAGATTTAAAGCAACTATTGACCTAACACTGCAATCCAAAAACATAATATCAGTGCCCTACAACAGGTATGGTTAACCAAATTATGTCAATGTCATGTTCTGCAAAGTTGGTCAAATTTTAGGAAATGAAATAGGAAAGTTACACCTCTGTTAAGAGAATTGTGTCCATGTCGTATGAAGGCTATGAATGAATGCTGCTCTTATGACTGAAAAAATGAATCAGCAAACAATATGGAGCTACAACTTACCCTGAAGGAACTTGTATTTGTTCCCAGTCTGAGCAATTAACCTTTTTTATATATAGCTGTAAAATGTTTTTGAGTCCCCTGCATGTAAGAGTTTCCATTTGAAACAATGTAACATTTAGATCCATTTGAAAGGAAAACTTATTTAAAAATAAGCATGACTACTATGGAAATAAATCAGGTTGATCTAACCTTAACCCAGGATTGCCTATGCAAGGTGTACAAAACCATCCTTGTGTGCAGCTATATCCAGAGTAAATCAACTAATGTAGGAAGGGAGACATTTGACAAAGTCAAATAGTTGAAAAACAAGGAGATAAGAATTACAAACATGAATCAAGAACAAACAAAAAATGGCTAGCATTGCAAGGCATAAATAAAGAATTTTTTGCATACCCACAAAAAGAGGATGGATAGCTCTTTGATCTATTATTCTTAGAATCATGACAAGAGAGAAAAAGAAACTGCACCTTATTTGTAATTGGACCTTGAGCAAGATATGGTTTTTCATTGCGCAAGTGATGGAAGCCATAAGCAACTTGAGCATCCATTCCTGCATTTTAAAAAGGTTTAAAATTAAGAACTTGATGAAGCATACATAAGATAGAAAATTGTACACAACAAATATAAGTGGTAGCAATCCACCTCTAGTTCTTTTTGTTTATCATCTGGCATTATACAGATCTATGAAGTGCTTGGAGGTTAAATTACTGAATTAGTCTTATTTTCAGTTTTCATTCATGCAGCAAAGTAAGGATTCCATATAAGCTGATTGTCATAGCGTTCATGGAATAATCAAGAAAAATGAAGAAAAGCAAACATGAAGAACAGACATAAAAAATGGCAGATGATAACTGCAAAAAATGATCCACAATACTCCAAGTAACAAAAAAAGTAAGCTGATTGTCATATCTCTCATGGCAATAATCAAGAAGAAAGAAGAAAAGCAACCAAGAGGCACAGACATGAAAATGGCAAGTGACAATTGCAAACACGATCCACAATACTTCTAAATAACAAAAACTACAAAGCCCCTCAAGGAACAAGAAACCAGGCATGAACGTCATGAACTTCAGGGTGTGGATCTATAATGGTAAATCCAAAAATAGGAAAGCTAACCTATTAGCATCAACCACCGCAAAACCTGAGAAAGATTTTTAAAGATATATTAATCTTTACTGCTATGGGTTCTACATACTCTCACAACTTTCCAAGCCTCCTTTATACCCACGGCAACAGAATTTTGCTTAGATCACAAATTCCATAGCGTTTTCTTTTATTTTCTTTTTTCTTTTTTTTTTTTTTTTTGCAATTTCTAACACGTAGGTAGTTCATGCTTCAATTTCCCAGGAAATCATTCTAGCATCAATCTGAAGCTGGCATTGGTTAATGTAATATTTTTAAGGTATATATGTTAGAAGGAATATTCATATAAGCCATGTCCATGTTTATCAACACTTGGTCACTCTCGAATTCATAATGCACCTTTTACTCTATCGTTAAGATGGCCATTCTTTGAATTCCTATACTTTGGTTATGAAAATTTCCTTCACCAAGGAGATACAAATATTATGACTTTGTATCTATCGTTAAGTACTTATGCTGTAGGTAAAGAGACATCACCGGAACCGCAATTTACATGCATCATCTTTATGTAAACTATAAGAAATTAAGTCACATTACTAATGAAAACTCAATACCCACAAACCATACCTATGCTGAAATAGTTATAGAAGACTCCTCCAAAGCAAGATAACTTTTGAAAGGCCTCATTGTCGATTCTCAAATCCTATATAAATTTTATAGCCATTCAACATGAGATGCCATATACAAGCATGAAACAAATAATAATGATGTTAGGAAACAAATTACACAAAAGTTTCTAAGAGTATCTAAAAAGAAAAATATCAACACAACTATAATAAAATTTGTTAAACTCAAACATTTAACTTAAAATGAACTTAATAAAAAATCACAGTTCTTGACTCCTAGTGCCTTCATGCCTCAAAATAAAGCTGCTAATGGTAAGCTTAATTGACTGCACATCACTTATTAGTTCCTGTGATTATTTTTACAGAGAAAAAACAGATTACTGGATAAAAATTAATGAGATAATATATTACTATACATAAATTCAATAAGGGGTGTAATAGCAAAATATGTAGCGGGTTCATGGTTTTCATAGAATGAAGTCTCTAGAAAATTCTAGAGATTTTTAAACTAGCCCCTTAAACTTATGTTATTTATAAATAATTTATGCCTGCAATTTAGCTACAACTCATATAACAAAAAATTTGAAACCACACACTATGGTTAGTGGTTGTCATCATAAAATATCTCTAGACAATTCTAGAAATCTAGAATTTTTACAAATACCCTCTTCAAATTTGGTTTATTTACAAAGAGACCACAGTTTAGAGTTTCAACATATTAGTCCTTGAACCATTCATAAAGGACTAGAAATGGATAATGATGCTAGTGATTAAGATAATTCATAAAGGAAATACAAGAACAGTAAATCGAGAACATGTCATTTTTACAACCTGGCTGAAATCAGATTTGTCCATATGCCTGAGTGAATGAGGCAGTTCTACTTGCTCTCCTGCAGGAGTGGAGACCACTACTTGCCAACTGCATTAGGATGAGATCGTATCAATAACAACCTAACATTTAACATCAGAATGAGAAGACAAGTAAAATAAATAACAACAACATCCTTTACTATCAGATGATAAGACAAAATGTAAAGTAAAATTCCCATTGCCTTCTTCTCTACATCACAGAAGACAGGACTAGTTCTAAAACCCACAGTGCCCATTTTCAGGTAAAAGCGTAAACCCATCACACCTAAAATTTGTATATCACATCCTTAATAACAAAAAACATGCCCATTGCCATCATAGCTTCCACTGCAAAAGCAAAAGTAGTGGCCGTTTTTTGAAACAATCTAAATGAGCACTTAGTGTATAACCAGCTCACTCCATTATAGCTTAGTGAAGAAACTCAAAAAGTTTCAAATACAGAAAGAACCATACATAATTTTAAAGAGAGAACATCTGAATAAGGAAGATTCTCACCTATCAAGACGGCAGATGGGACCAGTGGATGCCCTAAGAAGAGAACGTTTCACTGCTGATCGCCATGCAAAAGGAAATGAACCACCCTGAGAAAACAGCGTATGTGTCAATCAACAGAATCACAGTGCAATGGTATATCAAACTGAAATGATCTCAAAAGCAACTTCTTACCCAACCAAAACTCCTAGAAAGGTCATTGCCTGTTCCAAGTGGAATGATGCCCACCGGAGGAACTGGCTCCCTGTTCTGCACGTAGAGTTCTCCTAGACTTCCTAGTACCCACCCAACAGTACCATCACCCCCTGCAACCTACCAAATACAAACATGAAGTCATCAAATATGAGAATTCTAGCATCCTCAGAAACCACAAGCCTTCCGATGTTGCAGCCAATCAAAATGAATAAAGTGCAACTAAAAGAACACAGGGCGATGATGAGTTATATTTGTATCTACTTCTCAATGTAAGTATTGATTACACATAACAATAAACAACTTTTATAAGTAGCATAAATTCGAACATAAATAAAGTAAATTCCTTGTTCTCTAACTTGTAGTAAATAGAGGCTTAAGCTGCTTTTGCAACACTAGATAGAAACACACAACTGGAATGAAATGTTTTAAGGTTCATGTGAGTGTACCATGATCCTCAATTTTTCGCGCGTGACCCTTGCACAGTTGTCCCCAAGTCCAGCCAACTTCTCTAAGCATCCCAGACCATGCTGGACAAAATCAGAAGGCTTCACTTGTGAAAGATCAAAAACCTGCATCAGACATGAAGGAAAGCATTATGATCAATCATCATATTGCTCTTCCAATGTATATTCACAATAATCAGATTCAGTGAACTTCATCTGGTAGCTTTACATGAGACAAACTTGCTTGATGAGATTAGCAAATGGCACCAAACAAACAACATTGTACATCACACCTTACTCCAATATCCCCAGGCATTGCAATACCTTGCCATTAAGATCAATAGACAAGAAATAAATTGATAAGCCAAACAAACGTCTATCAAGCACCAATTCATTAGCACAAAGATTGCAACTTTCAACCAACAAGCAAAAAGCTGTGCCACACGATGCAACATCAACGCCTTCGATTTTTTACCCAATCCACCAACACCACTGCTTCAAAAACACTCCAACCTCAGAAATGCATAAAGAAATTCCCCCAAAAAAATTAAAAGAGAAGGAAAGAACAGAGAGCCAGAGAACCAAGCGACCTGCTCCTCGGACATGAGCTCCTGCAACCGGACCTTAAGCTCTGGCCCGTGCCGCCCACCACTCTTCGAGTTCACGAACACCACCATCGGCGCCTCCGGCGCCTCCTCCTCCAGCCCGCCGGCCTTCCCGGCCGCCGCCGCAGCGGCGCCAGGATCCTTGGTACGGACAGCACCCACGATCGCCATCCGGAGTCTCTTCGGGATGAGCACCTTGCGGCGGAGTTCCTCCTTGTCGATCCTCACCCCGGAGAGACCGCATCCCTTGAAGGAGTCCACGATCGACGACCTCGCTGCGATCCTCGTCTTCCCGCCGCCGCCGATCTCCTGCGACCCCTCGGCCATCTCTCTCCCTGTATCTCTGTCTCTCTCTCTCTAGTTGTTGGAGGAAGGAGAAAGAAAGGAAGCGAAAGATGGTGGTGGGGATTTGAAAATCTTTTTTACCAGAAAATTGTGGGATTTCTTCTTTGCATAACCGCCTTTTTATTTAATTAATTCATTTTTTTACCGCTATTAATTTGATTTTTCGAGCGTGAGCCGGCGGGCGTGGACTACAAGAAACGGGAAACGAGAAGTGAAGGGAAACGAATATCGTTCTCGTTTCCCGGACGTGTACCCTCATGCAAATACTTGCAAATACTTCATATTTGCTCTATGGTGGGGGTCCTATTTTAGTTTTTAGATTTTATCGTTATGCTTTAATCTCATGTTATGCAATTGGGCTTTTTTGATGATTGTATACATTTATTATCCATTTGAAATAAAAATAATTATTTTTTAGAATTTTTTTTATGTATGTTAGAAAATGATAATAACTAATTATTTAATATCTTCATGTTCAAGTTGTATATTTTTTTAAAAAAATATTATTTTGGTGATTATATCGACAAATATTTCAAAAATGCTGATGATTTCAAATCTTCAAATCAAAAATACAAGCAAATACATATTAAATATATTGAATAAAATTTCATTTATTTTCCACTTACAAATCATCAAGTTTCAATTTGTGAGGCTATTTATTTTCTAAATTCTAATTCGTCAAGCCAGATCACTCAAGGCAATCAGAATGTTGCCCTAATTTTAGTGGGTTTAAGGCAATATCACCATCAAAATGGACTTCTGCAAGGCTATGAATGAAATTTCCCGTTTTGTCAGGGGTACAAATGCAAAAAACCGGCGTGTATTGCCTACGGTGGATCCTCTGCTGCTCCTGTACATGCTGGACCGGTCTGTAAGATTACGTTTCCCCTTACGCGTTTCTGTTCTCCTTTGCATTCGCGTTTCTCAGCACGGCAGACGTTTCACGTGCGGTTAATTCACGTGCGGTTAAAGGAGTCCGGGAAGAGGAACGACAAGAGAGGACCGGAAGCTGAGCACAATTACGAGGATGCCACGAGGCCCCCGACAACGACCATGTCGGCAGGCGGAATCCGAATTTCTGTTAAAAAGGTCAAAAAAAAAAATTAAAATATTAAATCCGGACGCGCACAGGGAATGGTTCGGTTTGACTGTTTTCTATTAGATCCAACTTAGGCTGTCAAACGAGCGTGTTATGCAGCCCCTTTTTTTAAAAATATATAAATAAAAAAATTTATTAATGGATTATAATTTAGTTGATTAAATTTTTTGTTTTTTATTTAAGAGATATGAATTCAAATCTTAATTAAGAAAGATTTTTTTAAAAAAATTATAAATACTTAAAAATTTTGAAAAAATAAAATAAATTTCAAGGATCGGATTGTGCCGACTTACGTGTCTTGTTATGCCCGATCTAATAATGCCGCTGGTTTATAAACCGCAAGTAAAATATCAAACATAGACCAATATATAAATCGTATCATATACGATTCAAATATTGGAGATTTTAGACCGTATAAACTGATTCGCGGGCGAACGGCTCGTTTTGATATCTCTAATCCAATTTAATTGGCATGACAATCATTTTTTGTTGAATAATTATGTTTAAATGAAAATTTAAAGTATTTGCGGTCAAATTTACCGGAATTCACGTGCAAAATGTGCAGGCAGTTCGAGATTGGGCAAAAAAAAAAAAAAAAAAGAAATAGAATAATTGGATGAGATGGAAATATTTCCAGTAGTTAAAATATTCTCCAAACAAGATTTCCTGCAAAAGAATCTTGTTAGCCGAGATCCCTTTGTCATAATTTTTTTTCTTCGTTGACCTTCACAGTGGAAGACGACTTCTAGAGAATTGGCTCCAATTTTCGTGATTTTGGCAATACAATCCCTGAAATTTCAGAAATTCCAGGAAAGGCAAATTACATAAAAATCCCAAATTTGTGTGCAATTATTCCATGCCAGCCCGACTTCTCATTGGTCCATTGGAAGACCATGAGCGCATCATATGGAAGCTTCCATTGAATTCCATCTTTGATTCTACTCTATTTTTGGTTTTTTTTTTTCCAAGTAATTGACCTTAATGAAGATTTTTTTCCAAGTACGCAGTTGACTTCTCGCTTGAAAAAGTTGTTCTCATTGCTTGGCAAAAGATAATATTTGCACTTGTAAAATAAGTTTCTAAGAATGAAAAAAAAGAATGAAGCGCTAGAAAAATTTGAATTAGATATTGACCTCTTTGACCTTCTGTTTCTCGTTTGTCTACCCATACAGCCTACCATTACCATGGAAAAAAAGAATTAGGTAGCACAACGGCAGATCTAACAGGCCGGATGGGTGGGGGGTAAACCCAAGGATCAACTTGATTCGCTCGTTGTCATAAATATTTACATATAAACCCCCCTTAAAGGCCATAATAATATTTATTTTACACGGATAATGTCATTACAGTAGAAAATGACCAAGATGAGATACACATCATCAAGTCAAGTATACTTGCAATGGAAACCTGTTCTACTTCTCCTCGAATGGGACAGAAATTTATGCCACTTTTCAAGATCAAATGGTAAAGAAAGCATCATTGCTTGCCCTCTGAACGATGCAAAGGATAAACATGTCAGATCTTGCTTGGATCAAGACGACGAGCAATATGAATATGATCAGCACGTGATCGTCATACCACTAATCCTGAAATAGGTCGAAACACTAATAATCATCGATATCTAACTCACAATACGAAAACCGACTGAGTAACAATCGCTTCCCATTCGATGGCAACACAATATATGGAATTGAAACACGAGAAATTAATTGTAAAGCTTAGTTCACCATGGAGGTTGTACATGCCTCTCCTTCAAAGAAGGAGATCGAGTTCAATTTCTGTGTCAGATCATGATTTGCAAGTTCTACCAGTTGGAACTACATCGAGATCGACTATCCAAAAGACACTATCTGAATGTGAGCCCGACTAACTGATGTTAGAGCTTTGGTTCCATTTCAAGGTTCGTTGAGTCATCAGCAATTGACAAACATTTGATGGGGACTGTCCACCAACACCTAACAATAAAGATATTATTAATAGCATTTTGATCCCATCTGTT
This sequence comes from Trichopus zeylanicus subsp. travancoricus, assembly GCA_005019695.1. NCBI lineage: Eukaryota > Viridiplantae > Streptophyta > Magnoliopsida > Dioscoreales > Dioscoreaceae > Trichopus > Trichopus zeylanicus. Next base: position 357,840 of record RXID01011022.1, read on the forward strand.
CTGTGAAAAATGCTTCCACTCATTTATTAATTACCAACACAACTGACAACTAGATTTGCAAAGGATGAAGATTAAACGCCATTGATAGCTCACAAATTTATGGTCTTCATCAAGACGACAAGTTGTTGGCTGCTCAGATCGATCATTAATGCACATGCTTGTTGGAGAATAGAAAATCTTGATGAAGCTGTCTCACCGTAAATTTCTTGCACCAACCAAATCCATCTACTGATCACATGGGTACCTCTGTTCTTATGTTTTCTAGACACATAGGAGGTTTTTATAGACATGCCACTACAAAACACAGAAACTGCATGCCCATATATGCCCACCATAGTTACCTAGGTTAAACCTTCCATCATAGAGCACTAGTGGAAAAAGTAAAAGAAACTCATCAAATGATTCAACTCTTTTTGTAACATGCACACTCGAGGGTAGTTTCATGTTGGCTTTATGGTGTCTCGAATCCGGATTTTCCGGATAGTCTTAATTATATTAATGGGCCTAATCCTTATCTAGATTTATCTTCTAGAAGTCTTAAATTAGTAGAAGTCTTATTTGAGTCAGTCTTCTATTTTGACTCAAACATTATTAGGCCACATCTATAAATACACCATTAATGTAAGGGTCTCAAGATATAGAAAATAGAGAGTGAGAGTTGGTGATATTGGAGTTTCGTCTCCGTCGTTGTAATCTTCTCTTTTCTCTTCCTCATCAATACAATATTCTCCGGATCGTCTTCCCACATATATATCTTGTGTGCTATCTTTTCCTCTTTTCTGTTCTTCCTCTATATTGTGAATTGTGGTGGACATCGATATTTTCCGCAACAAGTGGCATCAGAGCTTGGTTCAATATGTCTACTACGAAGTTCGATATAGAGAAATTCAATGGCAAGCAAGGATTTCCTATTTGGCAAGCAAGAGTTCGTGCAATTCTTACTCAACAAGGGTTGAGACACACATTGGAGGACGTCAAGCCTGAAGATGTCAGCGAAAGTGTCTGGGAAAACCAAAAGGCCAGCGCACATAGCACAATCATCCTCAGTCTTACCGATGAGGTACTCTATCCGTTTCTTGATGAAACATCACCTTCAGAGTTATGGAAAAAGCTGGAGAAACAGTATATGAGTAAGTCTATCTCAAATCGAGTTTATTTAAAGCAGAAGCTTTTCAATTTTCGAATGACAGAAGGTACGAATATCGTTGATCATCTTAATGCTTTCAATAAACTTGTCTCTCAATTGTTAAGCATTGATGTTAAAATTGAAGATGAAGACAAGACAATTATTTTATTATCGTCCTTACCTCCTTCTCTTGAGAATCTTAAAACTACTCTCATGTATGGAAATGATTTGAAATTTGACGATATTTCTGCTGCCCTTCTATCTAATGAATATTTGAAAAAGATTGGAGGGGATGTGTTACACTCAGAAGCATTAATTGTCAGAGGTCGTACCAAAGAAAGATCAAGAACAGGTCGTTCTAGATCCAAATCCAAAGAAATAAACTGCAGATATTGTAAGAAGATGGGACATGCAATTAAAGATTGTTGGAAGCTCAAAACAAAGAAGGAAAGAGAATCTCAATCTAAAGAGCAAGCCAAAGAACAAGTTTCAGTTGTTGAAGAGAGTTCTGATGATAATTTGGGTAACGTTCTCTCTATTGGTTCTAATTTTGATCGTTACCATGATATTTGGATTCTTGATTTTGGTTGTTCTTATCACATGTGTCCTAATAAGGATTGGTTTGAAAACTACACGCCTTATGATGGTGGTTTAGTTTTGATGGGTAATAATAATCCATGCAAAACTGTTGGAATTAGAGCAATCAAAATTAAGATGTTTGATAATATTATTAGAACTCTTACTGATGTCAGACATATTCCTGATTTGAAAAAGAATTTGATTTCTTTGGGTGCTATGGATTCTGCTGGTTATAAGTATTCTGCTGAAGGTGGAGTTCTTAATGTTGCTAAAGGCTCATTGATAGTAATGAAGGGCCTAAAGCATGGAAATTTATATGAGTTAGTAGGAAAAACCGTTGCAGGTGGAGCAGCAATTTCTCAGTCTTCTTCTTCTTCTTCTTCTTCTTCTTCTTCTTCTGATATGACTCAATTATGGCATATGCGTCTCGGTCATATGAGTGAGCAAGGTTTAAATAAGCTCAACAAAAGAAAATTACTGAAAGGTCTCAACTCATGCAAATTGGATTTCTGCGAGCATTGTCTCTATGGTAAAAACATCCAAGGTAAAGTTTAACACTGGTATTCATTGCACTAAAGGCTTAATTGATTATATTCATTCTGATGTGTGGTGCTCTCCTATTCCATCAAAATCTGGTGCTCGTTATTTTGTCAGTTTTATTGATGATTTTTCCAGAAAAGTGTGGATTTATTTTTTGCATCACAAAGCCGAGGTGTTTTCTGTTTTCAAACGGTGGAAAACTTCAGTTGAAAAAAGGACTGACAGAAAAATCAAATATCTCAGAAGTGATAATGGCGGAGAGTACAAATCAACAGAGTTTCTCAAATTCTGTGAAGATGAAGGCATCAAGCGTCACTTTACCATCCCAGGAAAACCTCAACAAAACGGTGTGGCTGAAAGGATGAACAGAACCTTGTTGGAGAAAGCACGTAGTATGCTCAGTACAGCTAATCTTGATAAAGATTAGCAATGTTTCATTGTGAATCGCTCTCCTCAAACAGCCATTAATTGCAAGACTCCTGAAGAGGTATGGACTGGTCAACCTGCAAATTATTCTTCTTTAAAGATTTTTGGTTGCTCTGCTTATGTGCATGTTGTCAAGGATAAGTTAGATGCACGTTCCAAAAAGTGTATTTTCCTGGGTTATGCCAAAGGCGTCAAAGGCTATCGTTTGTGGGATCCTACTATTTCAAATGTGATTATTGAGAGAGACATAGTATTTGATGAAAGTGGTATGCTAAAATCTCTCAAGAAAGATCCCAATGATATAATGCAAGTGGAGGTGGAGCATGTAATTCCTTCAAAAGAAGATATTCAGGGTATGCCCAACTCTCAAGAAAATCTTAAGAATCAAATTTCTGAAAGACTCCACTTCGAAGATCTCAAAGAAAAATAAAGTCACCTGAAAGGTATGGTTTTGAAGATATGGTAGCTTTTGCTTTAGTTATTAACAATGGTGATCCTTCTTCTTATAAAGAAGCAGTACAGGATAAGAATTCTTCTTAGTGGCAAGCTGCTATGAATGAAGAGATGGACTCTCTTCAAAAGAACCATACTTGGGATCTGATGAAATTACCAAAAGGTAAAAGAGCAATTGGTTGCAAGTGGGTATTTCGAAAGAAAGAGGATTTCTCCGAGATAGATGGTGTTAAATTCAAGGCCCGTTTAGTTGCAAAAGGGTATCACAAAAGGAGGGTGCTGATTTTAATAAAATTTTCTCTCCTGTGGTTAAACACACATCGATTCGTTTTCTACTTGCTCTATTAGGCTTTTCATTTCATAATTGTTGAGTAGACCCCAAACAGCTTGATGTCAAAACGCTGAACGGCCTTTCTGCATGGAGAAATTAGAAGACCAAATTTTTATGCAAACGCCTAGAGGGTCCATCCAAGAAGGCACAAAGAAAATTTGTTGCAAGTGAACAAATCACTTTGAATTGGATTTGAAACAGTCCGCCAAAAGGCAGGGTATAAAAAGGTTTGACAGGTTAATGCTGGGTCAAGATATTCCCCCTGCAAACATGATGCTGTGTGTAATTTTAGATGCATGCCTACGCATTTTATTATATGCGTTCTTTATGTTGATGATATGCTTATCGCTACTCAAGAAAGATCTCACTGAATGATTTTAAAGTTTAAAAGGAAAAGGATTTGAGATGAAGATTTAAGGTGCTGCAAAGAAGAGGCGCGGTATGGAGAGGATCGAAATCGAAAGCATAAAATTATTGGCTTAAAAGAGCAAATAAGCTCAGAGAAAATTATTTCTCCGTTTCACATGCATAAGTCAAAATCCGTCAGTACTCTTTGCATCTACTTCAAGCGTCAGCTCACAAATGTCCTTTTACAGATGAAGAGCATGCCTACATGGAGAACATCCCATTTTCAAGTGCTGTTGGAAGTCTAATGTATGCTATGGTATGCACAAGACCTGATATTGCACAAGCAGTCAGCGTTGTTAGTCGTTACATGGCAAATCCAGGAAAAGAGCATTGGCAGGCCATGAAATGGCTATTAAGATATATTAAAGGTACTCTTAATATTGGTTTATGGTTCGACAGGAACACAGTGCAAGAGGCCAAAATTATTGGCTATGTCGATTCAGACTATGCTGGAGACCTTGATCGACGCCGATCCCTCACTGGTTATCTTTTCACTCTTTGTGAAGGACTTATTAGTTGGAGGTGTACCTTACAGTCAACTGTAGCATTATCTACAACAGAGTCTGAGTATATGGCAGCTACAGAAGCCGTCAAAGAAGCCCTATGGCTAAAAGGTTTGGCAAGTGAAATTGGTTTTTCTCAACATGTTCTTCCTATTTTTTGCGACAGTCAGAGCGCCATACACCTTGCGAAGAACCAAATGTAGCATGCCAGATCAAAGCATATAGATGTCCGATTTCATTTTATTCGGGATATTATTGAAGACGGCGAGATTTCTTTACAAAAGATTCATACTTCAAGAAATCCTGCAGATATGTTGACAAAGGTGATTCCGATTGATAAGTTCAACCTCTGTTTGGACTTGATCAATATTCAAGGTCGTTGATCCTATCCCAGGAGGTAATGGTAAAGACATCTATTGAAGATTTAAATTCAGAGAATAAGATGATTCGAGCCAAGGTGGAGATTGTTGGCTTTATGGTGTCTCGAATCCGGATTTTCAGGATAGTCTTAATTATATTAATGGGCCTAATCCTTATCTAGATTTATCTTCTAGAAGTCTTAAATTAGTAGAAGTCTTATTTGAGTCAGTCTTCTATTTTGACTCAAACATTATTAGGCCATATTTATAAATACACCATTGATGTAAGAGTCTCAAGATATAGAAAATAGAGAGTGAGAGTTGGTGATATTGGAGTTTCGTCTCCGTCGTTGTAATCTTCTCTTTTCTCTTCCTCATCAATACAATATTCTCTGGATCGTCTTCCCACATATATCTCTTGTGTGCTATCTTTTCATTTTTTCTGTTCTTTCTCTATATTGTGAATTGTGGTGGACATCGATATTTTCCGCAACAGTTTCATGCATTGAATTGCCACAAATTCCACCTAAGAAATACAAATATAACTTGCACATTTATAGTAAACTGTTAGGGCGACATTAACCATCTTCATTATTTGGGATATGTAACAAATCAACAGTACCAAATTCTTCAAAGGATGGTTAGCACATATTGAATCATTCCTCACAAGCAATAGCAATATGAAAGTATTTCATAAAAATCATTTTACACATAGAAAAACTTTTCAACCTAAATTAACCACGTAATTTGAGATGAATTTAGAACCTTTTCATAGTGGAATCGGATACAAAGCTTTTCCTGTATGTTGAAACCTATTGCCAAGCACTTTAGATCAACCCCAAATTGATTTACAAAAATGGGGTCAGGAAGAAATAAGTTGAGCTTGGAAGCAAGTGTTTTTGATAGCCAAAGGCAGATATAGAAATAGTGATAGCATCGATTAACCAGTAACCATAAGTACCTTCACCCAGCGAGGAACAGTTGCATCTTCAATAGAATCAGAATATGGCAGGCAAGGCTTGATTCCAAAAGATCAAGCCATAAGCACTAGTTCATAATTAAAACTGACAAATGCAAATGCAAGAATGAAGACACACATACATTCCAAATAAGGGCAAGGAAAACATCATGCCATCCACCAATTCTACTCCAGAAAGCAGAACTGCATGCTCACTGCTTCCACATGGCACAAAATAAACAAGGTTGCATTAGTTTTACATGACATTGAAAATCGTGGTTAACCTTTTCAATATAATAGCCTCCTAGATTTAACGACAAAGGCAAAAAAAAAATAAAAATACAGAAGCTAAAGTGAAAAACAAATGTAAAGAATCAAGGAAGTAAAGAAAACAAACACTAACAAACTTGATCGCATAAGTTCCTGCAAAAAACACATGCCATGTTATGTTCAGTACTCTCAAATTTAGAGATCCTTGTGAGTGAGAAGTAATGTCTGATAGTGTACCCACATTACGCCGTATTTTAAAGTCACGACGAGTTGCCTCTACTTGTTTTCTATTATTCCTGTTATTTTCCCAGCACATGGTACTTGGTTACATCAACAATTTGCTGAATTTTTCTACTACAAAAAGAAATATGAAAAAGAAAAATGCTTATCCACATAAATCTTAATAAATCCAAAGTCTTTGTATTGGCTTATTGTTTGAAATATATTCCTACCTTTGTGATAGTAAGACCAATAGGGCAAGGCCGATGTGGTGATCTCGTGGCAAGTACTCTCACCTTTCCACCCTTTAGTCTGGGAACTCTAATTTATCAAACACCACATAAACACCAGAACAGAAACTTAAAAATCTCATCCAATCACACATATTTCTACTCTAAATTAAAATAAACTATATATTTTTACATGGTTTTAGACTACTTTATAAAAACCTATTTAAGCTTGAAAATTATATCACGAATTAAAATATTCACGAAATATTTCATATTATATCATTTATTGGTGTGTGAAATGACTAAGATTAATTGTAAAGACTCGATGGAAATTTTAAGAATATTTCATATGATATCTTTATATAAGATTTGTAAATACTTGATGGAATTTTAACGATTTCATTAAGTCATTTCATGCATTCATGCATTAACCTGCAGGACTCTTCCGTCCGAGGCAAGCAAAATTTAGTTCGAACGGATCAGAATCTGAACGATATCCGCGTGTTCTCACATTTTTCCTTATCCTCTTCTTTTTATTTTCTTTTTTTTTTCCTTTGATTTTCTCTCCCTTATTATCCACAGATACCACTCCTTTAAATATCACGCCACCAAAAACAGTAAATTCAAAAAAAATGCTAAAAATTTTGTGTTCAAATCTTATTGATTTGCTGAAAAATAGAAAGAAAAATATTGATCTAAAAAACTCAAAATTTATTTTATATTTTTTCTTGTAAACATTTAGAGTTTGATTCGGTAAATACTTAAATATATTATTTTGATATATATATATATATATTTAAATATATTTAAACGATTTGTAGCTAGATAATCAAGCGCACACGCGAAAGTTAATTCACTGATGTTGAATTTTTAGATAAAAATATTATAGTGACCGCTTGTACTACATTAATGACAAGAGAATTAAAAGTAGCGAGTTTTTATAAATATAATTTTTTTGATAGGGTTTAATATGCAAAAACTGCTTAGGAATAATTGCTCGCCTTATGAACGCACCAATGCGGCTCTAGCAGCCTTCTGGTTGGTGATACCGGCAGCTAAAAATGGATTCCGTGTTCATCCCAAACACCAAAACGCCTCGTGATTGATACTCTCCCTAATACACTTCCTCATTCAGAGCGACTGTTGCTGAGAACAGTAAATTGTCAGTGCTATATCGTAGCCGTCAAAACTGCTCGAGATTGAAACTTGCGTTTACTGCTCTGTTGCTGTTTGGGGGAGAACAGCGAATACAGGTGATCGGATCGGTTCCGGGGAAGGCGCCGCGTGGCACTCGAGCTGGCAGGCTGCACCGGGCGCAACAGCGCGCTCTGTGTTGCGCGAGCAATGGGCGATGCCTGCATAATCCCGATATTCCCCCTCGAATCGTTTGGGAATTCGGAGAGAGCAAGGCGATTTCTCTAGCTCCAGATCTCCCACGACGACGAGGTAATCCGCGTCTTTCTCAATCCAGAAAAACGAACAGTAAAAGAACTAATTCACTTTAACAATCGAATAAGAATAGTTGATTATAAACTTGCCTTCAGCGTCAATATTTTTTGAATTTTTTTTAAAATTTTAAATGATTGTAAAATCAATTTTAATAAAATAGTACTTATTTACAAAAATAATTTATTAATTTTGATTTTCACCCGTTATCAAAACGAATCTCGGTGAACCTGGGCCGTGGTAGTCTATTGCAAACCAAAGAGTCCCTCTTCCTTGTGCTTCATCATCTTCTTGATCCCTGATCCTGAAGGCCCAGATGTCAACCAGATGCCTCCAAGCTTCCAAGCTGTGGAGCTCCACCAAGTTGTACCACTGCCCGATGATGCGATGCGAACCATTGCTAGGGTAAAACTTGAAGATCATCTCGTGCTCCTTGTCGTTACAGTCCACCATCCTCACCTCAATCCCCTCAGGAGGTTTCCCATTCTGTGTATTTGCGGTTCCCACCTTCTGCGCCTCAGCTGCCGTCAGTCTCGCCATCACCAGCTCTATTGCCGTCGTAGTAATCAGCAGCCGGTTCTGCTGCCGATCCGTGTCCGCCTTCGTCAGCACCTTCCCGAACAGGTACTCCAGCGCCGTTCCGCCCCTGCTTTCCACGGCCTGCACCAACCACTCTGGCGGTCCCTCAGGAGCCAGCGGCAGAGGCACCGTTTGCTGGGGCTTGTGCTGTCGGTGTTGTGGCAACCTCGGCACCCTCGACCTTCGTTGCTGCTTCTTTTGCTGCCGCTGCAGGGCTGCACGGGCGCGTTGTTCTTGCTCTTCTTGGTTTTGCCAGATGAAGATGGTCTCGGCGGCATTGGTCAGGATCAAACTGCCCAAGAGAGAGATATCGGTGGTTTGAATCTCGTGCAGTGTTGCTTCGTCTATTCCCATCTCCACGATCATCTGTTCCAACGTCATTGACGAAGACGACGACGCAGGATCGATCTCCATGCTCTCTATCATTTGAACTTCTTCCATCTATTATTGTGTCTGAAACGAAACTGTGCATATGTATATATATATATATAGGGCTAAAATTCGGTTTTAATCTAAATTCTAATCCGAGTCGGATTCGGTTTTCTATCCGACTCGGATTCGAATCCGACTCCGACTCGGATTCGGTTTTGATTTTGGAAAGAAGGCATCTTGCATTTTGACGGTGGAGTTGGGGATAGATTTTGATCGGGTGATGCCGCTAGGCATGGCCTTTGATTGATCTGGCCGCCGATGTGCAACCAGGACTTCGACTGCCGCCGATTCGATAGCCCCTCCGACTGCTCCTCCGTCGAGATGGAAGCGTCCGCCGATTCTCGTCCTGCTGCCGCTGCCGACGAACCCCCTTCGTGTCAAGTTCCTGTGCAGCTTCGGCGGGAGCATCCTTCCCCGTCCGGTATGTACAAATTTCATATTGTACATTTACAAATGCACCCTTTCAATATTTTTTTTATAAATAAATCTATATTTTTAATCATATTTTAAATAAAATTTTACAAAAAAGGCATCAGTGTTTTTTATATTTATAATTACAAATTTAATATTTATAAATTACAAATTTAACTTCGGGGTGTTATTTGCAAAAATCAAAATTTCGGGGACTCTTGTAAATTTGAATATTTCGGGGTGTTATTTGCAAAAATCCCGCCCCCGCGCGCCGGAGAAGGAGGCGGAGGCCGGGGCGCCGGCGTGCCGGCGGCGGGAGCGGAGGCGGACGCCGAGGCCGTTCCGCCTCCGCGTGCCTGGGACGGAGGCCGAGGCCGGCGCGCCGGCACGCGGGCGCGGACGGCCAAGGCCGAGACCGTTCCGCCCCCGCGTGCAGGCGCGCCGGCCTCGGCCTCCGTCCCCGGCACGCGGGGGCGGAACGGCCTCGGCCTCGGCCTCCGCGTGCGGGCGCGCCGGCCTCGGCCTCCGTCCCCGGCACGCGGTGGCGGAACGGCCTCGGCCGTGGCCGTTCGCGCCCGCGTTTCGGCGCGCCTGCGCCCCGGCCTCCGCCTCCGCTCCCGCCCGCCCGGCCTCCGGCTCCGCTCCCGCCGCCTGCCGCCTGCCGGTCGACCTCCTCCTCCGCTCCCGCCCGCGCGACGGGGTGTTATTTGCAAAAATCCGAATTTTGGGAAATTTTCTGTAAATCGGAATAATTTCGGGGTTTTATTTGCAAAAATTCGAATTTTGAGGACTTTTGATAAATCTGAAGCGTTTCCTTCCGTGTTATTAAAAATCCGAACTCCGGGGATTAAATATAAAAAATAAGTTTTTAGGGGTGTCTGTTTGTAAAAATAACGGGGAAAATCGGAAAGTTTTGGGTAAAATTTTAATTAAATAACAATCAGGAGGCTGTGGGTAAATACAGCCGAATTTGAGGGATGGGGGTAATTACGAAAATTACGGAGGATTAACGGTAATTACCCAAAATTACAGGGGGGTCACCGGTAATTACCCCAAATTTATATTTAAAAGCCGAAGTAAAAGGAAAAGGTTTTGAAATGACTAATATTATTCTCTTTATACAATAATCAGAAGTATTGACCTTGGAATTTCTCAATATAACAGGAGTTATCTGCAAATATCTAACAACATTAAGCCCCTCAACAAATAGGAACAGCCTCTACTTTGCAAGTACATCAAAGAAGCTTACACGCCTGCCATATTGCATATTCAAGACATAGCTTCAAAATTAAAATTTGGCCAGTTTTGTTGTTATTTAATTTAATCAAAATTTCAGCAAATCAAAAAGATTTTAGAGTACATAAAATCAAAGCAACACCAGACCTCCAGCTAACAAATAAATCCGACAGATACTCCCATCTCACCCAAGCCTGTTGATCTCGGCGCAAGCTTCATTCCCGAGTTGTAATTTTTTGAGGGCCAATTTCAAAACAATCTCTATTCCAGCTTAGCCAGATCTGTTTCAGTCACCGGTTGATGGGTGTGTGCATCCGTTCCACAATCCTGTTAACAGCATCCCTTGTCATCACAAGGGCATCATGCTGCAGGATGCTGTAAACATTCAGGCCCTGAAAATAATACTTCTGGAATGTGTTAGAACTTCAGTTTGGAAACTTTCTGTTGAACAAACAACTGGAATTACTGCAACTTGAACTTACAATTGAAGGCAACACATTCACATAGTGCAGGTTCCGTGTGGCCAACTTCAGATTATCGGTAATAGGACCCCCATCTACCAACAAAACCTTTTTTGTGTTCTTCATCTGGGACACGTAGTTGACAATATTCTTTGTTTTGTGGCTAGGAACCTCCAAGTCTTCAAAGACTAGAAGCTGTTGGTATACATTTT